>CM037787.1:34880845-34930845 GCA_021229015.1 Solen grandis
GTTAAAAAGGGGCCATAACTTGTAATATATTCCATCAAGAGTTATCTACCTTGATAATATGATACCCCTAAACATATTTGTAAACTTTCAAGTAAATACCATAAATGATTTTTTAGGTATAAGCTGGATAGTAGCTTGCATGCAAAACTTTGACCAAATATTCTATTGAATGCAAACTTTTAACCAAAATTTCTAAGTTAAAAGGGGGCCGTAATTTGTATTAGATTCATTCAAGAGTTATCTACATTGGCTTTCTGAAGTCCATGAATGGTTATTGAACGCCAACGCAAGGGTGATTGCAATAGCTCTCATATGCTTTGAGTAGTTGAGCTAAAATATCAATTATATGATTAAAGCATTACTATTAATGAATGTTACGTATTTCTTCATGTCTGTGACATTTGAATATGTGAATTATTCCAGCACTGGGTAGAGTCACCGGGTTATTTCAGTGCTTTTTTTTTATAAAACACATCAGTAGAATGGGTTGTTTCCAAAATAATATTCATTACCATATTTTCTTCTTCAGTAACTCAATGAAATAGCCATGAGTGTATTAATATTTAAATATGACATGAAACAGTTGTATGTGCCAACATCACAATTAGTGTAAACGAGGAGATTTTCATAAGTCATGCCGCTTTCTCTCAAATTGTTATAAAATTTGTGCCTGATCATAGTTTTAAAATGTCTATATAAAGAATATCAGGAAATCAAACCATAGAGGTCTCATTTTTCAAGGGATAAACTTTGATTAAACAATTATGGTAGACAGCCTGACAGCCATGAGATGAATGTCTGTGCCAAAGAAATTAAATCACCTTGAACATGTTGTGCACTTGTGAGCTAAGAGATCAAATAAAGATAAATGAGAAGTAATGAATGATGATTTATTAGGAGCATAGGATAGGATATGGTTCCCTGGGAGTTGAACCCAACCCTCTTGGTAGAACACCAAACGGTTCCATCAAACCAACAACCTGGAATCCATAGACGTAATTAACTTGATTTAATTAAAAAAGATCACCTGTTGTGATTGATGCAAATGGTAATTAGATATAACTCAATGTGATTGAAACACCTGCAACCAATCTTGACTTCACGTGAGTAGGACAGGACTAGACTGATTCCTATGTGTAGCAGTGTTTTAAAATGTCGATGGGGGATAACGTACCTGATCAATATAAGCATAAAACAAAGTTTGATGTATTAATTTGGAAAAGAGTACTATACTAACATTTAAGCACTTTGGATACATAAATATTAAGGATGATATTTGTTCAGTTTTCCACAAATAGTTATATTTTCAAGCTTACTCAATCTGTAAGGCCTTAAATGCTTTAGTGAATGCATCTCTGTTATCTTAAGACAACCATGTTTGTACATTTTAATCAAGTTTATCTGACTGCCACCCAACATAAATCAAGGGATGTCCCAAGACAGCGCAATCCACTTTTCTGAGTGCTGGATAGTATAATGTAAGCTGTTACTATAATCAAAGGAAAAAGAAACGCAGGATAAACTTTTGTGTCAGTTTTAAATAGGAAGTATTCGACGACATAACAGTTCAAATTATTTTGATAAAGATTATTTTCTCAAACAAAATAAATGCTTTAGAATGAGATGGGGTCTATCATATAAAGTTTATTGCAAGGTAAGGAGGTAAAAACTTGAGTCTGGCTACTACAGATTCTAGTAACCCTGCGTTTCTTTTTCCTTTGAGTATACATGTATTATATTTTTCAGTGTTAACATAAAACATGTGACATAAGGCATTGAGTCCAGACCTTAAATAAGTGTGACAAAAAAGATATTTAGTGTTACTGCTCTTATGAAATGAGTTCCTTTTTTGATAGAGAACAAGACTTTGTATACCAAGTTTGAAGTGAATATAATGGTTATGGAGAAATGGACTTAAACGAAAACCTTAACCAACGCTGACAATAGCTCTACTTTTTGAAAAGTGAAGCTAATAAAATGTTTTATGTCATCTGTTATTGTCAAAATTTAATTGCCCAATACCGAAATAGGATATATCAGATTATGTAGTGCAAAACATTTTATGTTTTCTTCTAATTATTAATTTTTCTATAGTATGTTTATAAAATCTTTACATTTATGTATACTTAATATTTTATAGGGTTTTCACTAGGGTTTCAGAGGAGTATTTTTACCATTTTCGAGAAAGGCGGAGTAATCCGTGAAGAATGTTTATTTTATCATTACTTGAATTTTATTGATTTGGGAGTTCTTTACAATGTAGTTTGAAAGAGTTTGTAAACATATAAATAATGTCAGAAATGAAAAAGTCTTGTCCAACACCTTTTTAAAGTTGATACCTTATCCAAAATTTATAGACTTAAATGTTTATCATAAAGTTTTTGTAGATCGTCCCTTACAGTTCAGCCTGAGGACACAAAAGTCCTCAGTTGACGTGTGTCGCCACGAGGAGGCACTGTATAGGGCTTGACCATGGAGAGGCTATATACTGGCAGGGAGGACTAATGCTCCCTTTTCACCAGAAACTGGCTAGCCAGGGACGGACTGAAGCACACCACACCAGACGCGTCATTTTTTCACACACAACAGCTCAGAAACTGGGGGACGTAATCAATCGAAATAGATATCTGTGAACCCCATACACAGAGAACTCTTAAACTTTTATTTCTGAACATAGTGTGTCACTTTTTTAGACACTGAAGGGTCTGTGAATCGCTGAAGAGAAAACATATATCATAATGAAAATAAATAAATAAATAAATAATAAAAAAAAAAACTCCCATGGCACACGCCACAAATCATAAGAATGGTTACCTTTAAACTAAGAAAATTCAAATTTGCTACCTTGGGCCAAGCCAATTATGATGCCAGGGTTATAATTTTTGAAGGGGTCCACTATGCCGTGTTACACACCAAATATCTTAACTCCAGACCTTGTGCTTTCTGACGAAAAATTGTTCTCTAGTGTTTTCCTGTGTAAGACATAACTCCTGACTGAATTGCCCGATATCAGCCACAATACAACTCAGCCGAGAGATTATGGCCATAAATATCAAAAAAATGCTTTAGAAATGAAGATGCTAGTATGTACAAAATGGAGTCTGTCATTTATGGACAATAATATATTTGAAATTTCCTGTAAAAGAATATGTGTATGTGTTTTTAAAATGATTGAGAGTCTTATGACAAATGTGTAAAAATGAATTATTCACTGAACTCACCCTGAGCACGGTAATCTATAATCGTGGAACAAGTGTGAAGGACCATGTTCTCTGTCACCAAATATGTGCCTGTGTAGGTATTCTGTTTCCCCCAAACTGTTTTCACCACAGAGACAAACTGAGCTAACCTAGAATTTCCCAAGTGTCAATGACAATCTATTTAAATTTAACTTCACTAAGAACAAATTTTGCCACACTTCATAAATAGTAAGGAATATTGGTTGAGATGGACTATTTCATTGACTACGTATACATGAAGACCACAAATTCACTTGAGCAAATTTACCCTACCTCATAAGTAGTATGAAATAGGGAGTGAGCTGGACTATTTAGTTTCCCACTATAAGTAGTAGAAATAGGGGTGACTGGACTATTTCAGTAATTACTTATGTAAACCTAAACCTATCAGATATATTGTTGTTGTATTGGGGTTTACCGTCGCTGCGATAGTATTTCAATCATATAGCTAGTTACATCACAGCTAATTACGGGTGGATGAAGACCCCGTGTACACAGAGGTACCCGGGTAGAACCACCGACCTACCGCAAGTCACCTGAAAGGCTTCCTCACATGAAAAATCCGAAGTCCATACCGGGATTCGAACCCACCACGGTGAGGGGATGAGAGATTTATAGTCCATGACTGTAACCGTTCGGCCACGGCGGCCCCTGTCAGATATAACTTCACTTGAGCAGATTTTGCCCCACTTTATAAGTAGTAAGAAATAGGGGTTGAACTGGACTATTTCAGTAACTACGTATGAAGACCCCCTAACCTATGAGAATATAACTTCACTCGGACAAATTTACCCTACCTCATAAGTATGAAATAGGGTGTGAACTGGACTATTTCAGTAACTACGTATGAAGAACCCAAACCTATAAGAATATAAATTCACTTGAGCAGACTTTGCCCCACTTCATAAGTAGAAAAGAAATAGGGGTGAGCTGGACTATTTCAGCAATTACTTATGTAAACCTAAACCTATCAGATATATTGTTGTTGTATTGGGGTTTACCGTCGCTGCGATAGTATTTCAATCATATAGCTAGTTACATCACAGCTAATTACGGGTGGAGGAAGACCCCGTGTACACAGAGGTACCCGGGTAGAACCACCGACCTACCGCAAGTCACCTGAAAGGCTTCCTCACATGAAAAATCCGAAGTCCATACCGGGATTCGAACCCACCACGGTGAGGGGATGAGAGATTTATAGTCCATGACTGTAACCGCTCGGCCACGGCGACCCCTGTCAGATATAACTTCACTTGAACAAATTTTGTCCCACTTCATTAGTAATAAGAAATAAGGGGTTAGCTGGACTATTTCAGTAACTACGTATGAAGACCCCCTAACCTATGAGAATATAACTTCACTCGAACAAATTTACCCTACCTCATAAGTATGAAATAGGATGTGAGCTGGACTATTTCAGTAACTACGTGTGAAGATCTCAAACCTATCAGAATATAACTTCACTCGAACAAATTTTGCCCCACTTCATAAGAGGTAAGAAATAGCGGGTGAACTGGACTATTCATTAACTTCGTATGAAGACCCTAATTCCAGGAAAATATAGCTCTTCTTTTATAGGCCGAGTCTAAAATAGAGGAAGAACCAACACTAATGAGATTATATCTCAAGTTGAACAGATTTTGCCGCATTCATAAGTAGTAAGGAAGAAGAGGTGAGATGGACAATTCAGTGACTACGTATGAAGACCCCAAACATATGAGAATATAACTTCACTTGAACAAATTTTGCCATACTTCATAAGTAGTAAGAAATAGGGGAGGAACTTGACTATTTCAATATCTACGTATGAAGACCCCAAATCCAGGAAAATATAGTTCTTCTTACCTAAGCCGAGTTTTAAATACAGGAGATCAAAATCGATATATTTCAGAATCTGCTTATGAAGAGAAGGATTGTCTGATTTCCCATTTTCTAAAAGATTAGAGTTGTAGTCGGTAAAATCCTGAGCTTGTGGAAAAAAACTGACTTTGGCTGGAAAAAAATGGTTGCTACTCATGCACTGTTGGTCATTGCCGAAGCGAAATTTAACACTTCATCTG
Organism: Solen grandis; assembly: GCA_021229015.1. NCBI lineage: Eukaryota > Metazoa > Mollusca > Bivalvia > Adapedonta > Solenidae > Solen > Solen grandis. The sequence goes on from CM037787.1 coordinate 34,886,145, forward strand.
ACTGGAGGACTTGGTTAGTATTATCCACACCACTGTTGAAGTCACCCATTAGCACTGTAGAATAGAAATGTAATTTTCTGTAACAACATTTGTAAACATACAAAACAAAATGAAAGGATAGATGAACGTTAAAAAGGAGAGAAACCTTAAAAAAATATGAATCATTCAGTATTTTGTAAAGTGATAATCTAATTCTACAATGTTTTAATGCATCTTAAAATACATGACTTCATTTGACTTAAATTATTCCATACTTCATTTCATTCTGTAATTCAGAGTACAACAAAGCAATAAAATCAAAAGGTCTGTCATAAAAATAAGTTTGCATTAGTATTTTTATTTCGTTTTTACATTTACTTCCTCTACTCATAAATAACTTGAAATAATTCTAATATTTTATGGGTTTACCAACCATACTAATAATTCTAACAGATTTACATGAGGCATATCGGAACAGACCACACTTTCATCTGTACCATTCTGGTAGTAGTGCATGGTACCATCTTAAAACCAATCAAACTGATCTGAACAGTATCAAAGTCATTTGGGTAGTTGAACCATATCGCATGATCCTGGGCCAGTTATGAATAGAGATGTAACATTTAAAATCTATGATGATCTTTAAAGCATATAATTTACAAAGTGTAAAAGGGACATAATTCTTGCAAAAAGAAAAAAAGAAACACGCAAAATATAATCCAAGAGTCAACTAATGATGGTGAATAAGTGTTCCAAGTTTCAAAGCAATAATTTTGATAATTTATATGTGAAAAATTTGACATAAACATAAAACTTAACCAGGGTGAACACCAACGCCGAGGACGCAAGACTGGTGACAAATTAAGGTTGTTGTTTGTTGTTGTTTTTTTCTAAAAAAAATAAATAAAAAAATAGTTGTAGCAGTAGTAGCCATTGAAAGTAGAAAAATAAGATGATGGTATGAAACAGCAGCTGTAGTAATAAGAGCTTACCTGGTGACTTCTCCGATGTTTGCCATGGACAAACCAACTTCTGCATTACATGAAGTGCTCAACCCAAAAGATCACTGTCTCTCTGAGGCTCATGGTTGGAGGCTGTTGCCGACTTTGTAGACACTGCTTTCAGATGACAGAATGGATGATGCAGGAGGTCTATGGCACCTAGTAATTTTGCCAATCCCTGAAATGAAAAAAAAAATCATAATAATCATATTATAATATTTATAATTTCAACACTTTATATTATCGTGTTATTCATCAATATATTGTAGTGACTTATACCACCAGTATACTTCCAAAACAATCTGTAGCTTGCAGGCTGATAAGTTTTTTTTATCAATTTTCATTATCACTCGTCTCAGCTTATCAAAGGACAAGAGCTGGCAGAGCACAGCACACTCAACTATTCAAAACACTTCTTGGTAAATCAAATGGAATCTTTTCGATTCTTGCCCTTCTTATACCCTGTAATAATAGTCAAAAATGTTACACCTTGATAGTCAAATACCCCTAAATAGGGATATGAAGTCTAAAACCAATCCCATGCCTAGTTACTGAGACATAAGCATAATAACACTTTAACCAAACCAAACTTTAACCAAGTATCCAAGTTAGAAAGGGCCATAATTTGGATAAAATTCAGTCAAAGAGCTATCCTCCTTGGTTTTCTTATGCCCTTGAACACACTCCTAAACTTTCTAGTCAATATTATAAACAATTTCTGAGATATAAGCTGGATAGAAGCTTTCATGCAAAACTTAAACCAAAAGTCTAAGTCTAAAAAGTGGCCCTTATCTGCATTATATTCAATCAAAAACAATATGCCACTATAGAATGATACTATTGAACATATTAAAGAAGATTCCAATCAAACCCATGCCTGGTTACTTAAATATAAGCATGAAATTCCTTGCATGCAAAACTTAAACCAAACTTTTTAAGTTAAAAAGGGGCCATAATTATAATATATTCCATCAAGTGTTATCTACCTTGATAGTATGATACCCCTAAGCGTATTTAGGATGTTTCAAATCATTCCCAAGTATGGACTCTGAGATATAATCATGAAAGTACCTTGCATGCAAATCTTTAACTAAAATTCTAAGTTAAAAAGGGGTCATAACTTGTAATATATTCAATCAAGAGTTATCTACCTTGATAGTATGATACCCCTAAGCGTATTTAGGATGTTTCAAATCAATCACATGCTTGGATACTGAGATATAAGCATGAAAGTACCTTGCATGCAAAATTTTAACCAAATTTCAAAGTTAAAATTGGGCCATAATTTGTAATATATTCCATAAAAAAATAATCTACCTTGGTTGTCTGATGCCCCTAAACATATTCATAAACTTTCAAGTCAATACCATGAATGATTATTGAGATACAAGCAGGATACAGTTTGTATGCAAAACTTTAACCAAATTTTCTAATGCATGCAAAACTTGAACCAAAATTTCTAAGTGAAAAGGGGCCATAATTTATATTAAATTCAGTCAAGAGTTATCTACCTAACCTTGGTTGTCTGATGCTCCTGAACATATTCATAAACTTTCAAGTCAATACCATAAATGGTTATTGAGATATAAGGTTGATAGTAACTTGCATGCAAAACTTTAACCAAAAGCTGCAACGCCAAACGTTCACGCCAGGGCGACTACAATAGCTCTCATATTCTTCGAAAAGTCGAGCTAAAAATGAAAGTGTTTTTCACCCAAACAAATCAGTTTGAACAATAGAATAACTGGCTAACTTAAGATATAAAATGTACATACAAATAATACATTTAAAACGCACTTTTGCAATAACCTTCCGAACACAATATAAATCCATCTGTGAGATCAAGTCCGTTGTTTCCCTTTAGCGTTCTGCCCAACCCAAATACCAAAAATATACATGCAAATGTTAAACCTCTATGGGACTAAACGATAGACCAAATCATTCTTTTGATAAATACACTTATGACAAACACGACTAAATGTAAGTGAATGGGACTAGACGGTAGGCCAAGTCTTTTTTTTCTTTTTCCGAATAATTCACTTCATACCAACGCGACGAAAGCAAGCGTATAAAATACAAGAATCATTCCATTTCAAACCTGAACTAAAATAAGACAAATATACGATACAAAATTGCATCATACCTATGAATAAAAAGACCCTTTCCCGTGATAGCACCCCCCCCCCCTTACATTTTCCTTGCAATGGAATTTGGTTTAGTATAAACATTGCAGTAATTTTTGCTTTCAGTTTGATCTGGTTTTGCAATCGTCTGAAGGTGACTGAATAATATCAAAATCAACATTTTTTATCATCATCATCATAATCAACGACATTCTACAAACAGTCTGTACTGAAGTTGCCGTGTTCCAGTATTAATATACCCGACTGTGGATCGGGTAAAGGTTGAACCCAGGAGAAGTCGAAAGTAGGTTCGGAAACTGCACTTTCTAGGGGATCATGTATAGTTTTGTAAATTAAGGTAGATAGTGAACACGTTGCAAATTATGTTTTTTTTCCAAATTCATTTAAAATCAATTTTACAACAACGTGAGCTAGCGATGGGTACTTAGGCTTTTAGCTTTCACTATTACTTAAAATGTTCCACATCATGATTTTATAAATTAATATCATTTGATTTTGATTTTTTAATGGGGGGGGGGGTTGTATGCTTACATTTATGTATTATGTATGGTCGGGGAATTTTAGAGGGGGCGCACGTCGGATGCACCCCCTTGAATCCTCCACTGACACATACCGCAGTACTTGGTACTTAACATACATATTAGGTAATTATAGGACTGGTTGGTGTGTTAGTATGATGTTACTGGATGTGTTTCATATCACATGTCTACATTAAGATCCTGCAGTGTGACAGCACTATATCTGTCTCATGTAAATATAGTTTCCAAAAGACTGAAATACTGTCAGCCCAAACCAACAAACGAACAACATTTGTAGATTAGTTGAATATATCCCTTTTAATCAAAAATTTCAGTCAGATGCTTTCATTTTAATTTCTCATTTCTTGTTAACATGGCTCAACATTCAATGACATGATGGTTAAAAGTAATCAAACAATTCAAAGCTTTCTATTTTCGATTTCCATCATGTAAATATGGCTTCCATTCCTGATATTCTGATTGGTTGACTAGCATTTGCGAATATGATAACTACTGCATGCGAACGTGTTAACTTCTGCGTGCGAGCGTGCGAACGTGTTAACTTCTGCGTGCGAACGTGTTAACAACTGCGTGCGAACGTGATAACTATTACGTGCGCACGTAATAGCTACTACGTGCGCACATAATAGCTAAAAAGTATCTTCCATGTCCTCTTTATGCCATCGTAGGTAGGGGCTGTATGTTGATTTTTTTTCAAATTAATGATCGATCAAGGTTAAAGCTGGCTCATTTGTTAATTCATATTGAATAGCCTGTAAATTTTCCTGGATCGAAAAATTCCTAAGAAAGTAGAAAGCTTTTAGAAAATCTTTAATACATCATTCAGCATAAGTCATGGGGTAAAAATAATGTGAAAAAAACACCTTAGTCAGTAATTTTGCTGTGGATGCAACGTTTTGATTTCAATGCATCCACTGGATGCACAAAGTATACAAAAATGCTATTGAAATTAAGGTTGGATACATACTTTCCAACTTGGGACTCATATTTTTTTAAGCAGCAAGTCCCAGACTCGTGCAACAAAAATGGTAAAAAAATCACGACTTATTGGAAAACAGCATATCACCAGCAAAGGTATCCGGTACGCTGATTTGACCGAAAAAACTGCCGCATAAAAATCAACAACGCTATTTATAATATTTATTATATATTATATATATATAAAGTCAATTTTAATGGGCAGAAACGCACTGGGTGTCTTTGATCACCATGGCCAAAGTTAAGGACAATATATTATGCATATAGTGCTTCATGTGATATAGTCTACATGTAAGATGAACAGGGAATAATTTTAAAACAGCAGTGAAAATGCATGAATTGCTTCCTGTATAATAGAGTTGTAATTCAATATTAGATTTATCAATTAAAATCTTATAAAAAAAAAAACAGCTGCTATATATTGCGCGATTTAGGAATCTCCCTCATAATCCCTTATGAACACACATGTAAAAAAACATGGTTCACAGGTATAATTATGTTAATTATGTTATGTTATATAATTATATTAAGTTGATACCGTTCAACAGACCGTTGGAACAACATCCATGTTTTATCAGTCGGAGTCGATAGTTTTAGGATGACACGCCGTTCTGATAGTCTAAATGTAGATTTATAGTTCCGTTATGTGCCATGGCAACTTCAATAATAAATTGATAAATAAATTATATCAAGAAGATTGTTGTGCATTTTATTTTCATGTTAAGATATGTAAGAATAATGCCACGCGCCTTAAAAGGAGCTCGTCATGCAAGTATATTTATCTGTTTTATAACGATGGCACGGGAAAATAGGTGCAAGTATATAGCTTGTCCGCTATAGGGCACTGAATTTGGATATCTGGTATTGAAATTCTCACGATCAGTTATAAACAACGCAATATAAAAATAATAAATAATTAAAAACTGCATAACGACAGTCACAGTCATATACATGTACATGAAAATTTATAAATCTAACTGTTATATACAGGTGAGATTCGTTATACCAAAATAGCAATATATAAGGGACCCATATGGGCCCCATATGGTTTCCCACATGGACCTCATATGGGCCACCCACATGAGACCCATTTCGAAAGTGCAACCTGTTTCCTGTTTTGGCCTGGGTCCCATATGGACAGCCCACCAAGATCCAAGGGCCCATATGGACAGCCCACCAAGATCCAAGGGCCCCATATGGGCAGCCCGCCTAGACTATACAGAGGCCCCATATGGGCTACCCACATTGGACCCATGTCGAAAGTGCAACCTGTTTTGGCTTGGGTCCAATATGATCAGCCCACCAAGATCCAATATGTGCCCCTTAAGACCCCATATGGGCAGCGCGCCTAGTTTCTACATAGGCCCCATATGGGCTACCCACATGGGACCCATGTTGAAAGTGCAACCTGTTTTGGCCTGGATGTGCAGTCAAATGTGGGAAACTGGTACCAGTAGCCTCTGAAAATTTGTCGCTCCAAAATAATATTACTGAAAATCAGAAAATAGGTCCCTCATATACAACATACAGTTTTATTATTTCATCTTGATTTATTTAAAACTTCAATTTAAGCACATGCTGAGTAAATAAAAATCGAAAATTCATAATTCATTTAAATATAATTTGAAACAAATGGATATTTTTCACTTTCAATGTGCTATTTAAAGTTAAAAAGTGATGTTTGATTTCCTAACCATAAGACAATTTCTTATGTAACAAAAACAAACACTTAAAGATTGCATATCTTTAACACTGCACGTAAACTCAATCACTCATTATACAAAAATGCATAATATTGTAAAAACAAAATAAAAACAAGCATAACAAGACTAGACTAATAAATGCATCACAACGACACACATAACAACTATTATCTCGTCTTCAGGACCTTAAAGTACGTTAAATATGAAGTGATACTGAAATTAAAAAAAAAAAAAAAAAGGCTAAGTGTAATGATGGATTACTTCAGCAGTGATGATAAACACTATTTAAAATATTTAAATAAATCAGCTCAAGCTTCTGGATTCTATTTAGTCTTAACATATCTTGCTTGTAAATGATATAAAAATTTTTTAATTGGGTTTTTGCAGCAAAGCTTATGTAAATTCCTTTTGAATAATTCCAAAGCATTGACAAACTATACATATCGTTAGCTCCTCACAACGTCCCGGAGATTTGAACTAAACAGGTTGACAGGTATTCTATCTACAATTACACAAAGCGTATACATTATGAATCATCCAGTTCTATATGTCAGAGATGTGAATACCTTAATGTAGCTTCATGTATATCTGTAGCAAGTTTAATAGCAATGCATACTTTGATCGGAATACAAGTGATTTATAACAGTGCTTTATGATACAGAAATAATTAAATACATGATAATAAAAAATTTGTTTCAGGAACCGGAAACGTAACGTCGTTATCATTATTATTTAACGATACAGTAAATAATGCAAAAAGTAACAATAATTTTTATTTAACTTTTGATCGAAATTATTGATCCTTTAGTCCTCAAACTAAAGTTTATAGCAGATAAAAGTAAATTCTAGACTTAGATACCTTGAATTTGAACTACCGGTGCATATAATATATGACAAACTCAACTCGCGAAAATACGTTACAAACGAATTTCTTGTTCATAATCAGAATGATTTTCAATAAGACTTAATTATTAGAAATGTATCTTAATAAGTTATTTATACATATGTTTCACTTAGTAATAAGCTTAGTTTACGTTGGATCGTCACTCTGAAAAAGCTTAATAGGTTAACATGTCTATTAGTTGACCGTTGGTTATATATTCTAAGAGGCTTCAAACTCTATTCGGTCAATGGGACCACTTATAGTCAAACCCAATAGTCATACACGATACAGCCATATGGGTCCAGTTGGAACATTCTATATATGGGTACACCAATGGGTCCCATAGTGCTAGGAAATACACCCATATCATGGGACCTAATGGGCCCATAGGACCTACATCGTCGAACCCATAAAGGCATACCCAGATACAGCCCATATGGGTCCAGTATGGGGTAAAAAAAACTCTATATATAGGACCCACATGGGTCCCACATAGTCAAACCCATATAGGCATACCCAGATACAGCCCATATGGGTCCCATATAACCTTGTTATCTGGATAACGACATCAGCGTTCATAACTTTTGATTCGAGACAGAGACATGTCGACATATGAATCATAATGTTATAAAATCTCCTCTAATACTATTCCATTCACCGAGCTGTGACATTTATTGTATAAGAATATAATAACGCGTGCACTATTTTTGTTAAAAGGAATCTATGGTGGCAATTCTCGCCACCACTTAGTTTTCATGAAAATTTGATAAAACTTTCACCAAAAGTTTTGAGTTTGTCATGAAAATTGTATGGTATCATGAAAATTAATACATTTTCACGAAACAAATAATTATCTTAACAAAAAAAACGTTGCACGTTACTGCCATTTTTTGCCACCACATAACTATTAGGTTTCATGAAATCTAAATAAAACTTTCTCGAAATATTGAGTCTTTCATGATATTTATCTAGTATCGTGAAAAAATGATATGACAACAAATAGGTCTTAAGTTTCCTCGAAACTAAAGATAACACCCTAAGGTATCCTTTATAAAAATATATATTTTTAGAGAAGTATTATCTTGAAAGCCTGTATATTTTTTACGAAAACAGAAAGCAAATTTCATGAAACTACTTAAGATATCGTGAAACTAGAATAACAGGTACGTGATGACGATTTAAACCAGTAACACGCCAAAATTCAAGTTAAGTAATTATTATAAGGTTTCATGAAAACTGCATATATTTTAACGTTATCAGATAAATTTTCATGAAAACTAAGTGAAGTGGTGGCGAGAATATGCCACCATAGGAATCAATACCACAAAACAATTTCCGGTACGCGAAACTGAGCCCAGTATTGAAAGAATATTGAAAGTCTTCGTATTATTTATTTTCAATCTTAGGTACATACATTTATATCGCGTTCCAATGTTGCACTACACTACAGGCATATTTGGTTTCAATGCTGTAGTCGAATTTACTTGATTATGTCGTAACTCAGGTATCCAATCAATATGTTTACCAATGCTCTGTTTGATTAAAGTAATGAACTGTCATATTTACAGCGGATGTGCCGATAAACAATTGATTTATGGCAAAATAGCATCATGGCCGTCGATTTGTCTGCTACCCTGTATACCACAAGTATATTCGATAGAAAGTCAGTCAATTAGGAACAAATCAGAGTTTTATTACCACCATATTTCCATGGTTGTCGTAAAAAAAAATATACACACAACTTCAATCTTATTGATGAATGACCGATATAATCAAATAAATATTATAAACTTCTCATAAAAGTTAAAACAGATAGTTGAATAATCTTGGAACTTAATCAAATTTGTGTAGTATATTATGCATAAGCCAAATTCTCGGAAGCGGGAGGTCTGGGCTCGATTCCCAATCGCGACATAACATAGTATGATCCATTAGTGGATAATGGGACTTGGTGCGGTATACTGGTAGCATCGGTGGGACGTACAACCCTATAAACAAACAAACTGGAAGCATACCACTCGTCTTCGATTTGGTATTATTGAGGCAGGACTATTTCAGCCTGTCTCACCTCACATATAGTCTCCAAAAAATCATTACTGGACCACTGTCGAAAAGAAACATGCAAGCAGTAATAACTATAAGATAGTCATGTGATAATCAGGAATTAAAAAGTATATTATTATAGCTTATGGTCATTTAATCGTGTTTTTGTAATTAATAACTCAAATTTATGTTAGATAATGCAATCTTTCATCAGGAAAAAAAAACGACGTTAACCCTTTCCCTCATATAGACTCATTTTGACGCACTCAATAGGTACCACATAAAGCCTGATCTGCAGAAAACCACAGTTAAACCTTACCAAATTTAATTATAAAGTCCTCATTTCCAGACCACTGAGGAGCAGCGAACAGCATAAAACCTGATCAGCCTGCGAGTTACTCGCAGGCTGATCTGGTTTTATGCTGTTTCGCATAGGTCTTTTCATGGTGTCCTCTATGAGGGAAAGGGTTAAATGAAATAATAACATCTGATTATTTCATAATGTTTGATATTTCATCATTAATTACACGAGTCTAGGTTTGATTTTACTTGCGGAGGTTATCAAAGACAGAATGATTGACTGGAAATAAATAATGCTAAGAAAAGAAAGAAAACACTGAATAAACTCACAAAAGAAAGCATTATTTATGTTATTATGTAGCTAGGCAGTGGATAAAACCATAAGCTATTAAAGTAGAACTAAACCTTTTGCTTAATTAAGTTTAAGAGAAAATTAAATTTACCTGATAATTGTCTTAATTTGGATTCTTCTATTTCAAATTCATAAAAGCATGTAAAATACATTTAAACGTTGAAATGGCGCCAGTGTTTTATATTTAAATTTAATAATTTATGAATATTCCATCGATGGAATTTTGCTTGCAATTTCTGTTTTCCACTCGAAATTAATTCTACTTTACATGTAATGTATGCATGTAGTTCACAAGAGATTAAAGGAATTCTCTCGACTGATGATAACTTACTTTGAATTGAAAAAAAAATATTGCTTTAAACAACCTTTATTTACGGTGCATTCCATTAACGCACATCTAATAATCAAGAAATTACTATTTAAAGACGACTACCGGTATATACGCTGTTGGGTGTTTGCGGCATGAGAGCAGCCGTTGTTCTAGCCTCAATATCTCGCGAGACTTCCCAAAAGGAACCGTGAAGTCTTTTTCCCTCTTCCGTCTCAAACACTGTAGATGCAATACTGTTTTGTTAATGTTGTTGTTTTGTTGTTCTTTTTCGTTGTTGTTGTTGTTTTCACAACGATATAGAGAGTTTCTCTCTATCGTTGGCGGTGACTCTTCAAGGTATCTTTGAATACCTCTACAGAACCAGCATGGAGCCTATGGCTATATGACTTGATCAATTTGTAAATGGTTTTTCGTTGTTGTTGTTTTTTGTTTTTTTGTTTTTTTTGTTAGTTTGTTTGTCGTGCAGACAAGCAAAGCATAAGCTGTCTAACACTACATCAAATAAATTATTTTCCCACAATATATTATAAATACATGTAGGCTTGGCTTATCTTGACTTGACTATTTGAGTTTACCGTAACTTCGACTATTTCAGTCATATAGCGACGTCCAGCTAATTATAGATGGATGAAGACCCCGAATGCACGGAAGCATCCTGGTAGAACCACCGACCTACCGCAAGCCAGCTGGGAGGCTTCCTCACATGAAAATCGGAATGACCCTGCCGGGATTCGAACCCACGCGGTGAGGGGCTGAGTGGGTGTTAAAGTCAGCGACTTTACCCCCTCGGCCACGGAGGCCACTTAAAGCTTGATGAATCTATCCAATTTCTCAATATTTATTAATAAGCTTGCAGTGGAGCTACAATACGAATGTTGCAATAAAGATTATAATCAATAAGACATCCATTTTGTAATTCAAATAAACGTCAACGAAGTGATGTTAATAGATTCTATATAAGAAAGGTACAAGTCTCATTCGAAGAGGGTTCGGATATTCTTACTTATAAGGTTTCTAAGCAACATTAATTTGAAATCTGATAACTGCCATCTTTGAGCATGGTTCTTGCAAATAAACAATTTACTTGGCACTGCATTAATCGTGATCATATGTTAGTGATATATTTATTTCACTTTTAATAACTACGAGAAGAATTTTATTATTGTTAAGAGGACCATGTGGAAGAATGCCGGGCATTGCTAAATATGTTATTTTGTACATGCTTTTCGCCTACACAATTACTTGTTCATTTTTATTGCGCAATATTCAGAGAGATTATGTTTTGAATATTATTTTAATATCTATAATTGAATGAAATGATGATTAAATTTTGTAAAGCCTTTCTATTGATTTTGTAAATGCATGAAAGTTTATATACGGTACAGGACGAAGCGGCAGCCCCGTAACTGGGAGGTTATGGGTTCGATCCACTGCTGGAAAAAGTCGTTAAAATATGACTGTCATGTGTCCCTTGTGCTTAACGCTCAACACACAAAAAATAATTACAGGAATGGTTGGTGTCAGGAAAATTTCACTGGATGTGATATCACGCCACTTGATTACGGCACTATATATCTGTCTAATGTAGACACGTTTCAAAATGGCAGAAATAGGGTCAGTAGGTAATTTTGTGCTCTTGTCAGCTAAAAAGGCCTTATTGTAAAATGAATAAGCACCACAAGCCTGAATGTTAAGCTTAAAGTTAGCGTGAAACTAGATACGCGTTAGTACGTCGATACAATCTGTATTTTTGAACATTTTCCTTTTATTGGTCATGATATTGGCAAATCATATACATGTACCCGTTTGTTGTTTTTTTAACAGAAAACCCGTAAAATAGTCTTAACACGTTTATTTAAAATTGTAATGATTTTTCTGTGCATAAAAATTCTTTATTTCACAAAAATGAAACACACACAAAAAACTACTACATAAAATCATAAAACGTTATGTATTATACAGACGTGCATGAAATATGAAATATAAAAAAGCTATATATATATATATATATCGGTATTGTCAGTTAATCATTTTCATAAAACTATGCGATAGATATTCAAGTAATTTACTATATGTATGCATATACATATTTTTTCTTATTTTTAGAGAGAAACAAATACATCGCTATTTTTTGTGTATTATTTCACATTTTCTTGCAACAGTGTATGACATTTATGGTCTCCACTTTTTCCAGTTTACAAATCGATTGTTATTTAAGTTTTCTATATGAGGTCAACATTTGTATATCTTCCGAGGAACACATGAAAGTAACGTTCAGTTATAGCTAGTATAATTTGGATGAGAGCAAAAGTTATTATTTTACTATGGGGATGTATCATCGTAGATTTCATTTATTGTATTCTTCCTTGATAGTAACTATATTCGAAACTGAATATAGAATATGTCGCTCCCATTTATATACGACTATTTAAAGAAAACTTTCACACAAATGCACTTATTTAATGAAATTATATTATTCTTTTCATGAGTATAACTTTAGTTGACATCAAATTTCGTTGAAGCTGTATTGAACGATTCGTGCCCTGGATCGTGAAATCAACGAGAGCAATGATTTAACAGGTTCTCTCGGGTTTAAAACTACTGTTATAATCTTCACATATCACTACAGCGATATAAGTAATATAATATCTATAAGATACTTTCATTGAAGGTCTCACAAGTTTATAACAGTTTCGTTTGTCTTTGGGGAACTGCAGTTCCGAGCTTTAGAAAAACTGAACCGCACATCAGATTTGTAATGATTGATTTGAATATCCCCTTTCATCCTTCCGCAGAACAGTGACTTTAATGACTGGAATATGCGCTTTGTTTCGATCCTAAACTGTTTTGTAGATAAATAAAATATCAAGAAACTTAAAGCATGATATGACGACCCGATGACTTCAACAACCATTCTGGCACCATAGTACACAAGAAAGCGCTGCCATTGAGGATCGTTCTGTAATTCTGATAAATAAGTCAGCCGTCCAAAGTTAAACCGGTCCAGGTTCTGTAGAGCAAACATTATGGAGACCGGAAGTTGCGTCAGTATCCGGAATGAAGATATGCAGAGGAGAGTGACAGTGGCGTGCCGGCAAGATTGATCTTTCCTATGGCTCCTTGGCATTTTCATATCTGCAAGATTCATTGGCTGTTGATGGGCTTTTATGACACGATGAATTTGACAAAGTAGTGCCCCATTAAGGACTAGGGTAAGTAATGACACTAGAAAGAAAAACAGTCCTTCGGTCACATAGGACCAAATTGAATACACTTGTAAGAAAACTTCTTTTTCGAACATTCGTATTTCGCAGAAACCAACACGGTCAACTTTCCAAAAGTAACCCTGCGGTAGGGCAACGATTATGACAACAATCATTATGATTGCTATTTCTTTTGGAACTCGTGCATGCCGACTAAATTTTTCACTGTGAAATGGTTTGAATATAGAAATGCAACGTTCGATTGTGAACCCTAGTACTAGAAGCTGGCTAGAGTACTGCGGAATCATATTCAAAACATTCCACACCACACACAATACCGGAAGTCCCAAGGACGCATAACCCCAGTAAAATTTGAGATAAAAGAAGACATGGAAAATGTGATACGAAATATCACAAAGCGATATTGCAACAAAATACAAAGCCGATGAGTTGATTCGTTTCATCCTTGGAATAAACCAGATTCTTGCTGAGATGATGTTGCCAAGAAAACCGACGATGTACCACAAGATATGGGCAATTCTCCCGAATACTACATATGTGTGAAGGTAGTAGACTGTGATTGGATATATCACGGGATATCCGCTATAATCTCTCGTGTACCAGTCCTCGGGCGCATGCGCCGTAATATTCGTAGATATATTCATGGAATCGGAGTTCATCTTTACTCTAGTCTCAAAGATTTGAAATTTTGTTCAGTGCAAAATGTCCCTGTAAATTTGAAAAAGAAAGAAAAAATAAAAAATAAATTTAAAAAAACATGAAATACTACATAATGTTAGCATAATTCCATCGTCGGAACCCACGTTCGTTCACCCCGTCGATTTTTGATTAGCAAACTCCATACACTTGAAATATTTATTAGGCATTTCATTTGATCCGTGGCGGAGGCAGCACGAATCATTTGACCAATAAAACGGTACCTAACACATAGGTGTTCGGATTTCGAAAGCTAAATTTCAATGAAGTGTATTGAAATACTACGCGTGGTTTCATTGGTAATAAAGAAACTGATGAAAATGAAGTTGCAAATCCCACGGAATATATACGGTGGGTTCCGAAGATGGCACAGCTCTAAACAGACAAAAAAGTGGCCCAAGAAACAGTTCGTATACAACATGAACAATGTTGAAATTGAAGCAGACCATTGTTTTTCTATTAACATGCATACATAATTTCAAAATGATATTGGTATGCATATGACAATTATTTTATCATACATTCCAAATGACGATTCAGTTAATACTGAGCAACTGAGACGAAAATAACATGTGTAAATGACATTGCAAGAACACACTAATCCCAAAGGACCTGCCAAACCCTTTTCTTATAAGGTTGTCGTAAGGTTAGATTTTACTAGTATCTAAAAGAAGTAATAAGAAAAAGGGTATCGATCAATTACTAACCATTGTTTTGTTTTATTATATAAAAAAAATCAGTCTCAGTATTTCTACTATTATATTCATAAAAATATTTATAAAAAGGTACTTACTCTTGCACAATTTTAAAATATGAATGTAATCAAGTTTAAGACACTTGTCTTGCTTTCTCCACTGTTGCTTTCTCTTGCAGCGTAGCCCATGTGTGATTACGTATATTTCAAATATTTCCTCTATTGGAAAATATGTTGCAAGTAGACAAATCATTGGCTGATAATAGCGCGCCTCCTCCTATCCTAGTTTCGAGAAATATAGGAAAATAAGAGACGGCCAGATTTTGTGCATCTGTATATTCTTTTGAGGACTGGCCCCTTTTAAGAATGACTGAATTAACTAATATCGCAGTAGTTTTTCAGTCTATACTGCATCCATGTGACTTTTTCATTTTCATTCGAAGGACTTCACCGATCACTTATAACATTTAAATTCCCATAACCTTTTAGAGTAATTCAATGAGATCATCTGCAATATTAACAAGGTGCCAAAATGTTTACTTTTTTCAGTTGCAGCTGTATGCTTTTGCTTTTGACCCAGATTTTTCACCGGATTTCAAACAATCAGAAATCTATTTCTAAGTGTACCTGCTTTAAGGCAGTGTTCTCATTGGTTAATGGTCCAGGCTGGTTTATTTACTTCTCACAAATGTAACTGGACATGAAAAAAAATGTGCACAATCAAAAAACAGACTGTTTTCTATATAACGGTACTAGAATTAAATACAAACTGTACAACTAGAGACTAAGCATGTCGCCGAATATTTTTAGCTCACCTGAGCACTTGCGCTCAGGGTGAGCTTTTGTCCGTCGTGCGTCGTCCGTCGTCCGTTGTCAACAATTGCTTGTGAACACTCTATAGGCCACAGTTTTGGCCCAATCTTCATGAAACTTGGTGAGGATGTTTGTCTACATGATAACTTGGACGAGTTCGAAATTGGGTTCATGTGTGGTCAAAAACTAGGTCACCAGATCAGATCTTAGAAAAACCTTGTGAACACTCTAGAGGCCACAGTTTCGGTCCAATCTTCATGAAAGTTGGTCAGGATGTTTGTCTACATGATATCTCGGATGAGTTCGAAATTGGGTCATGTGTGGTCAAAAACTAGGTCACCAGATCAGATCTTAGAAAAACCTTGTGAACACTCTAGAGGCCACAGTTTTGACCTAATCTTCATGAAAGTTGATCAGGGTGTTTACCTACATGATATCGTAGATGAGTTCGAAATAAGGTCATCTGGGATCAAAAAGTAGGTCACCAGGTCAAATCTTAGAAAAACCTTGTGAACTCTCTAGAGGCCACAGTTTTAGCCCAATCTTCAATAGATTTAGTCAAGATGTTTGTCTAAATGATATATTGGATGATTTCGAAAATGAGTCACGTGGGGTCAAAAACTAGGTCACCAGGTCAAATCTTAGAAAAATCTTGTGAACATGCTTGAGTCCACATTTTTGGCTCAATCTTCATGAACATTTGTCAGGATATGTGTCTTTATGCTATCTCGGATGAATTCAAAACTGGGCAACATAGGGTCAAAAAGTAGGTCAACAGGGCAAATTTTAGAAAAATCTTGTGAACACTCTAGAGGCCTACATTTTTGTCTCAGTCTTCATTAAACTTGATATGAATCATGACTGCATGAATTCCCAGTTGAGTGCAAATTGTGGTGTTAGAAAAACATTTTAGATGCCAGATTTTTTGTCATTATGCCTAACACAGCCATCTTACTCAGGTGAGCGACACAGGGCCATCTTGGCCCTCTTGTTTTAAGATATTCTTTATTTGCATTGATAAAAGTGTTCGAAGTAAAACAATATTCTTAAATGAATGAATATCAAAGGAATATTGTGGTCACGTGGTAGACTAGTGTGATTTGCATTTATAGCGTATCCAGAACGCTTACAAAGAATGCAATTGGGATGTAAATATATATATATATTTATATTTATTTATATATAAACGAGGATTGACATTTTGTTAATATTTAAATGACAAACATATTAAAGCAGTATATTTGGAAAAAGGTGAAAGGGTTGTCTTTATCATTTAATGTAATCAAGGCTGAGCTTCAGAACTGCGTCGTACCATTCATTTTGTAAACAAAATTCGCATTTTGAAAAGCAAAAGGTATACTGTTTCTGTAGATAACGAGATACATAAATGAACACGCTCCTAAATTTTCCGCTTCATACGATGTATGAAACCTGAAACAAAATTTAAAGTGAACTGAAAATTCGAGATGGAGAAGAATTTGCGTAACATTTGACAGATTCGACGCAGTTGAAATTTCTGTATCAAGAGTTTTCACAAAGACAAAGTCTTGCCACTTTGTAAAAATCATTGTTTAATGGAAAAAATATATTTCTACTCCAAATGAAACTTTGTCTCATGACGTGAATCTGTATTTGGTAACATGTATTTAGCGGAAACACGAGTATTAATACAGTTTGAGATCGTAAATGGCAATCGTATCATCCGCAAAAACAGGTAAAATAGTTTTGATATTGTGGCTTTAGTTTTGCTATAGTTTTAGACAGGAGAAATAAACGTGATTCTGTCGGTCAGACCTCTTCCGTACAAACGTGTTTATGAATTCGCGAACATATTTAGAGCGATTCCACAGGCAAGTGGGTGTTTTTTTGTCCCCCATATGTCTTTATTCATCCCTTCAACGCAAAATAAGACCAATTTTATGAAAATCTATCAACTATCAAAGGAGTTAAGGCAGTGAAACGATACGATGTACAATTTCAATGAAAAAAAAAGTTACCTACCTTCTTATTATATATAAGGTTGTTGATTTTTTTTTCAATGCGGCAGTTTTTCGGTCAAAGCAACGTACCGAGTACCTTTGATTCACGTTAGACCAAGAGATGAATAAATGTTGTGCTTATTATTTCAATGAAGTCACACTTGATTTTCTAACCGATTTTTTTTAAAACCCTTACCATGGGCAACAGTGCTGAATACTAATATTCAATATTTAATATGCATTTGGCTGTAACATTACATATATTGACTGAAAAGGGGACAGTGCAGACCATGATCAGACTGAAAACTTTCATGTCTTCTTAGTGGTCTTAACAGGACAAAACTGCCTGTTGGTGACCACTGCCGCCAACAATATATTCACTAAAGATAACTGGACATTGTTTTTTTTTTTTTTTTTTTTTTTCTTCAAGTTAGTCCGTTAAGATATGTGGATTCAAACTTTTTTTTTCACGTTAGTATATGGGAAAAAAGCATGGCGTCCAGTTAACCTAAGTGAATATGTGGATGGCAGTAGTGGAAAACTTGAAAATTTTCTACTTGCCAGGTACTAACTGAATATGCGACATGGAAGTTTCGACATAGCTAAGTAAATAAGTGGCTGGCAGAAATATGCCACCATACATATGTCTATGTGGCATATTTCTGCCAGTTACTTACCGACTTAGCTATGTCGAAAAGATTTGTCTCCTCGTAAAAGAAAACACACGAGTTGATATTTGGTAAAAGTTCTAGCAACGTCTTTATGGGGTATTTCTTATCAGAATTACATCCAAACTATAAGAAAAAAAAGTTCTACGTGGAATGACATTCTTCGATTTTTGAAAAACAAGCATGTTCTTGAAAAACGGATATTTTTATAAAATGTGCTTACCTTTTTTAGCCTTGTTTTGGTCGAGGGTTTTACAACGGAAATGTCGATGGCTCTCATTTAAACAGATCACCAAAATGTGAAAGAGCCACCGTTTAGTAGGAGTACAAAGGAGCAGACGATTTCTGTTGTTTTATTTGTTGTTGTTGTTGTTTGTTTTTTTGTTTTTTTGTTTTTTTGTTGTTTTTTTTACAATACGAAGAGAGGGTGCTCTCCAGAAATAATACTATTTTTAGATTTATCCTATATCGATTAATCCAATAAATTCGCAAGCTGTGCCATTTTATTTATTTCTAAATACAAATAAACAACTAATGTATGGTCACTGAATAGCTGTGATACTATACTATACATAGTGGTGTTTCGGAAAGGCACCAAATCCGACTTTTTTTTTTTTAATTAACAATAACAATAAATCTTGAAATAACAACAACAATACATGTATGTAAAAAGGTTTTAGAATTTACACAAAAAAAAAAATTACCATAACCAACAATTTTAAGTTTAAACTAAAGAATGAATCTGCTCTTAGCGATATATTGATTGAAAGACTCAAGATATCAAGATAATTGCGGGTGAGAATATGACCGTGATTTGTTAGTCCCGAAATAATTGATAAATATTTGTTTCATCTCTCTCTCTCTCTCTCTCTCTCTCTCTAAGCCATTGCAAGTACGGATACAATCCGCATATTCTCTCTCTCGGATTGGTAAAAAATTAACAGCATACAATCGACATAATTTTGTACCGACGGTTGCTTTATTGGTCTTAATATAGAAGAAAACACGAAAATCGTGCAGAATTTACTGCCAATTATTTCCATATTAAGAATCTAGCAAATAAATCAATAATGTCGCTGGGGAAAAGGGATTTAGATGCTCTTGTAAGGCAAACACAGGGAACAGTCTTGATTTTACAAGATGTTCGTGATTTACACTGGCACCAACCTGATAAATAAATATACTTTACATCTTATGAAATAATTATATAACGTGTATAATCTGCTAGATACAATCTAAAAATAGAGACTGTGACGTCACTAGCTAGCACTTGTCAGACCGATGTTGACATTGCTGCTAGATATAGAATTCCGGATGGAAATATTCTGAAGGAGATTTATCCTATGTCAATACGGTTGCAAGAGAGAGAGACTCGTGTATATGTACATGTATAGTTTAATGTATATATCCGCTTTTTTGACAAACTAGTTTTGCCAAGCCATCAACTTTCAGGTTTCTTAGGTCTCAGGGACTTTGCGATATGTTCCCATAACATGTTGTTTTTTTATTACTTGAGCAAATCTATAACAATAACAAATTAATCTAATCGTCTCCAAATGAATGAAATACTCGATGGGACGTTAAACCCAGCAAACAAGCAAACAAATTAACCATAAGCTTATAATAGATCTTTGTTTCAAACGTCTCGAGTAGTGTTATAACGTTAAAGGCGTTTGTGCGTTTGTTTGTTTTCTAACGGACAGATTTTCCTAAAATAATAAGTACTTTAGACTTTAACTAAATTATATATGAATTAAAAATAGGGGGTCACCATGTTTGTTTTAGAGATCAAGCTAATGGTAGAGCATCACTATTTGCTAAAATTTGTTGAAAAAACATGGCATTAAAAATTAAGAAAAAATTTGTTTCTAAATACTGTAGCAACATATTAAAAATGATATTTTTTATCACCATTTCTAACTTATAATGTATTCCATAAGTTACAGATAAAAAATACTGTCAAATATGCTGAAAATACAAACGGGCATAAAATCTCATTTGTGCCCAGACCAAAATGTATACAAAAACTATCCCAAAACGTGATTTTTTTATATATATATTTTTTCTATATAAAAAAATCCAATGGACAGGTTTCCTTTATTTTTTCAGAGTCAGTTTTCTGATATAAATGCTTTCTGAAAATGTAAAAAAATACATACCTATCAGATTTGTTTTTTTAACTAAAACTGCTTTTGTATTGAAATTTTAGCCAAATTTGCATAAAAAAAACAAAAAATCTGTAACCTTTTTAACGTCCTTAAGTAACGTTAAATCCTAAATCCGGGCCTGTATTCACGTAAAGATATTTTTCTCAGAAAACTTTCAAACTCTTTCTATTTAGCAAATCGGTAAATGACTCTTTCTCCAAAATCACAATTATATATAAAACAACACACCGTTGATAAATGTAATAAGCATATAGCTTGACATTTGTCAGTATATATATATATATATATATACAGTGAGACGAATGTTGCAAATCAGGATATTTCATAAATTAAATATGGTAAAAAAAATTATAACAGTTTTTAAATTCTAATTAAATTACACTCCGGAAATTGAATTCTCCACAATTGTATAAATTGATATGCAAGACGTCCAAAGAATAAATGATATATTTGATACTGAGATTTATAAATCCCGTATTTCGAGAAACAGTATTCACGATCTTAAGATATTACTTGACGTAAGTATGATTTTATAAACCCGGTATTTTAAAAACGTTCACTTTCAAGCCAAACAGCTTATTTATCAACATCTAGTATTACAGAGACCCATACAGCAGAATTGATCTCTGAAAAAATACGAGTATAACAAATTTTACTTAAATAGAAAATTAAAACGACCCGTACATATTAAGGAGTTACAAATGGCAGTTACGACTGCGACAACAGTTGCGGCTGTAATAGGGTATATTGAAGTCTAGGCATGAAATGCAATTTAAAAAGCAATTATAACTCCAATACACCATATTGGTTGCAATGAGATTACTCAGTTATATAAGAAAGTTATATTTTTCTTTTAAGAAATGTATTATGTTTCAAAATTTCGAAAATATTGACACTTAACATATTGCGTTTCTATAAAAAGATTATGAAAACGTGAATGCAACCTTTCTTTGTGCATTTGAGTATATAGTAATGTTAACCGAGATGGAAAACGTGGATATTTCGTTCGTATACTCTAAATTTAGAATTACGATAATTGCAGTAATGTTGCTTTGTTCACCGAAGGCGTCGTAAAGGCACGTCGTCTTTTACATCGTTCTTAATGTGGAAAAAAATCAATGACAAAACGGGTCGTCTTCATCAGGATAACAATAACTTCTAAAAATAAACAACGGAAACGGCGTCACCATGAATAACGTAACGTCAAAAAAGCGGGCAAAATGCAGACGTTATGGGTACTATTTATAACGTCAAATTGAGATAGGTACTGTTTCGGATATAAAATACAAACATTTCCTACAGCTTATTACAATAAAAAACATGAATAGGAAAAAAAGAAAAACAGTACCTACCATGCAAGTAGACATAGATGACACATATTAATCTACTGTATAAAGTAGTTTAGAATTTAAACCTTCAGGAACATGAGTTCTAAGTTTATGTATCCAAAAGGTTTCTTTGCACATGCGATCAATGTTGCTATTGATAATATCAATAGGCATAAATGAGAAATCATTTAAATTATGATTTTCTAAATTAAAATGTATAGCAACTGTAGAGGAAAATGCAGGGTCCATAAAATCACGAAGTTCAAACTTATGACTGTTCATGCGTTTTGAGACATTTTGCTTGGTCTGACCAACATATTGCATGTTGAATTTTGAACATGTTATGACTTAGTTTGACAGTCTGTATTACAACGCATTTCAAACCTTTCTCCTGTAACATGGCTAGAAAAAACGAGCCAGTATTTAAACGGGAACAGTGAGAACACTTAGGTATGTTACATCTTTTAGAGAAAATGTTTTAGATTCATTATATGTAAAGTTTGAATTCACTAAATAGTAACGTAAATTTTTGGACGCTGGTACGCAACAATAGCTTCAAATGGTTGTGAACAAATTTTTGATTTTCGCTTTTCGATAACTTCAGAAGGTCCCAGTATTTATGTAGAATACCGTCTATATTGGTAAGGTTGTATTATACATAGCAATGAATGGAATAACACTTTTAATTTCACCAGTCACAGAGGCTAATGCATCCACTTGAGACATACGGGATACATTACTAAAAGCTTTGTCTATCACTGATTTGGGACAGTTTCTGTCATGGAAAAAAATCTGTAGTTGCTGGAGACACGTTGAATTTCGAATCGTCATATATAATCCTCCTGTATCGCTTTGCTTGGCTGTATGGAATTCCGTCTTTACATAGTCGAGGTATTGGTGGTTATTTGTTTCTTTCAGAAAAATGTGTTTCAGTTTGAAGCGATTCTCCTTTTATTACTGTTACATCCAAAAAGAAAGACAGACTGGTCAGATATGGTACATGTAAAATTGCCAGACAGACTGGTCAGATATGGTACATGTAAAATTGCCAGACAGACTGGTCAGATATGGTACATGTAAAATTGCCAGACAGACTGGTCAGATATGGTACATGTAAAATTGCCAGACAGACTGGTCAGATATGGTACATGTAAAATTGATATTCGGGTGAAAATTATTCAAATTGTCGATAAATGTTTCTAACTTTTCAAGTGAATGATCCCATATAATAAAGATGTCGTCAAGAAATCTTAACCACACAGAGGGTTTTATTTTACATAACTTGGTGAAATCCTGTTCAAGTTTCCCATGAATAATGACGCATAGGTAGGCGCCATCGAGCTTCCCATTGCTGTACCCATCTTCTGTAGGTAAAACTCATTGTCAAATTCAAAATAATTATTTTCAAGTACAAGCTCAATAAACAAGCAATTTCATCACAAGACAATTTGTTGTGGTGTTCACCTTGTTGCAAGAAAAAATTTACAAGCATTTATGCTATCATTATTGGGAATGTTAAAATATAGAGATGATAATCTAGTGTTGCCAGATATGATGCACTAGTCTTAAATTTAATATTCCTCACCTTATTTATAAAGTCGGTGGAATCTTTTTTTTTTTTTTTTACATCGTTCTTAAAGCATTTCTAATGTGATCAATACAGAAAGGAAGACATCATCAACTTCAAGTATTATTACATTATCTTTCCATTGACAGATCCCTAGACATAAATCATCTATAATTGTGTTTAAATTACAGACGCTTAGGTCGGTAGGTATAATTCAAGATTTGTTACCACTAGGGGATGTCAGCAAAAAAATGGCTGTTGTTATAATTTGTCTCTAAATGAGAACCATAATTCCTAGAAGAAAATATCAATTTCATACGATAGTTTGTATCTCGATATACAATCTTCATTTTCTCCTTCTTCTGTCTAAGAGAGAAAGAAATACCAAATGGCCAAACAATGCCGCCACGAATGCAATGCAAGAGATAAATGTCGATAATAATAATAATATCTTTATTTCTAGAGGATAACGTGTAATTGAAAAATATAATTGGGCTTAAATTATATTTCATTCGTATACCCTAAATTTAAAATTACGCTAATTGCTGTAATGTTGCGTGTTCGCACAGGGAGTCGTAAAGACACGTCACCTTTTGTAACGTTCTAAAAGCATTCTAATATTCACCATTTTGATAACATGCATCCATATGTTGGAAGATATTTTGAATAATTTTCATCATCAACTTTATTAAAAGTCGTACATAACTGGCAATGCACTATGTTCTAATAGGTACATTTTCAAACATCTGAAAGACACAGCGACTCGCATTTCTTTATTTTCATTGGAAGCGAGTTCCACAGCTTTTGGGCAACTTATCTCTCTCAGATGTTTTAACTTCCTGTGAGAGGCATGTTTTTGTTAATTTGTTTTACGTTTCCCGATGAAAAGTGTCATTTTCTTGAAATGAATAATGACTTAGTAAATGATAACCGGAATTGAAAAATAAATCGAAACTGCTAAAATAAAACCATGCGTATCGCTAATATCAAAAATCAAAGCTTTGAGGTTGATCAAACATTTTTAAGCTGTATTCAGTATTTTTCACCAAACAAACCTTAATAAAACTCAGATGATCCTTCCAGAAACGACTAGACTTGACTTGACTATTTGAGTTTACCGTCGCTTCGACAGTATTTCAGTCATATAGCGACGTCCAGCTAATTACAGATAAAGGAAGACCCCCGAATGCACGGAGGCATCCGGGTAGAACCACAAACCTACCGCAAGCCAGCTGGAAGGCTTCTTCGCATGAAAATCCGAATGACCCTGCCGGGATTCGAACCCACGCGGTGAGGGGCTCAGTAAGTGTTAAAGTCAGCGACTTTATCCATTCGGCCACGGAGGCCCTCTGCATTACTCGTAATATATTACTACATGTTTGTTCTCTAACACCGATGTTCAAATTCGTATATTAACTGACACATGCAATCTTGTTATGCCCCTACAAAATTACTTTTAGAAACACGACGTTTTCAGATGTGCAGATGTAGGCTAGTTTTCTTACAGGAATTGGATATTGTATAAACAACAGCGATAATACATGGAAGTCGAGAAATCCCGTCACTTCTTGGAGCATTAGTTTCTCTTCCGAGTCTGATCTCGAAATGACACGAACTCATTAAAATTTTATACAATTTCATAAGACGTCAATGCCATAAACACTCCCGACATTCCAAGCATTTTAATGCAAATACGTATTTTGAAAATAATTTTTAAAAAAATTAATGCAAGTTTCACATTCTATTATTTTCAAGAACGTATTTTTATCAAATGTTTAATAATTTCCAAATGTATTCAAGCTTGCTTGGCAAATATTACATTTATTTCTATTGTTTGGATAAAATTAATTTCCAATAATCATTTGCTGAGAAATATGTATGAAATATCTGGACAGAAAAAAAAATGAGTGTTAAACGTAGTTTGGTGTATACATTTTTTTGTGTTTGAAAGGTTTTTTTTTATATACATATACACGTATTTTAAAAGATATAAAAAATGAAAATCTAATTCTCTCTCCCTACTCCAAGTTTTAATCAATTTTTCATTGTTGTATTTTTTTTTCAGTGTACTTGACAAGTGCAACTTTAACCGAGATCATCTGATGCAATAAATAATTTTATTTCATTATCTACCAACATGTTTGTGCTACAACATTGATTATTTCAGTTACCTTATTTTCTTACAAGTATTACAAGATTTAAATTTAGGTTGTGCCAAATTATGCCAAGCTACCTCGAATGATAAGATAGTCCAACCCGTAACCGGAAAGCCTTTGGTTCGATACCGAAAACCTTTGGTTCGATACCGAAAACCTTTGGTTCGATACCGAAAACCTTTGGTTCGATTCCCCGGCCGTGACATATCAGTCGTAGAAATGAACTTGCTGGTGTGTAAATGTCTGTGGTATGTTAGTTAATCTATGATCACCGTAGGCAATTATTTCTACTTTGAAATACAAAAACTTTAGGGATGTTTTCCTTTACCGTGTGCATTTCTAGAAGTTTCCTGCTGGTTCTTTTTAAATTTGTTTAAGTACATGTTATTTGTTAAACATACTACTGCGTTCCTGATAGAAAACACGACATGAATCAGGGATTCTATATATATGTTATATAGAAACCCTGCATGAACTTATCTCACGACTGTGTAGGCCCGTAATGAGAAGTTATTACAGCGCCGCGTTGTGTCACAATCGATGGGTATAAAGAGATAATCATATGACAGGCGTCATTACGGTATGTTGATGCTAAGTACAAAATTTGGTTCTATTGTTCATTTTGTTCTATGAAGCCCATTTTATTAAATAAACTGCCGATTTGAATTAAACCTTAATATCTTTACTGCAGGCTAATTCAAGGTAATGTATCGCGCATGCGCAGACGTAAGTTTAAGTAACTCTAGCTGAAGACATTAATATATACTAGAACCGCAAGCGGTATCTTGGTTTTCGCTTTTAACCTAATCAACTTGAACACTTTATTTCAACTCAGCCACAATTTTCAATATGAAACAGAACGCAAAGGTTTTTTGAAGACCTACTCTCATTTGCACAGTTTTTTTGTTGTTGTTTTTTGGAATGTTAGAACATTCAAACTCCTCTAGCGCAAATATTTCCCCATACCCTATACTTTGAAATCATCACATTCTGTGGTACAAGGAACAAAATGCTGAAAACCGCATTTCAATTTGAGTTATAGGCAAAAGAGTGATTTTAAGCAAAGCGCCCTCTAGCGGCAAAATGAGAAAATAAATTGATAAAAATTTTACAATTAGGTACCTAGAAATTCAGCAAATAGTTCAAACAAGTATGTAAGTCGCACTAATCGAACATTCTTTTTCTTTTATATCACAATTTTAAGCATAAAAACTGAATAACAATTATTCCAAAAAAGGATCAAACTTTGGATTGTCGTAAAATGAAAAGATCAAGTCCGATCTCCAAAAACTGAACATTATACGGAAGAACTATTTAGAACTAAAACTTTTGTTCATATACTCTCAATGAAATATTTTTAGATTTGGAGCACTTTGGGGCCGAATAAAAAAACACAACTATCGTAATATGACCTTGACCTTTTCAATGTTTTTTTTTAACTTTTTAATTGTGAGGCCCTTTCAAACATAACAATACATAACTTGTGAAAATTTCATGAAGAATGAACAGAAAATAAAGTAAGGGGCGACAAAAACATGTTTTTGAAATTTGAATTTTTCCTAAAATTTAGTGAAGTTTGACCTTTTCTAGAGGACAAACCATGCATTTCTTAAATTCGCCACCCCATATATTTTGTGCGTATATGTCTTGCAAATCATTTGCAGCAAACAGAATTCTTCTATATGATTTCTAACAAAAATGGATAGGTTTTTCGTAGACCTACCCTCATCTGCACATTTTTTTTACGAGATTCGAACTTTCAACCTTCCGTTACTAGCTCAAAAAGTTTCAGCCACTCATACCTAGAAACTATCATATTTTAATAGGCTATCAACAAGGAACATAATTCAGTTAACCGCATTTGGATCAGGCTTCAACTTTTTGAGTTATAAGCAAAATAATGATTTCAAGAAAAGCGCCCCTAGCGGCAAAATGAGAAAGAAAATTGATTAAAATTTTACTGTTTGGTACCTAGCAAAGCAGAAAATAGTTCAAACAAGTATGTAAGTCGCACAATCAACATTTTATTCTTTTTATCACGAATTTGAAGCATAAAACTGATTAACAATTATTCCAAAAAAGGATCAAACTTTGGATTGCCGTATAATGAAAATTCAAGTCCGATCTCAAAAACTAACATTATGGAAAGACTTTAAGAACTAAAACTTTTGTTCATATACTCTCAATGAAATATTTTTAGATTTGGAGCACTTTGGGGCCGAATAAAAAAACACAATTATCGTAATATGACCTTGACCTTTTCAATGTTTTTTTTTAACTTTTTAATTGTGAGGCCCTTTCAAACATAACAATACATAACTTGTGAAAATTTCATGAAGAATGAACAGAAAATAAAGTAAGGGGCGACAAAAACATGTTTTTGAAATTTGAATTTTTCCTAAAATTTAGTGAAGTTTGACCTTTTCTAGAGGACAAACCATGCATTTCTTAAATTCGCCACCCCATATATTTTGTGCGTATATGTCTTGCAAATCATTTGCAGCAAACAGAATTCTTCTATATGATTTCTAACAAAAATGGATAGGTTTTTCGTAGACCTACCCTCATCTGCACATTTTTTTTACGAGATTCGAACTTTCAACCTTCCGTTACTAGCTCAAAAAGTTTCAGCCACTCATACCTAGAAACTATCATATTTTAATAGGCTATCAACAAGGAACATAATTCAGTTAACCGCATTTGGATCAGGCTTCAACTTTTTGAGTTATAAGCAAAATAATGATTTCAAGAAAAGCGCCCCTAGCGGCAAAATGAGAAAGAAAATTGATTAAAATTTTACTGTTTGGTACCTAGCAAAGCAGAAAATAGTTCAATCAAGTATACTAGTCGCACAAGTCAAACTTTTTATTCTTATGTATCAGAATTTGAAGCATAAAACCTGATTTACAATTATTCCAAAAAAGGATCAAACTTTGGACTGCCGTATAATGACCAAATTAAGTCCGATCTTCAAAAACTAAACATCACTGGAAAGAGCTCTTTAAGAACTAAAACTTTTGTTCATATACTCTCAATGAAATATTTTTAGATTTGGAGCACTTTGGGGCCGAATAAAAAAACACAATTATCGTAATATGACCTTGACCTTTTCAATGTTTTTTTTTAACTTTTTAATTGTGAGGCCCTTTCAAACATAACAATACATAACTTGTGAAAATTTCATGAAGAATGAACAGAAAATAAAGTAAGGGGCGACAAAAACATGTTTTTGAAATTTGAATTTTTCCTAAAATTTAGTGAAGTTTGACCTTTTCTAGAGGACAAACCATGCATTTCTTAAATTCGCTACCCCATATATTTTGTGCGTATATGTCTTGCAAATCATTTGCAGCAAACAGAATTCTTCTATATGATTTCTAACAAAAATGGATAGGTTTTTCGTAGACCTACCCTCATCTGCACATTTTTTTACGAGATTCGAACTTTCAACCTTCCGTTACTAGCTCAAAAAGTTTCAGCCACTCATACCTAGAAACTATCATATTTTAATAGGCTATCAACAAGGAACATAATTCAGTTAACCGCATTTGGATCAGGCTTCAACTTTTTGAGTTATAAGCAAAATAATATTTCAAGAAAAGCGCCCCTAGCGGCAAAATGAGAAAGAAAATTGATTAAAATTTTACTGTTTGGTACCTAGCAAAGCAGAAAATAGTTCAATCAAGTATACTAGTCGCACAAGTCAAACTTTTTATTCTTATGTATCAGAATTTGAAGCATAAAACCTGATTTACAATTATTCCAAAAAAGGATCAAACTTTGGAAAACTTTTTTTTTTTGAAACTATTATCGTAGTATGACCTTGACCTTTTCAATGTGTTTTTATTTTTTTTATTGTGAGGCCCTTTCAAACATAACAATACATATCGTGTGAAAATTTCATGAAGAATGAACAGAAAATAAAGTCAGGAGCGACAAAAACATGTTTAATTTAGTGAAGTTTGACCTTTTCTAGAGGACAAACCACGCATTTCCTAAATTCGCTACCCCATATATTTTGTGGGTATATGTCTTGCAAATCGTATGCAGCAAACAGAATTCTTCTATCTGATCTCTAACAAAAGTGGGAAGGTTTTTCGTAGACCTACCCTCATTATTTCACTTTTTTCCAAGGTTCGAACATTCAACCTCTCCTAGAACAATTTTTTTCCTGTACTCGATAATGAGATTTCCATCATATTTGATTGGGCTGTCAACAAGGAACATTATGTAAACAAGAGGGCCATGATGGCCCTGAATCGCTCACCTGAGTACCATTGCTTCAACTGATGTCAAGGTTTTTAAACAGACAAGGATTCTGATATAACTTAATCTAAAACATTTTACCCCTGACAATACTACACACCAAATATCTAAGCAATGGGCCATATGGTTTCAGAGAAGACTTGGGCGCAGGGTCATTTATCACCGTAGGGCCAAGACTTTGAAAATCTTTGTAATGAACCATTAGATGCTACTACATGCCAAAAATCTTAGCTCTAGGCCTTATTGATTCATAGAAGAAGATTTTTTAAGATTTTCCTATTTAACTCTATGTAAAACAAGTGACCCCTGGTGTGGGGTCATTTATCACCATTGGGCTATGATTTGTACAATCTTGGTAGTGGCCCATAAGATGATGCTACATACCAAATATCTAAGCTCTAGGCCTTATGGATTCATAGAAGAAGATTTTTTAAGATTTTCCTATATAACTCTGTGTAAAACAAGTGACCCTGATGCGGGGTCATTTATCACCATAGGGCTATGATTTGTACAATCTTGGTAGTGGCCCATAAGATGATGCTACATACCAAATATCTAAGCTCTAGGCCTTATGGATTCATAGAAGAAGATTTTTTAAGATTTTCCTATATAACTCTATGTAAAACAAGTGACCCCTGGTGCGGGGTCATTTATCACCATAGGGCTATGATTTGTACAATCTTGGTAGTGGCCCATAAGATGATGCTACATACCAAATATCTAAGCTCTAGGCCTTATGGATTCATAGAAGAAGATTTTTTAAGATTTTCCTATATAACTCTATGTAAAACAAGTGACCCCCTGTGCGGGGTCATTTATCACCATAGGGCTATGATTTGTACAATCTTGGTAGTGGCCCATAAGATGATGCTTCATACCAAATATCTAAGCTCTAGGCCTTATGGATTCATAGAAGAAGATTTTTTAAGATTTTCCTATATAACTCTATGTAAAACAAGTGACCCCTGGTGCGGGGTCATTTATCACCATAGGGCTATGATTTGTACAATCTTGGTAGTGGCCCATAAGATGATGCTACATACCAAAAATCAAAAGGTTAGGCCTTGTGGTTTCGGAGAAGAGAGATTTTTCAAGTTTTTCCTATATTAGCCTATGTGAAATCAAGTGACCCCTGGGGCGGGGCCAATTTTGACCCCAGGGTCATAATTTGTACAATCCTGGTAGAGAGTCATAAGATCATGCTACATACCAAAAATCAAAAGGCTAGGCCTTGTGGTTTCAGAGAAGAAGATTTTTTAAATTTTCATTTTTAAAATCTATTTTTAGCTCCTGTGACCTAATTATGCGATGGACCAGAACCATTTATACAACTTTAGTAGAGCTTCATCCAAGGAACATTCCTGCAAAAAAAATTTTCAAATTGGCCAAGCCGTTTAGGAGGAGATGTTGTTTGAAGCAATTGTTGACGCCGGACGCACGCACGCACGCACGCACGGACGACAGACGACGGACGCCGGACAAAAGGCGATCAGAAAAGCTCACCTTGAGCACGTTGTGCTCATGTGAGCTAAAAACCGCATCTAAATCAGGTTTCAAATGTTTGAGTTATTAGCAAAACAGTGAATACATGCATTGTGCCCCCTAGTAGCTAAATCAGAAACAAAAGTGAAACGTTTGACCATTTAGGAACATGTTCAGATAAAGATGACTCCATGCCCAAAATTTCATAGCTGTAGCTTTTTTCATCTGGCCGCTAGGCTGGACACAAAAATGGGTGGAATTGGAAAAATAATAAAAAACTAGAACCGCAAAGCGGCATCTCGGTTTTCGCTTTTAACTTGACTAGAAAGAGTACTGGTTTCAACTGCAGACATAATTGATTGATATTAATTTTATTCGAAAATTGTTAATTGATCAAATGAAGTCCGATCTTCAAAAATAAACACCATTAGAACGATCTCTTCACGAACTAAAACTTTTGTTCATATACTTTAAAATTTTTTTTAATTTCCGATAAAAATAACAATAATCGGTATTATGACCTTGACCTTTGCATATTTTCATCGTTATTTACTATGAGTTTATTTGTATTATTTAACTTCATAAACTGTGAAAAAATGATGAAGATTGAACTAAAAGTCAGGAGCTGCAAAAAAGAAGAAACATATGAATTTTCAATTGTTTGATAAAAAAATCAAACTTTGGACTGTGGTAATTTGATCAAATGAAGTCCGATCTTCAAAAACTAAACACCAATGGAAAGATCTCTTCACAGACTAAAACTTTTGTTCATATACTTTCTATAAAATATTTTTAGATTTGGAGCTATTTTATGCCAATAAAGATAATAATAATTGGTATATGACCTTGACCTTTGCATATTATGCTTGATTTTTTCTATGATTTTATATGTTTGATAAAAATGCATAAACAGTGAAATAATGATTAAGATTGAAAAAAAAAATAAAGTCAGGAGCAGCAAAAAAGAGGAATCATATGGATATGCAATTGTTTGATAAGAGGATCAAACTTTGGACTGTGGTCATTTGATCAAATGAAGTCCGATCTTCAAAAACTAAACACCAATGGAAAGAGCTCTTCACAGACTAAAACTTTTGTACATATACTTTCTATAAAATATTTTTAGATTTGGAGCTATATTATGCTTGATTTGTTTTCTATGATTTTATTTTTTTATAAAAATGCATTAACAGTGAAAAAATGATGAAGATTGAACAAAAAATAAAGTCAGTAGCTGCAAATAACCTTAAAAGTCATGCTTTTAAAATGTTGATTTTTCGAAAATATTGGTTATGTTTGACCTCGTACTGTGGACAAACCATGCATTTCTCAAAATCGCCACCCCATATATTTTGTGCGTATATGTCTTGCGAATCATATGCAACAAACAAAATTCTTCTATCTCATCTCTGAATAAAATGGGCACGTTTTTGGTAGACCTACCCTTATTTCACAGTTTTTTGCGAGATTCGAACTTTCAACCTCCTGTAGCACGAAAGTTTTATATACGCAAATTCATATTTTATTGGGCTATTTACAAGGAACATTATGCAAAAAACCGCATTTGAATCGGACATCAAATAATTGAGATATTACTTATTAAACATTTTCATATAAAACGCCCCCTGGCGGGACAATCAAAACAAAAATGAAAATTATCTCGACGTTAGGATCATCTTCAAGCACGTGGTTATTACTGATAAAAGTTTCATAGATGTGGCTTTTCTAACCTCGGAGCTATGCCGTTCACAAAAAAGGGTTAGAAAAAAAAAAAAAAAAAAAAAAAAAAAAAAAAAAGAAACAGAACGAGAACAAAGGGTTTTCGCACTGCGATGCGAAAACCCAAAAACAAAAAAAAACAAAAATCAACAGAAGAAGAACAATAGGTTTTCGCCCTGCAGAGGCGAAAACCTAATTATTATTAATGTATGTAGTATTGAATTCTATCCAGAAAAAAATACATGGTAGCTTTCAAAGGCACCTCAAAAAGAGCGAAGTACCTCTTCCTCCCTCAGTTTCACTATATAACCAATGGAATGACTGGGACTGAAAACCTTTTCTGTTTTACACATTTGATTCGTTTATTCGGTGGGTAAAACGATAGATAAGACAGCTACAAAAACAAGAGAGTATCGCCCACATATTTTCACAAATATTGTCATGAGACTAAGTGTGAGTAAGATTGCTTCATACACGTGACTGATACAGTGTAAACAAACTGGAATCTGGCATTTTTCGATAACTCAAGGGCCTTAACTCCATACTTACTAGATCAATACCAGTCATAATCAAATTTGTCCAAGAGGTTATGGGTCATACATATTTCCATAAAGTTGGAAGATGATTGCTTAGTATTTTTTGCAAGAGAATTAACATACAAATTAACAAGGAATCATGCTACATGCTCAGGAAACCTTAACAGAAATTTATTGTAAATCATTATTTTTAGAACAGGAGGCCATGAATGTCTGTACCAAAGAAATTCTATGTCAAAAGTCAGTGAAGGTTAATGACTTTAAAAGTAATTAATAATAATCAGATCATATCGATCATGGCTTTATATTTTATTACGTTCCTTTATGCATCGATTTTACATGAAATGCAAACTTGAAGTGTTTTAATATATGCATACAAGATGTTCAAAAAACTGCAAAAAGACGGATTAAGTATTACAAAGTACATAGTGGATATAACAAAAGTGGTCATTGTTTGCTGAAAATATTGATAACTTGGCTAGATTGGTAGGAAACAAGGGTGGGTCTGTCTACATATGACCCTCTTATCAACTACATAAAGCCATTTGTGGTTCCTATAAGTGAACAATAAGACTTCCATCATTATATGATATATGATATGTTATTATTTGATTTTAATTTTGCGAAATCATTTTTAACAATTTAAACTTAGAATCAATTATTATGATAATAAATCTGAATAAGTTATTCAAAAACAATATCCTAATGGAAAACTGAGGAAGATAAAAAAAAAAGTGTGATAAATATAACTAGATGTGGGTGTTCCTCGGAACACTTGTGTCGCCTGCATTTAAGCATGTTTGATAAAAGAATTGACTAGAAAATCGATCTTTTGACAAATTATTGATAAAGCATAATCTATTTTGTGAGGTACAAAATAACACCAAATCACACACACACACACACACATATATATATATATATATATATATATTTTTTTTTTTTTTTTGGGGGGGGGGGGGGGGGGGGGGAATAAAATATTCAAACAGTGCAATATGTAATAATTTTCCCGAGCACTTTCGACTATACAGTCTTCATCAGAGGAGTGTCAGAATGACTATGAATTCAAAACATTAACTGTAAGAAAAATTATGACGTCATTAAGCACTTATGACGTTAATCATATATATGTTGCAAGTTTGTAGTCATCATTATCATTATTGAGTTATCATTCTTGTGTACTGCACTCAGACCAATGAGATCTATCTACTATAAATGTTTAAGGCAACACTTCAAATACTTTACAAGTTATGCACCACACAAGAATTAAATCCAAAAAAATAAACAAAGGGAAATAACTCCAAAAATACAACAGTTATCATTCTTGCACAATGCACTCCATGAGATCTTTCCACCTGTGAGGTTTCAAAGTAATACCTCAAATACTTTTCGTGTTATGCTCCAGACAAAAATGAAGTCTGAGTATCAACAAAGGGCAATAACTCAAGGAAAAAGAGAAACAGAGTTATCATTCATGTGCACTGCACTCAGACCATTGAGATCTATGAAGTTTCAAAATTTGTTATGCCCCAGACAAAAATTAAGTCTGAAAATCAACAAAGGGAAATAACTCAGAAAATAAAACAGAGTTATCATTCTTATGCACTGCACTACAAATCCATGAGATCTTTCCATCTATGAAGTTTCAAAGCAATATCTCAAATACTTTTTATGTTATGCTCTTAACTGCACTCCTCTTCAATGAGATCTATCTATCTATAAAGTTTTAAGTCAGCACCTCAAATACTTTTTGAGTTATGCCCTGGACAAAAATTAAGACTGAAAATCAACAAAGGGCAATAACTCAGAAAATATGAAAGTCATGGTTATCATTCTTGTGCACTGCACTCCACCTCAATGTGATCTATCCATGTTTTAAGTTTCAAGGTGATACCTCAAATACTTTTTGAGTTATGCCCTGGACAAAAATTAAGACTGAAAATCAACAAAGGGCAATAACTCAGAAAATATGAAAGTCATGGTTATCATTCTTGTGCACTGCACTCCACCTCAATGTGATCTATCCATGTTTTAAGTTTCAAGGTGATACCTCAAATACTTTTTGAGTTATGGTCCGGACAAAAATAAAATCTCAGAATCAACAAAGGGTAATAACTCAGAAAATACGAAAGTCAGAGTTATCATTCTTGTGCACTGCACTCCACCTCAATGTGATCTATCCATGTTTTAAGTTTCAAGGTGATACCTCAAATACTTTTCGAGTTATGCTCCGGACAAGAAAGTGTGACGCCGACGACGACGACGACGCCGACGACGACGGACAAAGTGATCCCTATGTGTCTGCCATGCTATGCAGGCGACACAAAAATTTACAATGATATATGCACAGCAACAGTTCCATATCATATTCATAAGAATTGGCATCACACTACCCATGTTCTAATAGGCACATTGTCTAACATCTTTTTAGAAAAGGTTTATTGCCTCAAATTTCTTTTTTTTTTTCAATTGAAAGAGTTCCATAACTTTGGACAACAACAGTAAATGGTTTACTGTATGATAAGCTGTTATATTTGGATACTATTACGTTTCCATACTCAAGGCCTTGTAGTTTCTGATTAGAAGATCTTTCAAGTTATTTTTTAAGTTTTTTTCCTATAAGTTTATTTTTGTAAATTTAAGTGACCCCGGAGTGGAGACAATTTTAACCACAGCACCATGAATTAAACAAATTTGATAGATGTCCAATAGGCCATATCTTAACTCCAGACCATGTGGTTTCTATTAAGAATATTTTTCTAGTTTTTCCTATTTAAGTCTATGTAAAATCAAATGACCCCTGGGGCGGGTCAAAACTTAAACCCAAGGTCATGATGTGAACAAACCTGGTAGATGTCCAAAAGGCCATTTTATATACCAAATATCTAAACTTGTGGTTTCTGATAAGAAGAAAAATCAATTGTATCTAAAATAATATAATTCCATTAAGACAAATTAGTATATGGATCTTCAAAAGGTTAAGATTATTAACATGTGCAATATCAGTTAGAGAAAAAATTTCAAATTCAAGTTCATTCAGTGAAAATTTAATTAAAATGGTTAGGGGTAATTATGACTAGTTATGTATCAACACATATATACATGTATAAGATTTGTTATTTATTAATGCTGGGCTGTATGTTATGCGATAAAATGATCATTATCATTGTCAATGTTGATGAAGGTGAGGATGATGTTAGTGGTTTCCAAATAAGGTGATCAGCGTTTGAAAAACATGATTTGAAAAATTCAAATTACATCCTTTTTTTGAAGAGATAAACAAGAGGTCTGCAGAGTTGCGCCAATGCTCATCTGTTTAACCCTTTCCCTAATAGAGGAAACCATGAAAAGACCTATGCGAACAACATAAAACCAGATCAGCCTGCGAGTAACTCGCAGGCTGATCAGGTTTTATGCTGTTCGCTGCTCCTCAGTGGTCTGGAAATGAGGATTTTGTAATTAAATTTGGTAAGGTTTAACTGTGGTTTTCTGCAGATCAGGCTTTATGTGGTACCTACTGAGTGCGTCAAAATGAGTCTATATGAGGGAAAGGGTTAAATGAGTCTATATGAGGGAAAGGGTTAACATGTCTGAGTAAAGGGCTACATCAAAGTTTTCACATGACGATGACAAGGATTATGACAACGATGACCCAGCCATCATAATAGCTCAACTTTTTATTGGAAACAGATGGGCTAAAATGGCCTACATTAGATTCACTGTGTAACTGTAGCCTGGTCGAAGTGTAGATGTTCTGTTTAAATCAATTTATTACTCTAACTATATGAAAATTTCATCAAGCCTATTCTATTTTCAATGATCTTTTCTCTTGTTAGGCAAACCTTGATTGCTTCTCTGTGATTCCAAACTTGCCATTAAACTTGTCCTAATCA
Source organism: Solen grandis (assembly GCA_021229015.1). NCBI lineage: Eukaryota > Metazoa > Mollusca > Bivalvia > Adapedonta > Solenidae > Solen > Solen grandis. Next base: position 34,923,587 of record CM037787.1, read on the forward strand.
GACCTGATTTACTGTTGCTTGAGGTATCTAAGTTCAGTACCTATTTATACAACGTTCCATTAATTTTCCTTACATGGTTATAGAGTTTATCATTATCATCCATAGTTTCACATTTCTCTCTTAATAAAATCCAGCACAGTGTAAACCATATTCCTGCTAAATATGCGAAATTGCTTGAATTACTGTGTTGAAGAGAAGCATTTTATTCAATTGATTTAATGCAAAGCATTTTTGTTAAAGACAAGCTTGCTTATTTTGATTGCAATGTGTATGTTAAGTTTATTTCAAGTTGGCAAGACAAAAACATGGTGACATAAGCTCTGGTGAGCACTTGAACCAGCCTATATATAATAAAACTTATCAACAAAGAGGTACATGTACTTAAGAATAGTATTGGAAAGTAAAATATTAGCCATACATGCTAATGAGTAGTAAAAGTTCCAGTTAATTCAGGTTAGAGATTTTTAAGATGAAGAATGCACAAAATTTCTAAGGGTACCGAATGTAAAAATCACAAACAAGGATGCATAGCTTACCTGAACATAAGCTGGCAAGAGTGTATGCACAACTACACTTGGCATCAATCATTCCCATGACTTATCACTCCTTTCATTCAATCCAAGCACAATGCACAACATTTTCTGATTGTTAGTGAATGTATGGAAAAAAAGCTAATTGTTCTATAAACTGGAGCTCCGCATAGCTCTGCCAACACTCGTCTGTTTTACATGGCAACAACGGGACGCCATATTTGAGATTTCAAGTTTGAACACCATAAGGTATAAAGAGTAACTGCTTAGTAAATATGAAAAAGAAAAAAATACCTTACATAGTGTAGAAGGAATGTAATTGCTTTAAATAAAAACAATTTTAACAAAAATTCTAAGTTATAAAGGGGCATAACTCCAAAAATATAGCTTTCAGAATAATGCCCCTTGTTTTACATCTGCACCTTGTCATGATTATCAAGTCTTAAAAGTTTCATGTTGATAGTTTTCACAGTTTTCAAAACATTCTACTTAATAAGCAATTTTGACCAAATTCTAAGTTTAAAAGGGGCATCACCCTGAAAATATACCTTTCAGAAAAATTCCCCTTGTCTTAGAACTGCACCTTGTCATGATTATCAAGTCTTCCAAGTTTCGTGTTGATAGTTTTCATAGTTTTCAAAACATTCTACTTAATAAGCAACTTTGACCAAAATTCTAAGTTAAAAGGGGCATAACTCTGAAAAGAAAATAGCTTTCAAAATAATGCCCCTTGTCTTACAACTGGGCCTTGTCATGATTACAAAGTATTCTAAGTTTTGTTGATACCTTAAAAATGTTTGCGTAATGGGCTACATTAAAGTTTAGAACTTAGAATTTTTGTCAAAATTACTCAACACAGACGTAGAGTCATATGTATATTACATTAAGATAAGGATAGGGAAAACAGCAAAAGTCTTATAGGTTATAAACAGCAAACATGTTAAAGATACCAAAAAGGACAAAAACAGATAATAGAAGGCTGCTGATCTTGATTGGAGGCCTAAACTTTGACATAAGAAAAACGGAAAGGTAATTCATATATAACAGACACAAACATGGAAAGAATAAATAAGAAATTAATATTATCTCCTCAAATCAGATTAAGCACTGCAGCCTCAAAAACAAATTTTGTGTTTCAGCGACCCAATCCTTAAATCCTCATGCATAGTGAAAACCCTAATGTTTACAGTGGCCATTTTATGCAGCCATTTTGGGACTGCTATTTTCCATGATTTGTTCACTGTTATGAATGGATTTTTTACAAAAGAGGGGAAAAAAACTCCTTGTAAGTTTGATTAAGATTGTTTGTATGAAGTGGGATGATAGCATTTACACAAACCATACATTCATATGATCCTAGTGACTTAAGGTAAGCAAAGAAACCTTAAGTATTTCATAGTATAGTAAAATAAAGAAAAAGACAAACACATAATTTATACACTGTCACTGTTACACATACATTTATGAACATAATAAACAGCAGAAAACTATGAGAAGTTATATGTACTAATACTGATAAAAACTAAAATACATTGAAAAAAAAAAAAATATGATCCTTATTTCAGTCATGAGAGGATCTATTCTTACTGTGGCCCTATGGGAATTCAGGCTTTCACCTCCAAAAGGAAGAGTTCAAACACTTATCCTATAGTCTATTATACCCTTTCAAATCGACTTCTTATGAGAACATATTCCTTAATATCTCTTTTTTATATAAGCATATACATGCACACTAATAAGTTAGATTTTAATTTCATTGCAGTATTAATTTATCAATGAAATTTACAAACTGACACCAAGGTGTTAATGTGTTTTTTGATTTGGCAAGTAGCTAGAGTACTCAAACTCAAGTTTTGGACAGGCAACTTAAACATCCTCTCAAATACAATGAAGAGACATATCTAGGATCTACCTTTACAGCTTTAACACACACATTTGCTTAATTTATTACATGAAGACATTTCTTCATTGCTAACCAAATTTTCCATCTTATCTGCTACACTAAGGTTCAGAACATTTGCTTGATAGATTAAAATCTATATGTCTTTTGCTCTATATACACATTCAGGCAAGAGTTACATGTTTACGTGGCATTCTTGTTTTTGTTCTTGAATTTCTTGACTTCCTGTGTTGGTGGTGGCTGTGCATATCCAAGGACATGTCCGCCGGAATATTCCTTCTGCGTTGTTTGGCTGGTTTGAAAAAGGAAAGTAAAAAGAAAAGTGAATCTGAATTGCCTGATGCATGGTCATCATGATAAAACTGTTACTTTTTTTACATGATATGAATAGACTACAACATACTGAGCTCACAAGCATCATGGTGCCTTGCAGTAATGTTCACTGACTGTGGGATTTCTCAGGTGAAAAGTATTGAAATTGAGAGGGGTAAGTTTAACATGAAAAAGTTTGTTTCTTACTTAATGTGCACCAGAGTATCATGGGCATGGTGTAAAGGTCCCACATACTTATATAACCAAGTAACATTGTCTGGGTCAATGCCGATTCAGGTCACTTGATTTTACCTGCTTACCTTCTGCAGCATCCAGATTCAAATTCCAGATAAAAAGTAAAGTTCCTGTACAGATTATAAAGAAAGCTAGAGCTATCACTTAAAGTGATTAATACCCCTCCCCACCACTACCCTGCTATTTATCAGTGATAATTATTTGCATGTTATTTACTTATAGTTGACTTACTCCTCAAAGTCCATGGCCCCTACCAAGGTAATCATTTTGGTCCAGTAATTATTATCGCCCCTTTTGAACTTGAAATTTTGGTTAATGTTTTGTGTGCAAGTACTTTTAAAGATATATGCCTTAAATCATTGCATGTATTGGATTGAAACTTCACACTTATCTTCCAAGTCCTAAAGTGTACTAAAAATAACCAAGTTAAATTAAGTTGAATCTGTTAGCAACAATGATTATTGATTTAATCCTTAAACTTGTAAGCACCGGAAGTGTCATGCTGTTTTATTGACGGCTCTTGTTACATTTGAGCATTGAGCTTGCAATCTTGTTCTTGCATGACACCATAAATAATTTGAAAATCTATTCATCCCTTGTCTAGTTACACAAAAGTCCACACAAATTTCAGGAAAGACAGACAGACCAACAGACTGACCAAAAGACAAAGTGATTCGTACCAATGGTAGTGGGGGTACAAGCATAACTACATGTAGCCGACCATCTGGAAGCCTTCTTTACATTTATGGTAGAGGACCATTAGGTCATTAAGTGAACATTGGTTTAGAAGAATTTTAAAATTATCTATATTTAGTACATAAGGCCCTGGGGGCCTCAGGTTTCCAGGATCAACTTTATTTAGTTAAGCAATTATGGTAGAGGTTCATGAGATGACTTTGGTGCCAAATTAAATTAATTCTGACCATCGGTATTTCCTATATAGGATGAAAAAGGAAACTAGGAGGTCTCATTTTTCAAGGGACCAACTTTTTTAAGTTATTATAGTAGAGGGCCACAAGGTGACAATTTGTGCTCTGGTAAGCTAAACCAAACAGAGTTACTCTTTTTGTACCCTACACTTCATCCTAATACAGTACACATTTGTGCCATGTTATTATAAAATCAATCCATATATGACAGTATATTTCATCCTGATATCTGTCTTTATTTTATCACTATTTTAAAACCACATATGTACAATATTTTGTACACTTTATTGTTAAATACATCTTATTATCGTTATAGAGCAGGCAGCTGGTTATTTTTACTAGTTCTGCTTGGCTCATTGTTACTTGCAAAAAACAACAGATAATGGGGAATTTCAAGTATCATTTTTGTGCTTTCATCTTCAAATTCCACTTCAGTTGACAATTTTCTTCATCATTAAATGAGAAAAGAATATAAATTTTGATTTAGTAATGACTTGTCTTTTAACTATTCCTCTTTTATATAGTGTAGGGGGCTGGTCTTTAAGACTGTCTTGCCTCACATTCATGTCAATTAACTATAAGTTAAAGGACAGGCTAGTTTGATAAATCAAATATCTTGTTCATTTTATCCAAGACTTGTCAACTGTTTCAATAATTTATAGACATATAACTCATTACAGACAGATACAAAGGACTAAGACTGTCTCCTTCCTTCTTCACGTGCTTTTCAATGGCAATACTATGCCCTATACAAATTTGTATAAAAGTATTAAATTCTCACATTTTTCTATTTTCTGGTAACATTTTACCTCATAAATGCTATCAAGTAACTGATCCTACCAGTCAGTGTAATTACCATGCCGGATCAATCTTCCAAGTAACTTGAAATGTTACTCATTCAGAAGATACACAAGGGTGCCATTGGTAACATACATGACTTCTGATCCAAAGGTTAAAAAAACCCCTTTAGAGGCAAGGATTTTCCTGGCTTTCCAGGCATCAAGTACTGGTCCAAACCAGGAACCATCGAGAGAGACTAGTATAACTTGTAAGAAGTTGTCTTCCAATCAACAAAAAAATAAATATGTTTAAGGTAAGATACCTGTAATAATTATGCTACATTTCGGACCACTTAACCTCTACCAAGATAACAGAACAGAACAGAACAGAACCAAGGTACCTAATGAAACATAAGGAAACCTTGGTGAAAGGCCATGATGTTCAAAATGTAGCGGAACCATTACAGGTAACTTACTTTAAACTATGACTTTTTTGTAGAACCTGATAAGACTGAGAATGGTTTGCTTTCACTCTGGGTAGTTTTATGAGGGTCTAATAAGTCACAAAACTGTGTATCTGATCTGAACAGCAAAAGTTTAAATCTGGTTTACTATAAAAGTCCTGTAGTGAAGACAAACTACAATAGAACCTCTTAAATCCAAAGTCCTTAGGAATGACCTGAAAACTTAAGAATAATGATAAAATCGGATTAAAAATCTGATAGAAATTTCAGTTTGTTTGTGTGCTTTATCTTTGAGTGCTGTAAAAATCGCTATGTTTTGAAAATCACTTTAATACTGCCTATTTATCAGGTACATATATCATGAAAAACAAAATAGGTACAAGAAGGTTTTTATGAAAAGACAAACATGAAAGTTACTGATATTGAAATTTATTCAATATTCTAATGGATGTTCAAAGATTAAAAAAATGTTTCTATCTGGTTTAAGAGATAAAATTGATAATTTATCTCTACAGATTTTATTTCAATTCATGCATATCTGACACCTTGGTTTATCCACTGACATGGGTATATTACTCAATCTGCCTGAGATCAGTAGCAATACTAGTAATCAACAATTTTTGATTGGAAATGTAATTATTTCAAATAATTTTTATAGAGTATAGATAGAAATTATTCAACCCTCTACAGGTCAGCTTATTCAAGAATTTAACTTCATTTAGCAATTATACCGAAGTGGGCCATGAGGTAATTATTTGTACCAAATGAAATTAAATTCTGACCATTTCTTTCAGAGAAGAAGACTTTTTAAGTTGTTTTTCATTTAAATCTGTTGGTTGCCATGGCAACCAGAGTTCTGAGAGTTCCTTGTTGATTGGGAAACAAGTTCTTAAAACTTACACTAATCCCTATGATTTCTGGCTTGGACTTAGACTTTGCACCTGAAAAGACCTTGAAAAATCCTTGTCCCCAATGGGATTTGAACCCACAACTTTGGGATCTGCAGTTAGATATGTTACCACTGAGGTAATTCATTGAGGTATAATACACTATTTGTGCCTCCTTGCAATAGAACTATGTTTTGTTATGATGTGGTAGAGTTTGCATCCAAAGGAGTTTGTGTCCATACTTAATCAAGCTGAGGGCATTTATTATTAACTTGGGAGCTTGTAAAGGTGACAAAACAAAGAAATTTACCTCGCCTCAACCTCGTGCACACCATCCTTTCCGTGAGAATAGGTTCCCCTTGTTCCATCCTGCCATCGAACCTTAATCATCAAAATATCATAATACAGCGTTAGCGTAGCAATATCATGGCAATCCTCCTCCTACCACTGATGGCTTACTAATACTACACTGTACATGTTAACAAAAAAAATCTCAAATTAGCTTCTTTTTTTTTTAATTGAAAAAAATGAGGTTAACAGAAATAGACAATGATAAAATATGATTTTCTAGGACAGCCTATTAGTGGTATTTTACATTAATTTCATGTCAGATTGTGTACTCTTAAAAAGAGAACAACATATGTAACTGAAAAAGCTGTAGATCAAATAGCTACAAAATGGTACAAGAGATGTCTGTAAGACAGCGCCTGACTTTTTTAGTGCATATCAATAAACATGTAAATATTTCAGTGAAAGGTACACAGTGGCAATGAACATCTATTCCAAGTTTCAAAAACATGATCTCAAAGGGTTCAGTGAAAAAGTGAATTTGTATAAAAAAAGATAAATCAATAAATTAAGATTCTTAGTCAGTAAATGGGCACAATTATGTCAAAATCCATGCCAGAGTTTGTACCCTTGCCTACAAGGAAAGGTGGTCATCATATTGAGGTATTCTAAGTTTCAAAGCAATACCTCAAAGGTTCAACTGAAAAGGTGAAGTGGTATAAAAAGCTTAACTGAGATTCTAAATCAAAATAGGGGCATAACTATGTCAAAATCCATGACAGAGTTATATAATTTTGTCTGATCCCCCAACACAGGTATGGAATTTTATGTACTGGTATGAAGTTTGAGGGACATCCATTGAGATATAGTGAAGAATAGTGGAGATGTTAAAAAAACTTTTAACATTTTTCTAAG
>CM037787.1:34930945-34980945 GCA_021229015.1 Solen grandis
AATATATTTGAAGCACATGGTTTAAGCCTCGGTATACAGAAAACTGTTATAATTTACAAAAGAAACGCATTGTATGTAATGCTCCTGAAACAAAATAATGTTGAAGTGTTTGAACAATAAACAATATATAATTATTGTAACGGCCAAAGTGATGAAATGGCGCAACAAAGAAAAGCCAGCAACAAACTAGTTAACCAAATATATTTTAATTATTAACAAGTTACAATATGAATATCACAATATACAGTGTCTTACAATTATTATAACATTATTTTAAACCTTGTCTAATCTATAAAATTTAAATTTAACCTGAGCAGTCCAAAAGATATATCCTTCTTCCAAATGTAAATCCAAAGTAAATCCCACACTGTTGAATGACCTACACTTGAAACTTCCTTTCATTATATATACTTGAGCAAAATATTCTAGTAAACAAATATACCAGTAATCAAGTTATTTTAAGAAAAAGGATCTCCTTAATAGGTCACTCCAGAACAAAACTAGTTAACAAGTTACTCTTAGAATAGGGATTTCCTTCTACAGTGTTGTATATAAATAACTAGGTCAGGTGTAATATGTAAATTATGAAAGGAAAAATAGAATTTACTTTAATTATTTAGACATTTGGGAAATTATATTTAAGCTTTGGTTATATATAACGAGCTTCCTTTTTTGAAATACATTAAATCTATGATTTGCAAATGACTTTATTGACTTACGTGTTCGTCGATACAGGTATATATCAGTGACAATATTAATATACTACCATCGACATTCAAAATAATTCTAAGGCGTAATGGAAAAAGATAGTTTCCAATAACCCGACGGACGTTTTTTTTATCGACTATAAAAAAAATGCCGGCCTTCCGACCAATTTTTTTCAGAGATGTTAGTGGAAATAAACAATATATTTTCTTTTGGTCTAACTCGATTGATGATCTTTGCATTTGTTATTTGATGTTACAATGTTGAATATTTCCATTCGAAGTTTTTCATTTTTTTCCTTCTGTTTAGCATTCCATGACAGAAATGTGGTGAAGAAGTGGAAGCGACATTCGGGAATTTTCCAAATGTAGGTGTAAAAATAAATTAATGAATTTATATTAAGACAAATGTAAGATAAAAGATATAAAATTCTTTTCCATGGTGCGTTCTGATAATATGGAATGAAATGTGCAGTAAAATAATTTACTAAAAAAGGAACGTGCAAAATAAGAAATGCGAACACAAATCTAATAATTGGGGATGTACCTGAAAAATAAGCAGAGCATTTATTACGTTGTCCCGGGATTGTGCACATCCGTAACGTCCTCTGAATATGATGTCGCATCTCCATCAATATGGACATGTTTAAGTGCAAAATGGTGAAAAAAGTCATAATGTAGTAGCTGAACATGACAATGCGTGGTGGGAAAAGTGAATCATTTTCAGCGAATGTCAACGCGAGAAGCCAAGTTGTAGTAATAGTGACGAAAGGGACTAGCCAACACGTGATAACAATTCCCATCACTTTTTTATAACTTGTTACAGTTCCGTACATTAAGGGCTTTTTAATGGCAACGTATCTGTCTATCGTAATTGTCGTAACGGCAAACCACGAGGTGGTAACAAAAGAGCCCACCAGAATAACTCGCGTATTTCGCACGATCTCCGCGTCGTAGCCTGACATGATAGCGGCCTGGAACATGAAGAGGACTGTTCCTGAGCAGAAATCGCTGAAAAGGAAACTTATTCCCAGAAGTTTGATTTGAAACGGAATAGTTCGAGTTTTTAATATCATAAAAAGTCCGAGAAGTTGAACCAAGGCGACAATGCAACTAGCAATAGCTATCGCAATGTTTAATTCTAGATAGATTGGTTGTGTTTGGGTCCCTGTACTGTTTGTCTCCTCTGACTGGTTAGTATTTCTGACTCCCATGTCTGTCTTCGTGAATCAACCTGTTTATATATGTATATAATATTTAATAACTTGATTTCCGCCTATATATCCTCACCAATATAACTTTCATCTCTCAACTATATTACATACAAGTCATGTTTTCTTTTCCCACTTTTAAATTACCATTTTAGAATTGTCTTTGTAGATATCTATGTCGATGGTATTGTAAATTATTAAACCTGTATATAATTTCACTTTTTGAACAGAATTAAACAATAGAATAATTGAAATAAATGTCAACTTTACTGCCAGTATTGGAATAAATCCTGTTTTCAATTCGAGCATTAGAAATATGCCCCCTCAAGTGAGTATCAATTTAAAAGCATAGCGTATCCGATAAGTCACGCATATAATTATTCAATTCAGTTTTGTAGAAGAGACACCGGTATCTAACCAAACTGAAGATGGAATGTCCACTATGAAACCGTCCAACACCAGTCACTCACTGAGGTCAGTGGATAATATCGGCTATATTCATACTGCGCATATATGTCGCAAGAGCCTCTTTATATTCTGATCTCTGGTCAACATCATTGTATACCGGTATATGCACTTGGTCTGATTTGTCTATGATCAAAACTATATATATATGATATTATTAAGATATACAATTTCTATGGTCAAAATCATGTGTATTCCTATAGATATAAACATGGTATTGAAATACATGATCTGCTTAGTCTGTACTTGGTCTTATTTATTTGTACGGTCTTATTTATTTGTACTTGGTCTTACAATTATATTCATTCATTGTTTGATTGACAACAGTGGAGCCACAGGGCCTGGATGTTTTCCATTTCATGACTTCTTTAAAGGAGACCACAACCCTGAGATGAACTTGATCACACTTTGATAGTGATATATGTGAAAGCACATCTTAATCTGTGATTATAAATACAGAGTACGGGTCTGTTGTAAAGAAAACACCGAAATCGTCGATTTCGTATCTTTTTCTTATACTTTTAATTTTTATTCAATTTCCACGTGTAAGAAAATCTTAATTTATCTATTTTGCCTGTCACTGATGGATAATTTAGAAATATAAAGAAAGGAATGTCAGTAAATATCACCTCCAGTCTAATATGTCAACATTTGATTCTTTTCGTCTATAAACGTCAGAAATGGAAAAACTGCAGTGAGTACTGTTTGGATCTGTTTCTTATGATGCATATTTTGTATGTATGTTCTAGTTAATGAGATAATATTGCCAAACAAAAGAAAACATGTATTTTTACAATAAAAAAGTGGCAAAGTAAAATCATTTGCTTCCAGCGTGAAATTCACTAGTGAGTCAACTTCGAATTACTGTATATCTGAACTGTAATATGTGTTTATACTTTGCCTAAATGTTGTTTAGAGGCCATGGATAATTTTCATAAATCAGAGAATGTTGCCTCAGGTATAGAGAACACATACTTGAGTAGAAACTAAAGTTATAGCAAATCATGTCGTGTGAAAATGGTAAGCGCATTTTCATACCGTATGACCTTTTAGTAAAATATTTAATGCAAATGTTTGGTATATGATTTAAACATGATATTTTAACACATATACATTGATTGTTACGTTTGTAACCAATTTGTACAAACTATTGACATGATATTGAATTTAATCCATTTTGTGTTGCTTTGGTGTTTTCATCTATCGTTAAAGCCGAAATGGAGTTGTCGATAACTTCTTTCAAAGATCTATTAAACAAAGACTGACAACTAATCTAAATCTCAGAAAATCACGTAACAAATTGTCAAATTCGTGTAAACTTTCGTTTTCTAACATCCTATTCTATCGAAGATATATAAAAGTAAATTATATCTTATTATAGAACATAACATGTCTTTGCTTCTTTATATGAGGGTAAATTTTCTTAAAATTTTATACTTGTATTGGTGAAATCGTATAGATTCCGGTTTATATATTATGAAGATCTGGAAAAGTACCCATTAGAGTAATTCAACCTCTACAGGTAAGGATGGATGAAAGAATTTGTTAATTAATATTTAATGGCGTTTTGATCAAGATATTTCAACGTGTATAATTTTACGAGGAATGAACTGATATTACTGAGCAAGTAACAGATAGTGTGACCCGATTGGTTTAAAAATATTTATTCAATCAAAGACATAGCAAGTTTACAATTTGACAATGCGGTTTTGGGATGGGGTTGGAAGCCGAGGCTTATTTAAACCTTTCCCCGTGTTATAGATGTTACAATGCATTATTTACACATAACTGTCGGTGATCTCCAAAGAAAATATCAAGTACTGTTTAGAAAGAATAAAAAACAATAATAATACGGACCAGGGATAGAAAACAACAACAACAAGTAATAGTACAGCAAACTCTGATGAATGAAATACATTTTTAGAGTAGAAAATAGGGTTACATGGCAAGAAGGGTGGGGTAAATCTTTAACTAAATCGTTTAGTGTTTTCAATATATTTCTAAACATCACAAAATATGCGTTTGTTTTGATCATCAGTAAGAATTTCACTGCCGTAGATAAGTAAGTGGGAAGTTATAGTGGTATCCATGGCAAAATAAATGAACAGATTCCATCATTTGAGAGCGTTTGCATAGTTTGGACACTGTCAAAGATAATGTGTTACGGTTTCTTCGACTCCACACAGGCATAAAGAGCGTGAACGATGTTTTTAACAAAGAGATGACTATTTAAGGAACTACATTCTGTTCTAAGTCTGGTATGTAAGTTCTGAAATTTGCAAGATCCTGTGTAGTAATAGTCCATCACAATTCTGGCTAGGAATAGATAAGATAAATGTGTTTTAAACGTATTAAGAGTTTGGGCCTGCCTTATGTGTGCAGGTAGAAAGTTCCAAGCTTTAATGGCGGACGGGGAAAAAGTTATAAAACAAAGATGTTCTACGTGGTAACATTGGTTAACTGATATTACTGAGCAAATAACAGATAGTGCAACCCGATTGGTGTCAATTCCTACTGTTTGGAGTCTTTTTTTTTAATTATTCAAGTAAGCATTACAAAAACGTGGGGACGTCTTGAAGTGGTAAAACTAAAACGCCGGATCACTGATCCAGGGTTGTGGGATCGAATTCCATTTGGCGAGAGGAGATGAGATTCTTGTCCGTATCTTTCATAGAGTCTGACAGCTATCAAACGTCATAAAAAATAATAAAACAGATAAATATATCGATCTATTTTGTATATCGTAAAATTCTATTGAAACAGATCGTAAATGAATTTTTCAAAGCTCTTGTTTTGATTTGCCACATATTTAGGGTTATTATGGTAACTTCTAAATAGAAATAAAAGATCCACAGTTTTACGGTTCCTGTACCATGGGCAGTTTTTTTTTAAATCAGGTTTTAAACTTTAAGCTTTGGCTTTGTTTTAAGTTGTAGAGGCCTATTTTTTTCTGTTTGTTGTGTCCGTTTCCATCAGTGTACAATGTATAAATATTTCAATATTTTTCACGACAAGTGCAGAATTTCCAACAATCTTTGGCGGAAATTAAATATTGTTTACTGATCCGTTCTACACAAAAATTATAATAAAAAGTTTCAAATTGATTTTAAAAGAAAATACATATCGACTTAACTAAAAACGCACGGCTAGCTATTTTGGAGTAGAATTTAAACACTAACGTTTAAATATAATAATAAGTCTGTTCCCACCTGGCGTAAAAAATGTTGAGTGTCGTGTCGCATTGTCGTGTGTCGTTTCATTATATCGTGAGTCGTTTACAGTTGTCGTGCTTCTTTTTACATTGTCGTACGTCTCCTCCATACAGAGACACACGGAATTCAAAATGACACTAACTGGATTCCGTAGTACAACTTATTGCGATTTTTCGTGAAAAAAATTATGGTGAGTCAACGCGACATTTGCGCGCTATAATGTCGAGTTCGTGTCGCATTGTCGTGTGTCGTTTCATTTGTCGTGTGTCATTTACAATTGTTGTGCTTTGTTTTCATGTCGTGCATCGCCTTCATACAGCGACACACGACATTTAAAGTGGAACTTACCGGATACTACGGAATCCAGTTAGTGCCATTTGTCGTTTTATAATATCATGTGTCGTTTACAATTGTCGTGCTTCGTTTTAAATTGTCGTGCGTCGCCTTCATACAGCGACACACGGCATTCAAAATGGCACTAACCGGACTCCGTAGGATTCTGTACGAAACAGAATAAACAAAAAGAGAATTAATTCCTTGATAATATCGCGCGTCCTTTTATCTCATTCTTTTTGTAGCTGATTAAAACATCTTTTTGATTCATTAGTGGCACCAGGGACTCTATACAACTCTGTATATAGAGTCCCTGCCTAGTTACAACGATATTATGATATGGTTCCAATGTATGGGGTATATACGATTATAAAGAGATGGATATTTCTTTTAATATTGGAGCTTGCCAGCAAAAACCAAGTAATGCAGCTAATGGAGAGTTCCAAGTGGAGGTTCCCTCTTTCTGTTAAGCAAAAGAAAAAGCTCTTAAGTTTTTTTTCAAAGATAAAACGCAGTAAAATTTCATTATACATATCGAGAACATAAGAGAAAAAAACCCTACCTCGTTCAATACCTATCTAATAACTTTTTAGCATGGAATGCATCTTTTAAATCGCCGATGATATCTAAATTGCAATACTTTTGTAAATTCAGATCTTCGTTTTGGTTTTTAAAGAATATATTGGCCGTATAAAATGATAAATTTTGGTATGCAACCACTTGTTTTAGAGTCACTTTACACTGACCTGGAATCATTACTTCTGTATTACAGGGATATGTATATAGAATCGGGATATAGAGTCCCTGCTTGAAATAGAAAAAGAAAAAAAAATTGAATCTGAATACCATTTTTTTTTTTTTTTGCTTTGTTTGAATATCCCCGTAGATTAGTGGATGTATCGTTGTATCAAACCATCCTAGGTGCCTCGTGGAAGATTATGGAGATTATGAGAATTTGGTGACGAAATTAAGAGATAAAACAAAGGATGGACTTTTGGGGTTTATGAGGATGCCCCCAAGGAATGTCCCCTGGCCTTTTTGACCCCCAAAAGTCTACCCTTAATCTAAGGTTGACCAAAAAAGCAACAAATTTTAGAGTGCGCTTGTCTATTTTTTTGCTAGATCTGGAATGTATCACAGAAAGGTCGCCGAACCTTTGAGACATCACCGAAGCCTAGGGGATTCCTCGGAGGAAAAAAATATTTCGCGGAAGCTCCGTGAATGCTTCCCAGGAGCTTCTGGGAAGCTATGCGTATGTTTCCCCGGCCTGTTTTCCCCAATAAAACTTCGAGAACATAAAGGGAAAATTTTCAATGCAAGCAATGTTCTCCCGGTGACTCCACATGGCTCGCGACGCTTTCGAAGCTTCCGCGGGACCCAGGGGAACCTGTTCCCGACGCTTCGCGAGGCTCATCATTTTCCATCGGGAGTACATCCCCGAGGCAAAAAAAGTCAAGTGGGACTGAGCCTTGAGCGATATAATTTGAACTGGGACGCTGATATTACTGAAAGGGCATTTACTCCGGTATTGAGAGAAAGGGTAAAAAATATAGGTTTTTCCTGCATTTTCAACCGCAAACTGGCATGAAAAATTGATAAGTGTTTTTTTGGACACACACACACCCCACTTACACACACACAAAAGTGACTTGTGTACACTATCAATTAGTGAATGCTTTGAATAATCATCCTTTTTAGACTCAACAGTGTAAAAGACAGTTTTATTTAAGTCTGAGGGAAAAAAATCACCTTAAACATATTTTGTCAAATATGTGGAAGGGAATACCGGGTATATGCTGTATTAGGTTCGAACTTGGTAATCTTGAATGTCTAATTGTCGATCTGGAAGCAGCCTTCACACACAGACTTCCCAGAAAAAAAATCAGGCGCACGTTTTGCAGAAGGTATTGGGTCCCTTCTGCGAGTCGATTTTTTTGCATTTTTTTTTTCTAAATGTTAAATCAGTGACAAAACAAACAAAATTCAGTTATAAAATACGTTGATATTTAATATAAAATCTTTAATATCCGTTTTATTTCGCACATAAAGTGTGTTTTCTGTGTATTATTATTTCGTATTCATCGACTTATCAGTAACATTGCTCAATGACCTGGATTTGATTTGAATTACTGATCATGCATAATCTACATATACTTTGTCCCAAAATATGGCAGATTGAAATATTCAAATTCTTTCATTTCTTATTCATTTTTTGTTTAATTTAAAATACACCAGGGTGTCTATATCAAGACACCATGAATACACATACGCGTACATTTAGATTATTACATTCGTAAATCTTAAAAAAAAGTGAATATGATGATGTATCGGCCTACTGTTTGTATTTATTCATTTCAGGAAAAATATTTAGAGGAGTTTAATAAAAATAATACTTAAAAAGTTATGTAAAAATAGTAAAGTTGATGACATTTAGAAACACAACCCATTTCTGATTAAGTTTAATTTGCATGGCTAGCTATAGGCATGCATCAACTCTGCAGAATACTCAGATTTTTTTCTTTTGCTACAACGTAATGTTGTTTTCTTTCCTAAGTTCATATTAACACCCAGTATAAAAATAGATGGATTAATTCAAGAAACCAGAGTGTGAGTATCATTAATATATATCATCATACTTTTCTTTCCAGTCTAGTCATAATCATCAGCATTTACATCAGAGCTCGCGCTGTCGCACTGCGGGTTAATGTGGTACTGTGTATTGTATTCCTTGAGTTAACACGCTTAATGGCACGTGTCCAGTAACACCAGGTGCTAAATTATGTAATAGACTGCAATCTAATTAGATCCTTGATTGTTATCTAAATGATGTAGAAGACGAGCACTATTTTGTATGCGCTTGTCCAATATATGAAATATTTAAGAGAAAGATATATTCCAAATTATTATCACCAAGTATGGTTAAATTTTTATAACTTCTAATCATTATAAACGTATATTAGCATTTTTTTGTACTAAAGGTTTTTAGCTTATAGACAACACTATCATTACTATTATACGCATTCTTGTAGATCAACTAGTAAATGTTTATAACTACATGTGTATATTAAAACCCGTCCATTTATCATAAAAGCAAACATTACATAACATATATACATGTATATTTCTTTTAATAAACCGTAATAAAAACATTTTAAGTTTCTTTGCTTATTTCTAAACAATATTTTTATTTGAAAGACACATGAGCAGTTGCTCCTAAATTATATTACAAACAATAACGTGCACGTGCAGTAACCCTGAGTAAATGACCTTTATCGCGCAAGTAACCACATACTGATTCAGTAGCTATTGACATTATAGATATAAACTTACGTTACGTTTTTCGGATGACGCTGTCTTATCTGCTGTTTCTAAACTTTTATTCCTTGTTTAATATTTGCACTCGTCATTCAACTATTTATCAAATAAATCAGGCAATTTTATGATTCAATTATTCATTTAATTTCAAAAGAGACATTAATTTATTAATTTAATTTAAAATTGCGTTGATTGATCAATGACAAGACTTCAAAAAAAAAAAAAAAAAAAAAATGTGAAAATTGATTTGTTTAGAAATGTAGACAGCCTCAGCCGGTCTCCGATATATCCCCCGGGCCCCACCCATATACTACATACTAAACGACGGTCTCCAGTACCCGGTCTCCGGTCACGGAGACCGGCGGAGACCGTCGATAAGTTGGAGACCGGCTTTTAGTAGGCTCCGTGTATCTAAAAATAGAATCTCTGAAAAACCCTACAGGGTAAAACGAAAGTGGATGGTAAGATGGTTTCTGTAAATTTATTTCCCAATACGTAGTATCTGTATTCAACGAGAATTTAGTGCTTACCGTTAGAATTTATATAAAACATGAATTCAACCTGTATTTCATTTAGTTTTAAGTGTAGATACACGATGCTGATTTTCGTTACAGTGTATATAGCGTGTATATCTATCTATATATCTATCTATATATACTGCACAAACTCCCCTTTCGGGTATTACTGGCAGGTGATCATGGAGTATCCAGTTCTCACCACTATAAGAAGTTATTGTAAGAACCAACTAAACAGTCTCTCACCTTTATCTAAAACATATTCTGAATGCATAAAATATTTCTTCCAATGCAGTAAATTGTCATTGTATTAAAAACAAATTTAAAAAAGAAACTGTCCAAAACCACTCAACAGACAAAAATATTTCCAAAATGGCGTCTTGAATTCTCGTTAGTGAACTCGAAATGAGGCTGTCACAAAAAAGACAAAATCTATAAACAACAATTTATGATGAGCCTTATGGTAACAAGAAAAATCACACTCACAGGACCCATTTTATTACATGGTGCCCAATGAGTTTTGAAACTGGGGGCTCTTTTTCCTTGACTTTGTACCCATTCATATTTAAGAGTCCCTACACTGTTTGGGGGTACATGGCCAATTTAATGATCTACAGGGGTAAACGAGCATGCTGTATTATAATTATCATGTGTGAATTTTGCTATCAGATTAATAACAGCGATGGCCCTAGATGACTTCTGTACATAGGATTGTTGAGAAGTGTTAATTGATAGTCAAACATGCGCTTCTTTAAGAGCAGATGTTAGTTTACATAAATCAGTCATCATCTGCCAGCTGAGAGTTACTGATAGATTTAATGGATGGTTAAATATATAAAATAAAAAGAAGCATTAGTGAAAATGCTTATTTAAACCTTTCCCCGTGTTATAGATGTTACAATGCATTATTTACTAACTGTTGGTGATCTCCAAAGAAAATTTTCCGCAAGATTTCAACAGAGATTAGTGAACCATAAATAATTCTGTATTTGAATAGTTAAACATCAAGGTAATTGTTTTAAAAAAGTCTTTTATCTCATGCACTGTACTGTTTTTAACATCAATTTAGAATTAAATTTAAAAACTTCCAGGAAGATTTAAATAAGCTCCGGTATCCAACATCATCCCAAAGTATATATTGTCACACTGTAATCTCCTATGTACTTGATTTAATGAATATGTTTAAACCAAGTTTACAGCAGACTGGTGCAATAGTTTGCTCTTTTTTTCTATTCTCAGCAGCCATTTTGTGTACTTCTAGCAACATGGCAAAAGAAGAACAGGAAAAGGTAATTGCTGATGTGGTGAAATAGATTGCTACATTTTGATATGTTAGCCCTGAAGTAAATTTGAGCCAAAAGAGTGCCCGGTAAGGGAGCCACATCTGGGACTGCCATGCAGATCACTAGCATGTTTACTTTATATCTTGCAAATTACTGTATTTTTAATTCCAATATACACCACCATCCAAACCACAAGTAAAGAGTGAACGATATTTTCACTAATGTGTTGCTCAGCACAACATGCTATGTTTCATGAGGATTGTTGCAAAATAAAAAACGATACATATGCACTTATGTAAATTTATGATAAATTATTAAATTGATTCAAGGAACTACCGGTATATCTTTAGTAAGTTCTATTTAATGTAATGACAGACATCACTATTTGCTATCAGTCTGATTAATTGATATCAATGATGATTATTTATATATCTTTTTGGTATCAATTACAGCTTTTCTTCAAGCTTTAAAAATCAGTGTGAGGAATTAGCTATTTAAGATTTATAAAATATCAGTGTGAAATCCTCTTTTTTTCTCAAATCAAGAAATACCTTCACTTTTTAGCTCACTTGAGCACAACATGCTCAAGGTAAGCTGTTGTGACCGATGAATGTCCAGCGGAGCCCGCTTTCCTTATATGCATATGGTACAATTTGACAAATCTTCTTGTCGAAAAGTACTGGCTGGATTTCAAGTTATTTGACACAGATGTTCCTTAGGTCACTCCTACCAAGATTGTTCAAATTATTTTGATCAGCTGAAAAACATGGCCACCAGGTGGCAGAGCCCATTTTCCTGATATGTGTCAGTACAAATTTGAAAAATCTTCTTGTCCAAAAGTACTGGCTAGATTTCAGTTATTTGGCACAGATGTTCCTTAGGTCACTCTCTACCAAGATTGTTCAAATTATTTTGGTCTGTTGAAAAAATAGCCACCAGGGGGCAGAGCCCATTTTCCTTATACGTGTATGTATATGGTACAAATTTGAAAAAATCATATTGTCCAAAAGCACTGGCTGGATTTCAAAGTTATTTGGCACAGATGTTCCTTAGGTCACTCTCTACTAAGATTGTTATCCCCTGCCAAAAGGCGGCGGGGGATATAGTAATAGTCTCCGTCCGTCCGTCTGTCCGTCCGACATTGTTGTCCGGAGCATAAGTCCGTCCGACATTGTTGTCCGGAGCATAAGTCCGTCCGACATTGTTGTCCGAAGCATAACTTGGAAAGTATTTGAGGTATCAACTTGATACTTCATAGGTTGATAGATCTCATTGAGGAGGAGTGCAGTGCACAAGAATGATAACTCTACCTTTCATAATTTTTGAGTTATTGCCCTTTGTTATTTTTCAGACTTAATTTTTGTCCAGAGCATAACTCTAAAAGTATTTGAGGTATCAACTTGATACTTCATAGGTGGATAGATCTCATTGAGGAGGTGTGCAGTGCATAAGATTGATAACTCTACCTTTCATAATTTTTAAGCTATTGCCCTTTGTTATTTTTCAGACTTTATTTTTGTCCGGAGCATAACTACAAAAATATTTGAGGTATCAACTTGATACTTTATAGGTGAAAAGATCTCATTGAGGAGGAGTGCAGTGCACAAGAATGATAACTCTACCTTTTATACTTTCTGAGTTATTGCCCTTTGTTATTTTTTAGACTTAATTTTTGTCCAGAGCATAACTACAAAAATATTTGAGGTATCAGCTTGATACTTTATAGGTGAAAAAATCTCATTGAGGAGGAGTGCAATGCACAAGAATGATTACTCTACCTTTCATACTTTCTGAGTTATTGCCCTTTGTTATTTTTTAGACTTAATTTTTGTCCGGAGCATAACTCCAAAAGTATTTGAGGTATCAACTTGATACTTTACAGGTACCTTTCATACTTTCTGAGTTATTGCCCTTTGTTATTTTTTAGACTTAATTTTTGTCCGGAGCATAACTACAAAAATATTTGAGGTATCAACTTGATACTTCAAGGTAATAGATCTTATTGAGGAGGTGTGCAGTGCACAAGAATGATAATCTCCTTTCATAATTTTTTAATTATTGCCCTTTGTTATTTTTCAGACTTTATTTTTATCCGGAGCATAACTCCAAAAGTATTTGAGGTATCAACTTGATACTTTACAGGTAAATAGATCTCATTGAGGAGGAGTGCAATGCACAAGAATGATAACTCTACCTTTCATAATTTTTGAATTATTGCCCTTTGTTATTTTTCAGACTTTATTTTTATCCGGAGCATAACTCCAAAAGTATTTGAGGTATCAACTTGATACTTTATAGGTGAATAGATCTCATTGAGGAGGAGTGCAGTGCACAAGAATGATAACTCTACCTTTCATACTTTCTGAGTTATTGCCCTTTGTTATTTTTTAGACTTAATTTTTGTCCGGAGCATAACTACAAAAGTATTTGAGGTATCAACTTGATACTTTATAGGTGAATAGATCTCATTGAGGAGGAGTGCAGTGCACAAGAATGATAACTCTACCTTTCATACTTTCTGAGTTATTGCCCTTTGTTATTTTTTAGACTTAATTTTTGTCCGGAGCATAACTACAAAAGTATTTGAGGTATCAACTTGATACTTTATAGGTGAAAAGATCTCATTGAGGAGGAGTGCAATGCACAAGATTGATAACTCTACCTTTCATAATTTTTAAGCTATTGCCCTTTGTTATTTTTCAGACTTTATTTTTGTCCGGAGCATTACTACAAAAATATTTGAGGTATCAACTTGATACTTTATAGGTGAAAAGATCTCATTGAGGAGGAGTGCAGTGCACAAGAATGATAACTCTACCTTTTATACTTTCTGAGTTATTGCCCTTTGTTATTTTTTAGACTTAATTTTTGTCCAGAGCATAACTACAAAAATATTTGAGGTATCAGCTTGATACTTTATAGGTGAAAAAATCTCATTGAGGAGGAGTGCAATGCACAAGAATGATAACTCTACCTTTCATACTTTCTGAGTTATTGCCCTTTGTTATTTTTTAGACTTAATTTTTGTCCGGAGCATAACTCCAAAAGTATTTGAGGTATCAACTTGATACTTTACAGGTACCTTTCATACTTTCTGAGTTATTGCCCTTTGTTATTTTTTAGACTTAATTTTTGTCCGGAGCATAACTACAAAAATATTTGAGGTATCAACTTGATACTTCATAGGTGGATAGATCTTATTGAGGAGGTGTGCAGTGCACAAGAATGATAAATCTGCCTTTCATAATTTTTTAATTATTGCCCTTTGTTATTTTTCAGACTTTATTTTTATCCGGAGCATAACTCCAAAAGTATTTGAGGTATCAACTTGATACTTTACAGGTAAATAGATCTCATTGAGGAGGAGTGCAATGCACAAGAATGATAACTCTACCTTTCATACTTTCTGAGTTATTGCCCTTTGTTATTTTTTAGACTTAATTTTTGTCCAGAGCATTACTACAAAAATATTTGAGGTATCAACTTGATACTTTATAGGTGAAAAGATCTCATTGAGGAGGAGTGCAATGCACAAGAATGATAACTCTACCTTTCATACTTTCTGAGTTATTGCCCTTTGTTTTTTTAGACTTAATTTTTGTCCGGAGCATAACTCCAAAAGTATTTGAGGTATCAAATTGATACTTTACAGGTGAATAGATCTCATTGAGGAGGAGTGCAATGCACAAGAATGATAACTCTACCTTTCATATTTTCTGAGTTATTGCCCTTTGTTATTTTTTAGACTTAATTTTTGTCTGGAGCATAACTACAAAAATATTTGAGGTATCAACTTGATACTTCATAGGTTGATAGATCTCATTGAGGAGGAGTGCAGTGCACAAGAATGATAGCTCTACCTTTCATAATTTTTGAATTATTGCCCTTTGTTATTTTTCAGACTTTATTTTTATCCGGAGCATAACTCCAAAAGTATTTGAGGTATCAACTTGATACTTTATAGGTGAATAGATCTCATTGAGGAGGAGTGCAGTGCACAAGAATGATAACTCTACCTTTCATACTTTCTGAGTTATTGCCCTTTGTTATTTTTTAGACTTAATTTTTGTCCGGAGCATAACTACAAAAGTATTTGAGGTATCAACTTGATACTTTATAGGTGAATAGATCTCATTGAGGAGGAGTGCAGTGCACAAGAATGATAACTCTACCTTACATACTTTCTGAGTTATTGCCCTTTGTTATATTTTAGACTTAATTTTTGTCCAGAGCATAAGTAAAAACTTATTTGAGATATCAGTATATACGTCATAGGTGGATAGATCTTATAGAGGAAAAGTGCAGTGCACAAGAATGATACTCAACCTATCATACTTTTTGAGTTATTGCCCTTTGTTATTTTTCAGGCTTAATTTTTTTCTGGAGCTAAACTCAAAAAGTATTTGAGATATCAACTTGAAACTTCTTAGGTAAATAGATCTCATTGAGGAGGAGTGCAGTGCACAAGAATGATAACTCTACCTTTCATAATGTTTTGGTTATTGCCCTTTTTTATTTTTCAGGCTTAATTTTTATCACAGTGACCTTGACATTTTACCTGTAGACCTCAAAATAGAGGAATTAGTAGGTCTTCACATGGGTTTCATATCTATAATTACTTTAAGCAGTCTTAATTACTAAAAATTTTCTTTTAAAAATGAATTATTCTACTCTCCAACACATCTTCTAGAGAGCAAGCGTACGGTGGGGGATGGCCATGTCAACATGGCTCTTGTTCAAATTATTTTGATCCACTGAAAGACCTGCCCCTCCCCCCCAGGGGATGGTGCCTGTTTTCCTTATATGCATATACTTCAAATTTAAAAATTCTTCTTGTCTAAAAGTACTGGCTGGATTTCTAAGTTTTTAGGCACAGATGTTCCATTGGTCACCCACTACCAAGATTGTTCATATTATTTGGAATGGTAAAAAACATGGCCTCCAGGGGGCTAAGCCCATTTTCCTTATATGTATATGGTACAAATTTGAAAAATCTTCTTGTCCAAAAGTACTCACTTGATTTATGGCTGGCAGAGGGCAGGGCCCATTTTCCATAATATCATAAGATATTTGCTGTTTCTTTTCCTCCCACTGATACTAATTCTCAGGTGAGTGATCCCAGGGCCATTATAAGGCCCTCTTGTTTTGACACAATTTTTATTATTCATGTGGTTACCAGATATGGCAGGATATCACAAAGCTTTCAGAGTCAATGAAGGAAGTGAATACATCAAACAAATTCATTCTGAAGCGGTTGAACCAGCTGGCCTTACAGGCAGACACTAAGACAGATGGACAACATGACAAAGCCTGCTGTTGGTATGTGAAATTTCATCGTTTCAATTTAACCCTTTCCCTCATAGAGGATACCATGAAAAGACCTGTGCAAACAGCATAAAACCAGATCAGCCTGCGAGTAACTCGCAGGCTGATCAGGTTTTATGCTGTTTGCTGCTCCTCACTGGTCTGGTAATGAGGATTTTACAATTAAATTTGGTAAGGTTTGAGTTTGGCTTTCTGCAGATCATGCTTTATGTGGTACCTATTGAGTGCGTCAAAATGAGTCTATATGAGGGAAAGGGTTAAGAAAGGCCCTGCAAACAACAATTTAGTGCTCTTTTCTTTTTTGAAAATCTTTATGATTGTTAAGATTAATATATATTGTGTATATGAAGGTCAGAGGAAACTGCAACCTGTAAGAAATGAAGGTTTTTAAGACTGACCTTGTCATATTGATGCTATTTTATTAGACTAAGATAAAAGCTTTTCAAGCCCCTGTTTCAAAGATAATGTGTCATGGTGTGAAACAGTCCAGCTGTTTATGACCTTATATTAATTGTTACCGTTGTAAACTGTGTAAAAGTTATGAAATTCGCAAATGAGGAATGATTATCCTATAACCCAGTAAACATTAGACATTAAATTGACACTGTATTGGACTTAAGTTGGTTTTGCAAACTGCCTAGACGTCAGAATCCCGACATCTATCCAACATCAGGATGATAAGGACCATTCACAACAAATATCCAACCAATGCCCAGCAACAATATGACCAAATCCAACTATTTTCCAACCCAAAAGCAACCATTTGTTTAATCATTTTTTAGAAGCGAAAGCTTTTTAAGTCAGACAGTGGATTTTCTACTTACTATTACATTACCGCCACTTATCCATACATTCTCGTTGAAAAATCATACCACCACTTTGTGTATAATTACAATTTCTGTGCAAATAAATCTGTAAAAGAAGCAAGTTTATAATTCAGTGTTCATCTGCAGTTTCAGTCATTAAACTACCTATAAATAACCTTATTTGCACCACAAATTTGCGGCTGCGGAATTAGCTCAATTGGTAAGAGCGTTGTCCAGTATTTTGTTCTTGCAAGGGGTCATGAGTTCTAGTCCAGCTGAGACTGTTGAGCTTATACTTTGTACAATGGTCAAACTTTACCAAGAACAATAACTCTACCTTGCTTCATCTCTATTACTTACTTGTATGGTGAAATTATGTTTTTCTAAAACATAATTTAAAAAAATATTGAAGGTATGGATATCATTCTTTGCACATGGGAAGGATGTGAAGTGACAAAGAATAATAACTTTATCTGGTTCCGTTTTCTTGCTTTTCTTTTAATATTATTTCTGTCTGCAGCAAATTCATGAGGTATTAAAGGTATTGAGAGGATCAATACTAAGAACCACTATTCCTTATCCAATTTTGCTTAATTTGACAGAGACCAATAAATAAAATAATCTATCTTACATGCTGTTTTAATAAGATTTAACTTTCCTGATTTTTTACATGCATACCACACAAAAATTAAAGGGATTGACTTTATAATTCACACATTTTAACTTTCCCTTCTGACAGTACTCTCAATGCTTTGATTTCTAGTTCTAATGGTATCATGTATGACTGGAACCTAAAGATTGTGGGTTATGGGTCAAGGGGGCTTTCTTGTGGCCTTTCAAAGTATCAAATACTGGTCCAACCCATCAGTTATTAAGAGGACTTGTTTCTCAATCACGTATAAAAGTTTAATTTTAACTTCACTGCAACACTGCAATATTTGATCAGACCAAACTATGATGCGAGGGTGGAGAAGTAGAAAAGAAAACACACACAAAATCAGTTTCTTTGCTTTGTTTGAAGTAGGGCTCTACACTTAGAAAATATACATATAAAATAGACTATAACATTATTGCTGAACTGTCAAAAAATATGCCTGTTAAAATTTTAACAATTCATGTGGAGAAAAAAATTACTTGTCTTATCTTAGTTAATATTTACTAAAAGTTAACTCTAAAATCTAAAAGAAATCCTAAAAAACACAAAACATACCATATTGAAATACAGAAAGTCAAACTAATCAATCTGTCAAGTAACATATGAGTTATACGAGGGGTGTTCGAAAAGTATCTGGAAAAGTTACATCAATTATTTATTATTATTTATTAGAATAAGATTTTCAAAAGTGACTCTTTGATATATTTTGAACTTAATCTGAAAGAGAAAGTGATACAAATTGCACTCCTTCAAAAATCACAGTCACTATGGCAACGTTGGGTAACATTGAGTGGCGCAAATTTTTACAAATCTTCACATGTTTACTTGTCTTTAATGATCACATATAGACATATTCCCAATGTCAAAATCTGCCCAAAATATAATGGACAATTTCAAATACTTTTTTCCAAGGCCTGCTTAATGTCATGGGTTGAAATCTGACACCATTTCCATTAACATCAGAAGTAGAGAACAATTGTTTGCAAAACTGTAACTATGGCACAAGAACAGTGCTATCCCATAAAGTTTTGTATACTAATTTGCAAAATAAAATCAGAGACATATCCCCATGGTCATTGGGACTTACAGCAAAGGTTAAATGAAGAAAACCAACATATATGGATGGTTCAGTGCTTTCTAGAATGATTTTGCGCACAATGTTGCCGATCGCCCAAGATCTGGAAGTCCGTGCACAGTGTCAGGAAAAGTAGACACAATTAAGGAGTTGTCTGGGGAACAATCTGTTTAAGTCCATAGGAGCATTTCAGGTCAAACTTTAACAAGTGGATCCGTAGGTGGAATTTGCATCAGAGTAATTTAATTGTATCATTTTTGCTTTCGGATTAAGTTCAAATATATCAAAGTATCACTTTTGGAAATTTCATTCTAATAACCATATCAATAAATAATTTTTTGAATTTTAACACCTCTCGTATGCATATATAAGTACAAGAGTAATATAAAAATGACAGAATGAAGGACTAACAAATTATTAATTACATGGGTAAACTGTGCACAAATTCAGTTGTGCACAGATTTAGCAATAATTTTCTTTGTTTGTGAAGTGTTGAAAGTCAATTATTTCCCTGTATTCTCCCTTCACTGAGGTATGCACATCGTGCTCTGAAGTAGCTGAAAATATAAATTACAATTATATATCATTTTGACCAAGAATACAATACACTGTATTGGGCAAAATAGTATCTGAAATAAAATCAAATTATCTATGTCAAAAACAGCAGTGGCAGCCATGCTGTAAAGACCATGAGGGAAACAAAATCTGGTACACACAAAACTGTTCACTGTTGAAGGAACCATCTCAGTACACACTTGCCGACTGGAATGTTATAACCTTGTCCTTGAGATTATAAAAGCATGTGTAAACTATTGACACAATATCAGATTCTGGCAAATATAAATTCAGCAGTGTTTGTTCAAAACATGGCATATGAAATTCAAAAGATGATGAAAATCACAATGCACATTTTTTTTAGAATTTGTATTTTAATTATAAAAACACTTTTATGTTCACGCAGCTATTTGTGCAAGCATAAAAATATATAACCTTGAAACAGTTTAATGAATATAGCGATGCTAAAGGGAAAATGGACTAAATAAAGGGGCAAGCTACGCTGGATAGAATTTAAGAAAATATTTTTTATGTAACTGTGCATTGGCAAAATGTGACACATTGTACCCATGTCTGATCTGATGTCAGATAAACTTTAGTGTATGGTCCCCGACGTTGCAACCATAATCCAACGTTGATCTGGCAACATGTAGTTGAGGCTCAAGGTGATAAAATGTCAAGACCTTCCATTTAAATTCATAAAACAAAATGTTATTATAGCTAATATTCTATTAGGGACAGGTGTCCATATTTCTATCTTTTTCTATGTGACAGGTTTGTTACCAAATTAATACTGATAATGGTCATGTTCTTGTTGATTCTGATGATCTTAATTATAATTTTGTTATTGATAGATCTATATGATAATGATATTGATGGTGGTTGTGGTGATGATAATGATGATAATAGTACTTGTGTTGTGATAATGATGTTGTTATTGTTGTCAATGATGATGATGATGATAATGATGGGTACTTGTGTTGTGATAATGATGTTGTTATTGTTGTCAATGATGATGATGATGATGATGATGATGATGTCATTGATGGTTTTGGTAATGAATATTGTAGATACATTGTTATAGTGATTACTGACTTGAGCAGATTTAAAAAAAGATCCTTTATTTATATCTTACTGGACAAATGTTTGTCTGATTTGTATTAATAAAAGTCTTTAATAACTTCCATACATTATTTTTCACAGTCGCTGTCATCATTCTGAAGATGACAGGGAAGGTAAGTCCATTCACTTTTATCACATTGCAGTATACTCCTTTCAATATTTGTGTACTGGTTCTCTCTCCATCAAGGTCTGAAAAGGTATTTGTTTAGGACAACTCAGTCCTGCCAAATATCTCTGAAGCTAGATTAAAAATATATATTTAAATGCACTTTTAAAACCTTACCTCAGTTCTGTATGAAGCTGTTGAAGTTTAAACAAGAAATATCTTTAAAAAAGATATTCGGCGTAGGATGAAAGAAAAACGAGATTTCCAGTCTTCTAGAACATTCCGAGGAAAAGCGCGCGAAAGACCGACGCACAACAAATTTAGTACGCTCTAGAAATAGTTCAGTATTTTTTCTATGAAATATACTTATTTATAGACGGTAATACAAAATATTATATCTGTAAATAGGCTTGTTTGATAGTTGTTCATATCATTATTGCATATGACAATTATGATATAAAAGCGTTATTAGTTGTTTTGGTTTTGGCAAATTAATTTTCAATGAGAGCATCTCGGCAGGCTGGAAGAATTCAATATACATAGTAATTAAGGGGTTTCATGTCATAACACGGTGGATTCTTTTTTTGTTGTTTTAAATCATTTTCACAAAGTAGCATCCCTCAATTGATGGAAAAGGATTGTATTTAACTTACTGAAATCACTTTCATGTTTACATCAAAAAGAAAAGTAATAACACCAAGCTGAATGATATATACAAGCTGCACCCCTTATTTACAGTAATTTTATAGTCCATAACGATGCGTTAACCAATAACAGGAGTCCTTTTATTCAGCTTAGAATTATTTACCGCTGTTAGCGTACATTTGATTGGTTTAAGATGCGAGTTGAAATCGAAATTATACAGCTACGCCGAAAAAAAGAAGAAAAAGAAAAGAAAAAAGAGATCACAGAAATCCAATGTGTTTTGTATAGTATTTACTAAATAGAATTGCTGATCACACTTTTTGTTTAACCCTTTCCCTCATAGAGGACACCATGAAAAGACCTATGCGAACAGCATAAAACCAGATCAGCCTGCGAGTAACTCGCAGGCTGATCAGGTTTTATGCTGTTCGCTGCTCCTCAGTGGTCTGGAAATGAGGATTTTATAATTAAATTTGGTAAGGTTTAAGTTTGGTTTTCTACAGATAAGGCTTTATGTGGTACCTATTGAGTGTGTCAAAATGAGTCTAGGCTATATGAGGGAAAGGGTTAATGTAAAAAAAAAAAAAGAAAATCATCAGTAATGATCATATATCAGTACATATTTACATGATTGTATACTTATTGTATATCCTCAGAGGTCCTAACTGGGCCCAAGACCAAACTCTGCCACCTTCCTTTTTTTTTTTTTATTTTAGTCTAGTTAGATTTTATCATATGTTTAAGTGACCATGAGAATTTTTTTACTATGGTTTAGTAAATAAACTCAGATGATTTTTGTCCAAAAGTTTGATTCAAATAGATAAATATTGCAAATTTTATCTCACACCACTCTTTTTATGTTTTTTCTTGATACAAAATAATTTCTATGCAGAATGTCCCTTTTACACTCAAGTTTTTAAAATAAAATTATCTCGGAAATTCCATCTGCTGTGTTTATACATACTTATAAATGGAAGTCATATGCTATGATGTCACCTAGGTGGTGAAGTTAGGAACACACAAAATGTTGGCATAATATTTGACTCCTAATGTGTTAAATGTGATTTTCAAGTGAATAATCATTTATAAAAGATTTTTTAGGGGTATCAATGTGAATTTGATAGAATTAATCGGTATGTGAATAGTTTCTATTAAATGTGTTTATGTTTCATCCTAATAAAATCTTAGAGGGGCACATTACAAAGTTCCAGATAACGTGCGTATCGGCGTTATTTACCCTTCAAAATTACCCTTCAAAATTACCTAGAAA
Organism: Solen grandis; assembly: GCA_021229015.1. Classification (NCBI taxonomy): domain Eukaryota; kingdom Metazoa; phylum Mollusca; class Bivalvia; order Adapedonta; family Solenidae; genus Solen; species Solen grandis. Next base: position 34,953,543 of record CM037787.1, read on the forward strand.
CGCAATAAGATATAATTTTGATGCGTACGTTTACGCATGCTCCTTTTAAAATACGCATGGAAAAAAAAATCACAGCGTCAGCTACTTTCGTGCCTTCTGATCAGCATCTGTTTATTTTAGAAACTGAAACTAATCTACAAATGTATATTTTATGCCTACCTGAAAATTCCATAAATAAGTGTTGCTTTAATTGTGTACTGTTTACTGGGCATGCACCAACCCTGTGACCATGTGACGTAATTTGCTTCCATGTGAAGCAGTGTAATCTGTGTCACATGCTGTTATGTAAACAGGTTAGGAAGGGCTTACTTTTGCACCTAAGAAATAAACATAATTCAATAGTAAAGTTCAAAGGGTGTGAAACTGACACAAGCCAATGTGCAGTTTCCTTTAGAACTCTCCAGCTTCTCTTTGAGATGCCGCTTATCCAGACTTCAATATGTTATAGCAGCTAACCTGTTGTGTAAGATTTCTTTTCATTCTGCTTTTGCTACATATTTATCATCTTTCATCATGTGTAGGAAAGAAATACCATTGATCTAACATAAAAAAATCGGACACAATTGTGAGTTGGCATTTTCAGTCAAATGTCAATTAAAATTAGATAAAAATCTGTGAAATAAAAATCATTACCAAAGTCGTATTTAAGTTAAGTATTTTAGTCCATTTTGGAAAACTTGTGACAGCATGTTCAGACTAAATGTTTGGTTTCTATGACAACAGTAACTTAATAAAATGTTAAGTAAAAACAACAACAACACCTATTTCTTTTTGTCATTATGTAATTAATGTCCTCATTAATCATCAAAATGGTAAGTTTTGTATTTTTCCCTTTATGTGATTTACGTATCACCATTTACCCTCATACATTCAAAAGTGGGGGTAATTACTCAAGGGGTCAAAAAATTATCTGGTACTCTGGCACATTTTGAGCACTTGAGGATATACTATTAACCTATTCATCAATTGTATCACTTTTGTTAAAAAGATTGAGAAATATTCATGAATAATGAATACATCACACACTTTCATACACCATGTGCAATAAATACATTGCACTCTTTCATATACCATATATGATGAATAAATCCAGGGGTGAAGCTAGGCCAAAATTGAGTGTACCCCCAAATACGGAAGGGGTCAAGGGGGCATCAAACTGCCCAAATGTGAATATGCATAATCTTTAAACCAATTAAAAATACGCAAATTATACCCCCAACAAATACATGGGGACTTGGGCAGAACAGTTTCTTTTGTTATTCTAAGGTGGATATATTAAGAGCGGAGGTCTGTTCCGCATCATATCAATTTTTTACACCTTAAACAGTCTTCAATGCTTTTAATGTCCAGCTGTCACTCTCGATAAATGTTCATCAAGTCCAGTCCACACATCTGGCTCTGAAGATTTCCGAGTATTTCTCCTTGCTTAAACCATACTTTTGTACCCATGAAATATGTGTACATGTAGAGTAGATATGCGAGTGATATTATATACTGGACAGACTATAACATAAAAATAAAAAAGATAAAATGAATACTCGTACTGAACAACATTCATTTTCTTATGTAGCTCAAAGTTTGAGTTGTAAAAACTTCTGTGTACTTTAAACCCAACAATACAATGAAGTTTTGACCATGTAATTATGACTGATTATTAAGTTTAATTTATTCAATCAGTAAATTCGCATGGGATAATTCATTAGCTGTGCAGGAATCAACAATTGTGTTTTGAAACTGTGAGGACCTTTCCCCTGCTATTGGAACCACCAAAAATGAAGCATTATGCAAAGAAAACACCATCTGTGGAAATCGAGTACCGCAACCATGCATACTAGTAACTCTTAACCCTTTCCCTCATAGAGGAAACCATGAAAAGACCTATGTGAACAGCATAAAACCAGATCAGCCTGCGAGTAACTCCAGGCTTATCAGGTTTTATGCTGTTCGCTGCTCCAAAGTGGTCTGGAAATGAGGATTTTGTAATTAAATTTGGTAAGGTTTAACTGTGGTTTTCTGCAGATCAGGCTTTATATGGTACCTACTGAGTGCGTCAAAATGAATCTATATGAGGGAAAGGGTTAAATAATGCAGATTGTGCACATTGAAATGTTCCACAGTTGTAACTAAAATATTACTACAGTATACATGTAGTTTATATTGCTTATATGATGAAATCAACACTTTCTATTCTTTTTAATCAACTAGACATTTTTAGATAATAATAGAAAAAAATGCAAACATATAAAAATGCGAGATCCAAACAGCAATGATCAAACATTCAATATCAACACAAATAAAATTGATATAAAACAGTTTTGCCAGTCTTTCAGATTGATGCAGGGTATTGATTTCGATCAGTAGATATATTTCTTTTTCGAATGGGTTTTTTTTATCAAGTGACAACATAACATCATGCATTATAAACAGTAATTTAGAAAATTTAGTATGGCTGATATAAAGATTATAAGTATAAGAATAATATCTAGATATAATGCAGATCATTATCTTAGAAATCTACAATGAGATAAAACTGTAGTGGTTTATGGTTGATAGACTTTAACATCATAAGTTAAAACCCTAATTAGATCTACTTTGAAGGAAAGGGGAAAGTGTCAAAATTCCAGCTAGATGTGAGAAGAATAAGCTTCTAACCATGTGACAATGGATCTTCATTCTTTTCATATCATGACATATTGAAATAAAAAAATGCGCTGTAAACCAGCTCGAATGCTCTTTATAGTATTGGAAATAAATATACGGTTCACTGAAAATGGAGTCAATTGTGTGAAAATAAACTAAGGGAGTGAATTCAAATTAAATCATAAGTATAAATAAATTTCATATATCAACCCATTGTAGATCTAAAAAAAATTTTTTTTCTAACTTTAGTCTATGCATTCCCTTAAAGGTCGTATGTGTGCCTTACTCAGGTTTAAGCACTCATTTTTTTTTTAAAATCATTTTTCACATTAAAATAATTTTTATTGTTTCTATCTCCCGGAACGAATTGTACACACATGTGTATTCGGCATATATGCGGCTACACCACTGACATCACACACTTTCATACACCATGTACAATAAATACATCACTATCTTTCATATACCATGTATGATGAATACATCACACACTTTCATAAACAATGAATGATAAATACATCACACACTTTCATATACCATGTATGATAAATACATCACACACTTTCATACACCATGTACAATAAATACATCACTTTCTTTCATATACCATGTATGATAAATACATCACACATTTTCATAAACAATGAATGATAAATACATCACACACTTTCATTAACCACAAATGATAAATACATCACACACTTTTATACACAAATGATAAATACACCACTCATTTCATTAACAGTTAATGATAAATACATCACAACTTTCATACAAGATGATAATATACCACCCAATTTCTTACACCATGTATGATAAATACAAAATACACTTTCATACACCATAAAAGATAAATAAACACTTTTAAGGCTATTATGAATATGCCATACATAAAAAATAAGATGTATCTGTAATTTAATATTATCACTATGAAAGTCTCTTGTGTGCCTTTTAAAAAGTTGTCACATTTTTAAGAAGAAAATTTCATGATATAACCAAGGCATTTTATATGGGATGGGAGAAGAAAAAAATATATTGCCACTTGTCATCTGCATATTGTGAAAGAAATTATCTTAAAATACAAAAGACAAGTCATCAGACATCTAAACATCATATATATCTACTTGCTCAAAATTCATCATCAAAATCACCTTTGTTATTCGGTCCTTAATTAGAGACTTATAACTGATAAGAAAAGTAAGTTAACCCTTTCCCTCATAGAGGATATCATGAAAAGACCTATGTGAACAGCATAAAACCAGATCAGCCTGCGAGTAACTCGCAGGCTGATCAGGTTTTATGCTGTTCGCTGCTACTCAGTGGTCTGGTAATGAGGATTTTACAATTAAATTTGGTAAGGTTTTAGTTTGGCTTTCTGCAGATCAGGCTTTATGTGGTACCTATTGAGTGCATCAAAATGAGTCTATATGAGGGAAAGGGTTAATAGTATATTTTTATGTTTTCAGAATTAAAAGCTTTGAAAGAAAGAGTAGAAGAATTAGAAGAGAAAGACAAGAAAAGAGACCTGAAACTCAATGATGTGTTGAAAGCTTATGAAAGTATGCAAGATTTGTTCAAAGCCTTCCAAGGGCAAAAAAAAGTATTCACTATCGGTGGGGGTGTTGATGTTTCTTCAGTTGAGAAGGTTCAGGAGTGTGGTAAACTGGAAGATGACACCAGTGATGACAAAGAGGAGGATATGGTAGAAAAATGTACACAAGATAATGAGGACTCAGTTTCAATGTCAGGTAGCGGTGCAGATGAAAGTGACCATGAAACCATAGAGGAGAGAGAACCACAAGTTAATGAAAGTGATGAAAATAAGGTAGAAGCTAAACAGCCAGAAATAAAACTGATTGAAAAACAAGTGTAAGTGGGTATACATAAACATTTTACTTTTTTCAACAAAACAGTAGTGTTATTCAGTTGTTTCTTTTCTGTATAAATTACATTTATCTTACAGTGAGTCTTTTAACATTGTTTTTTAATGTTGTTGAAAATTTTAGTATACTTCATTCATTGAAGAAAATCATAAAATCTAATCAAAGTATTAAAGTACATTTATTTTGAAAAATTTCAAAACATTTCTTTTACAATCAGGATTGGCATAGTATAAATATCAATATTGAATATGTATATTGTGTATAGAATGCAGATAAATTACATTATCAGAATTTTGCATTTATTCTTTTGATAGTTTCTACTGTCAGAAATTAGAAGAAAGTAATCAGAAATATTAAAGTAAAATTAAAAAAAAAATAAAAAAATGGGAGAAGGCAGATATTTTGAAGGTATTTTGAAGGTTTGAGATATAGAAAAGATCAATACTAGGGATTAAGAGTGTGCCCTCCCCCAGTTGAATTAATCATATTGAGATGGTCTTACTTTTAGCAGTCAAGTAAAAATAGAATTAGTTATACAGTTAGTGGGGATTGATAAAACAGGGAGACCTTTTTCATATATAAGTTTTTGGGCCATGTGAAGACCCACCTCCCCAAACACATACACCTTAAAAATCTTATTTCTACTCTGTTAGACCAAGGTGCTGATGTTTACTGGAGGATATTAATGACTTTTGATCTTCAGGTTTATGTTTGGAGCCCATTGGGGGGCAAGATTTTTTTTTTTTTGGAGTATTTGTCCAACTTGGATGCCGTCAAGAAGTATTAGTATGAAATGTCTCTGCTTCACAAAATGAAGAGGTTGCTATATAGGTATCACTGGTATTGTTAAATCAAGTCCTATCTCATCCTGCTGCATTGTGTCTATCTCATCCTGCTGCGTCCAGTCCTATCTCGTCCTGCTGCATCCAGTCCTATCTCATCCTGCTGCGTCCCATTCTATCTAGTCCTGCTGCCTCCAGTCCTATCTCGTCCTGCTGCGTACCATCCTATCTCGTCCTGCTGCATCCAGTCCTATCTTGTCCTGCTGCGTCCCGTCCTATCTCGTCCTGCTGTGTCCGGTCCTATCTCGTCCTGCTGCGTCCCATCCTATCTCGTCCTGCTGCATCCAGTCCTATCTCGTCCTGCTGTGTCCCATCCTATCTCGTCCTGCTGCATCCAGTCCTATCTCGTCCTGCTGCGTCCCATCCAATGTTGTCCTGCTGCATCCAGTCCTATCTCGTCCTGCTGCGTCCAGTCCTATCTCGTCCTGCTGCGTCCCATCCTATCTTGTCCTGCTGCATCCAGTCCTATCTCGTCCTGCTGCATTCAGTCCTATCTCATCCTGCTGCGTCCAGTCCTATCTCGTCCTGCTGCGTCCAGTCCTATCTCGTCCTGCTGCATCAGTCCATCTCATCCTGCTGCATCCAGTCCTATCTCATCATGCTGTGTCCAGTCTATCTCATTCTGATGTGTCCAGTTTGTCTCGTCCTGCTGCATCCAGACCAATCTCATCCTGTTGCGTCCAGTCTGTCTGATCTTGCATCCAATCCTATCTCGTCCTGTTGCGTCCAGTCTATCTTGTCCTGCTTTGTCCAATCCTATCTCATCCTGCTGCATCCAGCCTTTCTCGACCTGCTTTGTCAAATCTTATCTGATCCTGCACGTCCAGTCTATCTTGTCCTGCTTTACAATAAGTTCAGTAAATGAATATCTTTATTTTGTTGAGTGAAAAGGCGTTGTCAAATCTTATCTGATCCTGCTGCGTCCAGTCTATCTTGTCCTCCTTTACAATAAGTTCAGTAAATGAATATCTTTATTTTGTTGAGTGAAAATGGTGTAGCAAGACCATTTTGCAGAACGTGTTTCCTCAGTAGACATAAACAGAAAAGTCAGACCAGAAAGCTATGCTCAGTCTGAACCAATTTAATTGGTCATGATCATTTGCAGCCGACATATACTAATTGAGTAGCATACAGCTGTCAGCATAAAACCTGGTCAACCAGGAAAGTAATTATAGGCTTTTTCAGTTTCACTTCTACTAGTTGTATAGGTAGATTTCCTGATAGTTTTTAAGAAAGAGCCAAAACTGGATTCTATAGAGGTGACAGGGAGGACAAAAACTATTTGAAAAGTATTTTCAATATTTTGTTTCTTATATCACAGCACTGCAGCTTTATAAACAGAAATGTCATGGGAGTGTTGAATACATGGGCCTTCATTGGTCCAGAGCATAATGATGTACCTTGATTGAAGAATATTTTATGGTACAAAAGAAAAAAGTGATTTTTTTTTATGCTCCAACCAAAAACTGGTGTGTGTGGGGGAGGGTCATATAGATTTGCCTTTGTTTGTCCGTCCGTACCGAAACTTTGTGACACGCAAAATTATTTGTACTGTAGACTTGAAACTTCATGGATATATTATTCAGGACATAAGCATGCACACCTTTGTATTTTCATTGAACCATCATTGAAGTTGACAGAGTTATGGGTCTTTGTTTTTGAAAAAAATGGAATTTTATACTTGTGACGCACATAACTCTGAAAGTATTTGTACGGTGAGTACCACAAACTCAAAACTTCATGAAGATATTATTCAGGACATGAACTTGTGCACCTGGGTATTTTTATCGGATCATTGTTGACAATGACAGAACTCTGGGCCTTTGTTTAGGAAGAGCATGGAATTTTAATTTCATGGAGCCCACAACTCCAAAAGTATTTACATTACAAACTTGAGGGGCATACACTTGTTCATCTGGGCATTTTAATTGGCTTGTTTTCACTTAGATAAGTTTTCACCTTTCTCTGGGAACACTGATTCCACTGAAAATAACAAATAATGGACAGGTGGGGGCATCTGTATCCTCTGGACACATTTCTAGTTTTTTTCAATATTTTCTGTTTATATATAGAAGGTGTCTACTCTGATGCTTGTACTTTCTTGTCCTGGATTAGCTTGTTCGATTTGCATACTGAAGTTTGATTCCAGCTTGGGACAGTAGAATTGCACTTGCTAACAAATGATAATTTTAAAAGCATTTTATTTTGTAATCTAACTGTATTGAAATATATTTCAGGAATCAAGCTACAGGTTTATCTCGTCCTAACTTTCAGAGGAAAAAGACAGAACTACCAGCAGCAGCTACCAACTTTAAACACAGTAGGTAGTTTCGAGAAATAATTAAGAAAATAATTCATTTTTATAGCTGTGTTTTATGATGTAACTAACCACAGGCTAGGAGTTCAGCTGTGGATTATTATATTTTGAGAACAAAACCCTGTTGATATAATTTATTGGATGTCTAGAACACCTGCCTTGAGAGTTTGTTTTTGATATAGGTAATAAATATCATGTAACAGGTAATAATTGTGTCATAAGGTACTGAGGAATTCTTGGTTGAATGGAAGCTGCTCAAGTGCTCATTTCAGCCCTCCTTACAATGATACCTTGTTATTTTACTTTTATCCATTTCTCATATTCAATAAAAAGTATGAAAAAGGGCACCATGGCCCAGGGGTTACATACATAACTGCTGGTCCACAGTTGTAAGTTTGAACCCCATTTGGGAAGTACCATTGAGAGAGATTAGTAAAAGTGGTAAGAACTGATTTCTCAGTTGGCATAAAAATAAATCGGGTTAAACTATAGGTATATAGTGTTGCCCCATTGTGATGCTATATTTGAGGTTAACACTAGGGTACAGAGTTATGTTGGATCATGCTTGAACTATGATTTATTATTTTGATAACAGTGAACATCAAACAATAGAAATAATACTTACATGCATTACACAGATTACATAGATAATTATAATAAAGAAAGGTAACAATTTAAAATGGTATAATTATGAAACAATGATTTTTTCCTTGACATGCAGATTTTGCAGAATCTGAGCTACAATACTGTATGAGCAAACAGAGGAAACCCTGATCAGATGGCTCTTAGCCTCTTACCTGGAGGTCTTCTCTGTTTGTCAAGACGTAAAAATGTCTGCATATGATTTATCTCTCTTTACAGAGTTAGTGATCCAGCACACAAAGAAGAAGTATCATAATCATGATTTGACATATGATCTCATGGAACAGAAGGAAGTTTCTGAAGGTACGGTTCCAAGCATGGACAAGCATTGAAAAATATCAGTTGTTTTTAAATAAACATATGAATATTAGAGCCCTTGTTAAGTTGATCATTTTCTTGTTCTGCCTGTCTCTCTGTACAGTACATAATCATTATAAAATGGTTTTTAAGATCATCAATGCTTTATTTCATACATTGTTGTAATTGAGTTTGATAAAAATGAATGATAATTAACCCTTTCCCTCATATAGACTCATTTTGACGCACTCAATAGGTACCACATAAAGCCTGATCTGCAGAAAACCACAGTTAAACCTTACCAAATTTAATTGTAAAATCCTCATTACCAGTCCACTGAGGACCAGCGAACAGCATAAAACCTGATCAGCCTGTGAGTTACTGGCAGGCTAATCTGGTTTTATGTTGTTCGCATAGGTCTTTTCATGGTACCCTCTATGAGGGAAAGGGTTAAGAAAGATATGATTTGGAATCCTTGGTTTGAATTATATTTGCATACATGTAATATTGGATTAGCACATGCATGTTGTTTTAATATGGACTAAGTTCATCATCATCATCATCATCATCATCATCATCATCATCATCAGTTTATTCCACATAGAATTACATTTCGGCTCCCAAAAAGTTACCTTTCTGTCCTGATATTGTACCCTCAGATAGAAAGTATATGGGGGCTATTTTGCAGTCCCTTAGTTATATTTATTGAATATATTTTGTCTGCTCTATTTCTCGGCTACCATTAGATGGATTTTAATTCATCTCTGAAGCATTCATATGTGCGAAGCCTAGATGGGTATATTGTTGGCCTGTCATGATCAGCTTAAATTTAAATGAGTTACTGCCCTTTGTTATATTTAAGGATTGTTTTTTTTGCCTGTGATACATGTATAGCTTTTACCTTTTTTTTTTATGCATCCTTCAGCTTTGTCAAGACTTTCTCTGACATGGTTAAAGTGACTGTGACAAAGCACTATCTGGGGGTAATCATCATCTTCAATGACAGTTCTTATTAGTCCCCTACCGATGTTTACACCGGAGGGGACTATAGGTTTGTCCTCTGTCTGTCTGTCCGTCCGGATGTCTGGCAATCTGGATCCCGCGATAACTTAAAAAGCATTTAAGATGATATCATGAAACTTGGTATATGAATAGATGGCAGTTTGGAGTTTCTGCAAGTCACTTTTATTTTTTTTCTCTTGGACCAAAATTCTGGTTGCTATGGTAACAGACATATTATGCACCTCACCAGTAGGAGACTCATATGTTGTGGCAACACCAGTTTTTTGTTATGTACATGTATATGATTGATATCTTTAAACACAGGGATGAGAGCCGGACTAGCAGGCCTGGGAGGCGTTCACACTGTCATTATTATTGACATTTCTGCCAGCATGGCAGAGGGAAGTGCCTGGGATCATGTCTGCACATTTTTCAACGACTTTATCAATGGTGATATTTTATATAATTCATTTTGCCTCTGCTATCCATATAGTGGCTGGAACATGCAGTTTTACCCATGTCATTTCTTTTGAAATGCAACAATTGACTTTTTTCTGAATGCTTACAGATATTGATTTAAGTGACTTTTGCTATGTAGGTGTTTTAAAATAAGTAACAGGGTGCATTTAGGTCATCTTGTATAATGTTTGATGACTAAACCTTGGGTTTAAATTTTTTTTTTAATGTGCTTGGAGTGAAATTCAATGATTTGTAATTCACACCTTTTTTAAGAAATCATGGCCATTGGGCTTCTTTTATGAAATTTTTGTGGGGAATATTCATGTATGTATGTACTACGCTGTTATTTAAGTACGATATTCGAGTTTTATGATTGTTCTTGAATATTTTCGAGAATTTGTTGCCTGAAACTTAAAAAAAAAAAAAAATTAAGGAAAATTGGGTGTGAAGTTACCTAATGTACCTCTAAGAGATATGCGCAATGCAAGAAATGAGAACTATGAAATGTCATGGAATGCTGTCTGGATGAATGTGTATAATATAATATAATATAATTTGATATAACTTGTGTCATTTTGATGCAAGGACTGGACAAAGTTGCAAAGGAGCATCCTGGGATAGAAGAGGAACATGTGGCAGTTGCTGTGTTTGGTCACAAGATAGAGTGCATCCAGAAATTGACAAACAATTTTGACGACCTAAGAAAAGCTTTTGGTATTATTTATGCTTCTCTACTATTTTATTATGATATAGGTAAATATATGCTAGCCTTTTTTTTCTCACTTCCATTCACCATTTTACATATCATACCCTTGAAAAGAGCATTATTCAAAGTCTCATTTGAAAGGTATCTTGATTAGTACAAATGGCGTAAAATGTGAGTTAATTACAGCAGGTGGATCAGTTGTTATACTGTTTGTATCAGTATTTTTTGTATACATTGCAATTCTTTAACAGTGCAATAATATTGCAATCAAAGTTGGGACCGTCTTTAAACTCTTTGAAAATATACAGAAAGTCATTTAAACCAACAAAACAAATCACAAAATAAAGAAAAAATGGTTTCCAGTTTTAGGTGTAGCGTATTTGCTAAAAGCAAATGAACATGTGGCAGAGTTGTGGCCCTTAGAACTTTGTTTTATATGTTTATTGTACAGCATAAGCTACTTATTCAGGCTTGAAGATTTGGTGAGATTAACATCCTGCAATGGGGTTCTTTGATCTTTTTATTCTTTCAAATGTTTTTGACCTTCATCAGGTTTTTAAAGATTATAAGATTCTGTCTAAATCCTGTACAAACAAACAATATAACTGGGCATTTCTTAACACAATATCTATAAGTATTCTAAAATAATGGATATACTGTTACAGGAAGGATTACACTCGGTGGCCCCTCCCCAATGATTGGTGGGATAAAGGTTGGATTGGGCGCAGCAGCCAGCAGTCAGAGTAAGTATTTTTAAAACCGAGAGACACATTAACCATTTAACTTCTATAAACTATTTGCACCATGTTTCAATGTGGACCATGTGGAAGATTGATTCAAACCGAAATATTATCCACACTAAATAAAGACTTTACTTACTTACTTACTTACTTCTGAAAAGGCTTATTAGACTGAAACCAGCACATCTTTTTAGTGTTCACAAATATATTCAAATTGAGTCAATGGAATAGCCAATAGCTACACATGGAAATGATGTGATTGACTTTGTTAAACACATATAAAAGGAACAAATGGTTTTATTTGTCATACTGTATCTCAGTAGTTGACTTTACCATGAAAGAAAAACTATCTCTTTACAATACGTAGAAGTGGGGATTAAAATTCCATTGCAATTCCCAGAAAAATGAATTGGCGCAGTCTAAACATATTTCACAGTGGTCCCATTTTTATTACTAAGGTACTGATAAGAAGTAAATGATACAGGTATATTACTTGATCAGCTTGGACATGGTTCTCTCAGGTCCTGAAAAAACTCTTGAATTTGATGTCTGTCTTGAAAACCCCTTGAAAATGAACTGAAAGGTTTTGAAAAACCCTTGAATTTAAAATTTCAACATTTACCAGAAAAAAGTAGATAAAGTTGTAAAAAAAATCAGAGCATGCCCTTATGTTGCACATGAAATGTAAAAAGCATAAGTTTGTAGTGGGACAAACCTCACATTTGTACCAATTATCAAAGCATTAAAAATATCTACAAGAAGAACAATGGATAAATTTATTATCCCACCCCCTGAGAACACTGATTTCCTGAACTAAGTATCATCCCCTATAAAATTTAAAGCAATGTTTGCAGTTTATGCAATTCCTTAATTTTGAATTTTAAGGCCATAGAAATTTTTTGAATAGCTCTTAACCCTTTCCCTCATATAGACTCATTTTGACGCCCTCAATAGGTATCACATAAAGCCTGATCTGCAGAAAACCACAGTTAAACCTTAATTTATGTACGAAATCCTCATTTCCAGACCACTGAGGAGCAGCGAACAGCATAAAACCAGATCAGCCTGAGAGTTACTCGCAGGCTGATCTGGTTTTATGCTGTTCGCATAAGTCTTTTCATGGTGTCCTCTATGAGGGAAAGGGTTAAATATTGCTTCCAAAAATTTGTATGAACCATGTGGAAGTAACTTGCAGACTGATCTGGTTTTATATTTGGTTTTTCAGCCTCTTCTTGGCTTTCTAGTGGCAGAAAGGAATACTATATACTTAATTCTAATATTGATAACTGTGAAAATGCTATAAAAATAACATTTTAATCTATATACATAATAATAATATGCATACAAAATATTTAATATTAAATCATAAATTCACTATTAGGCATCTAATTGGAAATTTTGATGATCTTGTATCATTTGTTCTTTTAAATCATAGTGAATTTTCTTCTAAAGAAGGTATGTAATATGTATATGAAATATGTTCTACACAGGACAAATGGTGCTCATCAATGAAATCCGCCAAAACACAAAAATATTCATTGTATCGGATGGCCAGCCAACAAGCATGCTGATGTATCATGGGCCTGATGTGCTAGATCCAGCGGAAGATGAAGCGGTTGGTCATTGTTTGCTTCCTTTTCATGCCCTGGCTTCAATTTGTGGAGTGGAGGCTATAATGCAGGAATTTGCACAAATTGCGTCACTTTCTATCCAAGTTTATCAGGTGCCCCATGTGTCTATCACCTCCTGTACTGGTAATGGTATTTCAATGAAACTTGGAACAGTGTTACTAAAGGTAGATCAGGATAGACTTTAGTGTGGATGGAGTCAGGGTACTACAGATTTTAGAAACTGGAATAATAAATGTACGGAAGTAATTGCAGTATGAACTGGTACAAAGAGATTGATCACCTTAAATCATTGCTTGAAATAGCAATAAGAATGTTTACTTGTTTGAGAAACATCAAGAGTTACACACTTTCTACTTGGAAAATTTGTGTTTTTGACAATATTATATATTATTGTGTCAAAGTGATGTTTTGGGGTATTAATCTCTTTTAGTCATTGTTCTGGTTTTATCTCAGATTTAACTTGTAACGAGATGATGTTAAATTCTGTTTAAAGATTTCAGCGTTTTTTTTCTATCAGACATTTTTGGCTCACCTGAGCACAACGTGCTTATGGTGATCTTTTGTAATCCCCTTTTGTCCGGCGTCCGTTGTACGTGCATGTGTGCATCCGTCCGTGCGAGTGTGCGTCAGGCATCAACAATTTCCTTTAAACAACATCTCCTCCTAAACAGCAGAATGGATTTTGACCAAACTTCACAGGAACAATCTTTATGATGTCCTCTAAAAGAGTTGTTCAAATTATTTTGATTGGACGAAAAAGTAGGCCACAACTTTGAAAATATTCTTCTGCAAAACTGCAAGGCCTAGAGCTTAGGTATTTTGGTGTGTAGCATTGTCTAGTGAGCCTCTACCAAGTTTGTTCAAATCATTACCCTGGGGTCAAAATTGGCCCCGCCCCAGGGGTCACTTGATTTTACAAAGGCTAAAATAGGAAAATCTAGAAAAAATTTCTTGTCAGAAATCACAAGGCCTGGAGTTTAGATATTTGGTGCGTTACATGCATGGCCTTATAGACATATATCAGGATTGTTCAAATCATGGCTCAGAACTGCCCTGCCCCATGGGTCACTTGAATTACATAGACTTATAAAGGGGAGTCTTTAAAAGATCTTCTTGTCAGACACCACAAGATCATGGTTTTAGATAGTTTATATGTAACATGGCCTTCTAGACCACAACCAAGTTTTCAAATCATGGCTCTTGGGTGAAAATTGGTCCCATTCTAGGTGTCACTTGATTTTATAGCTTTAACCATCAAAATTTGGACCACAGGTACACTTCTTGTGTGGAATTATGATTATTTTGCTGTACTCAGCAAATATAATTATTCAGTATGACTGCGTTATAAAAGGCAATGAAGGCAATATTTCTCAGGTGACCAAATCAGGGCCATCATGACCTTCTTTTTTTTCTAAAATTTTGCACATAAGTACTTTTGATAATAACTATAAGATATTTGAATTAAGAAAAGGGGATCACCATGCTCATTTTAGAGGTTTAGCTTATGGTAAAACCTCGCTGTGCTCAAATTTGTTGAAAAAAACATCAGTTAAGCATTAAAAGAATTAGAAAGATTGCATTCTAAATACTTAAATAACATGTCAAAATAATATATTTGGAATATTTTATCACATTTTGTAACTTTTTATGTGTTTTTTAAGTTACAGGTGAAAATACTGCCAAAACATGCATGGAAAATACAAAACGAGCAAAAAACACCATTGTGTCAGGACCAAAAACTAAAACTAACAAACTAACAAACTAACAAGCTTTTGTATACAAAGACTAACCAACAGCTCAGAAATCATGTATTTTTCTTGATGAAAAAAATTCATCTGATAGATTTCCTTTTTGAACCTTCAACATTTGGCAAACATACTTTTAATCATACTCTTAAAATTTAGAGTTTCCTTTAACATTATACTGAAAATAAATGAGAATTAAAAAAAAAGAAAAAAAGTCCCAAAATTAAAATCATTGGTAACCCACTGAAATGTCCTTAAGGACATGATGAATTTAGGACAAGATTTTTATTGGATTTTAATTATCTTAGGGGATTTATTTTTGTATTTTTTTAGAATAAGTTGAGGGTGATGCAAGAAGTAGAGGCCCGAATGATTCAGGCCCCCATCAGCCTTACAGTTGTACCTGTAGGTGACGCAGATAATGTAAGTACATTAGATATATACAGACTGACCTTTGTATGTATGTATATTTGGGACTGGAAACATGCCCTTGTTTCAAGATTTCTGTTTTTCAGAATACCAGAAAACCTGATTTTGATTCAGATGAGCATATTTTTCAGGCTAACATTTTATTGCTTATTTACATTAATATATTAATTGTATGAAAACAAATTCCTGAGACCATATTTTTAAACAGTAGAAAAAATTTAATTTAGTTTGTTTGAATCAGTTATTTCAGTCACCAATGAAATTGATTGTTCTGTATATCACATTGTGTTACTGTAGAAAGTAATTACTTCCATGACTTTTGAATGATATACAGGCATTGTTTTGTTGTGTCCAGGTATTAATCATTACCATGCTCAGTTTGACTGTCCTTCCTTCATTTTGGACTACCATTAGTTGTATAAGGGAGTGCTTGTTCAGAATTAATTGGCTGAAAAGCAAACAGTCTGCACTGGTTGCAAAGGTAATCATAAGTGCCCACAACATTGTAAGGGTTAAACCTACAAGCTGGATCTTATAAGCTGGACAATTGTAACTTTGGGAATTTTTTGTCATGTATGCTTAACCACCTTAAGATGTTCAAGTCTAATAAACATATGTGACTAATAGCGATAAAAATATGTTGCTGAATCTGTATCTGAAAAGGCTTATTGAAAAATCACAGTGGAAAATTTTACCATATAAAATCGTAATTTCTGTATGGAATTGTTTTCAGTTTGAATTAAATGTTCTTTTAAATTCTAATTCAACCAGTGCAGCAGAAAAACAACAAAATATACTCAGTTCTTCTTATGCAGGTACTTTCTAATTTACGAAAACATTTTTTCTTGACCTATTTTGATAAATAAGGTATCATTTTGATGGTAATGTAATATTTATAGAAGTTTATGTATTCAATAGAATAGGAAATATTTGAAAATGTGACTTTGTGAGAATTGGACAATATGCTGTGTGCTGTTGTGAGATTTACACTACCATAGGTGCCAATCTTTGTTTCATAGGTTTATTGCAATTTTGCTTTGCTACTAACAGGACAGTTATTTTAATCACCCTAGGAAACAGCACACAGAAATCTTATAAATGATTTTGGAGCAATAGATTGGTAGTTATATACATCAGAACAGGAAAACAATCATTTATATTTTGAAGTCAACAAAGAATCGATATCAGAATTGAGGGAATCTAACACAAATATGTTTACAATCTCTTAAATTGCATTGCAAATATATGCTCAAAAAGTTATCCTCCTGGCTTGAGTTGCGATCAAAGAACCAATATTTAAACTACCATAACTGAGACTTAAAATAATGATGTTAAAAAATTCTTTCTATTCTAAATCATAGGATTTTCTTGGCCTTCTGGCTGGAGTTGCAGATGGAGCAGTTGTTAGTTATAAGGATGGAGGAAAACTCGCCAGGAGAACATACCTTATGGTAAAGTAGCTTTCATTGATTAAAATAGGATAATATACGTAGACGAAGCCCTTGGTTTGAGACAATGCATTTTTGCAGAAGGATGAATCTGTGGAATATATATTATCCATAACTTAAGCAAGAAGTCAGATTTTGTTCTCTGAACTTTTGATACAAGTACTGATTCAAATTCAGAGAGAAACATCTGTGTTTTTTTAAGTTTTAATTGAGATATAATCACATCAAATTAATTTTATCCTTCTTCACCAAGTAATCATGAGTCTTGTTCAGTTTTGTGGTTACATTATACAAAAAGTTCTCTTTTTATAAGCTCACCTTGGCTCAAGATGTTGGATGTCATGAGTCTTGTTCAGTTTTGTGGTTACATTATACAAAAAGTTCTCTTTTTAGCTCACCTGAGCACAACGTGCTCATGGTGAGCTATTGTGATCGCCTTTTGTCCGTCGTCCGTCGTCCGTCGTCCGTGCGTGCGTGCGTGCGTGCGTGCGTGCGTGCGTCCGTCGTCAACAATTTGCTTTAAACAACATCTCCTCATGAACCGCTGAAGGGATTTTGACCAAACTTCACAGGAATCATCCTTATGATGCCCTCTATCAAAGTTGTACAAATTATTCAGATTGGTTAAAAAAGTAGGTCACAGGAGCTAAAAATAGATTTTAAAAATGCAAACTTTGAAAATCTTCTTCTGCAAAACTGCAAGGCCTAGAGCTTAGATATTTGGTATGTAGCATCATCTTATGGGCCATTACCAAGATTGTACAAATCATAGCCCTACGGTGATAAATGACCCCGCACCAGGGGTCACTTGTTTTACATAGAGTTATATAGGAAAATCTTTAAAAATCTTCTTCTATAAATCCATTAGGCCTAGAGCTTAGATATTTGGTATGTAGCATCATCTAATGGTTCATTACCAAGATTGTTCAAATCATAGCCCTACGGTGATAAATGCCCCCGCACCAGGGGTCACTTGTTTTACATAGAGTTATATAGGAAAATGTTTAAAAATCTTCTTCTATGAATCCATAAGGCCTAGAGATTAGATATTTTATGAGCATCATCTATGGTTCATTACCAAGATTGTCAAATCATAGCCAGGTGATAAATGCCCCGCAAGGGTCACTTGTTTTACATAGAGTTATATAGAAAAACTTTAAAAATCTTCTTCTATGAATCCATAAGGCCTAGAGATTAGATATTTGGTATGTAGCATCATCTTATGGTTCATTACCAAGATTGTACAAATCATAGCCCTACGGTGATAAATGACCCCGCAACAGGGTCACTTGTTTTACATAGAGTTATATAGAAAAAACTTTAAAAATCTTCTTCTATGAATCCATTAGGCCTAGAGCTTAGATATTTGGTATGTAGCATCATCTTATGGGCCATTACCAAGATTGTACAAATCATAGCCCTACGATGATAAATGACCCCGCACCAGGGTTCACTTGTTTTACATAGAGTTATATAGGAAAATCTTTAAAAATCTTCTTCTATGAATCCATTAGGCCTAGAGCTTAGATATTTGGTATGTAGCATCATCTAATGGTTCATTATCAAGATTTTCAAAATGGTGGCCCTTTGGAGATAAATGACCCCGCACTAAGTCTTCTCCTCTGAAACCATAAGGCCCAGTGCTTATATATTTGGTGTGTAGTATTGTCAGGGCTAAAATGTTTAAGATTGAGTTATATCAGAATTCTTGTCTGTTTAAAAACCTTGTAATCAGTTGTAGCAATGGTACTCAGGTGAGCGATCCAGGGCCATCATGGCCCTCTTGTTATAAGCTCACCTTGGCTCAAGATGTTGGATGTCCGTCGTCTGTCAGTCACCCACAATGAGTTTGTTTACACTTTAGCATCTTAATTTCTTAAACAATCATCTTCAAACTTTGTGACGATGTTTATAGCCAAGTTTTATTGTGACTATTATTGGCCAAATAGGTCAGGAGTTACGGCCCTTGAACTATAAAAAAATGCTAGACTTTGTTTACACTCTAGCATCACTCTAGCATCTACAATAATCAAACACTTACCATTAAACTTGTACACAATGTTAATGGCAACAATATTGCAGTGGAGTTTAAATTGTGGCTGATATTAGACTGGCAGACTTTAGGCCCTTGAAATATCAGAACATCACACATTTCTTAAGCAGTGCAGACAGTGTTTCTCAGGGGAGTGACTTAAAAACCCATCATGGCCCCCTGGGTTGAGTCAAGGCCATATGCACATTGGGATTTTACTCATCACCTTCAATGATGGCTCTTGTTGTATTTTAGTAATCATGAAGAACAAAAATGATAAGAAATCATTAATTAGGTAGATAGTATATATTTTGGACCAATATATTTTGAACTCTTTAGATATGGCAGTACTTATTTCATAATTTGAACTGTCTAATCTTGGAAATGGTGTTAAAATAGGAATAGGAAGCCTAGTGATGGATTTGCATCTTATAACATTCACAAACACTCACAAACATTAGAAATCAAACTCTGTATTTTAGACCATTGTTTGTACACAAGATTTGTTTCAAAATTTCAAATTATGATGATGTTTTTATACAGACCCGGCTTCCACCCCTGAGATCCTTGGCCCTCTATGTATCCTCTTTGTCATTTCCATCTCTACTCTGATTTATACAGACATTTTCACTATCACATCAGGTGGGTTTCAAGAATATGTTTAGGATTTAATATTTTCTAAATCTCATCATCTTAATAAAATAAGGTACCTTTTTTTTTGTCTCAGCAAGCAGATTTCAAGGAAATGTTCAAATTCAATATTTTCTCAATCTCATCAGGTGAATTTTTAAAGAAATGGTGAACTTTTAGTTTATTATTTTTATATGTCAGCTTTTGGATTTCAAGGAAATGTGAAAGATTCCTATCTAAATTTCAGCAGTTCTATTTTTATATTTTTATATATTTTTTTGCTACATGAGTCCTGGGACTCAATAGACTGAAAAAGTGAGAGTCCAGTTGAAGAAAATATGCATCCTACTTTATTTTGATAGCATTTTCCATATATTTTATGCATCCAGGAGATGCATTGAAATAAAAACATTGCATCCACAGTGAAAACCTTGCATCTAAGATGCAGAGATAAAAAATCACTAAAATTGTTGTTAATTCATTGATCTTTAATGCCAATAAGATTATGTGTTTCAAAGAAAGAAATGTACATGTTCTGGAATTATTTTTTCCAATATTTTCTGGAACATCTTGCAATCTAGTTGCAGTGATAATGGTTTATTTAATGCTTTTCGGTGGTTTATAGGGAAATATCAGTGAATTATAAATGGTAATTTCACTGTTTGAAACAGTGAATATTACCATTTTCATAATTGTCACTCTTGAACTTGAACCCAACCCTACGTTATAAAATGATCGAAGCGTCATGTGTGCTGGGTTTTACGCAAGAAATGACGTCATAAAAAGACGTCATGCATGCAAGGTAATCCCACCAATTTTGACGTCTTTTGTGAATAACACAGCTGATTTCTGGCCTTTAAAGCATTATATGAAAAATTGTTTGTTTTGGTGAAAGATCGATGTATAATTTCATTTGCGAACATAAAAAGATGCATTTTCAGTCGTGGCTTAACCACTTGTGAAAATATCACTTTTTATGTTCACTCAGTGAAATTATTAATTGATCTTACACCAAAACAAATAATTATCCTCCATATGATACTTGTCGTTTGTTAGAGACTGTCAGTTTCCCTGCACCTCTGTTTCTCCCATATTCTCTGTATGGTAGCAGGTATATTGCAATTTGAGCAATCAAAGAAGTGTATAGTCATTTAAGTTTTTTCTGGTTGTCAACTGATGTTCTTCCATATTAATATTCTTCCAGGGGATAGCTAGTTTCTTTATGTATTCAGTGTAGAATGATTATTTCAAAATTCTTCATTACTGAAACTACTGTTCAGAATGTATTCTTATTTCACACTAATATTAACATGTTGGTCCCCAATTGCTTAAGCATTTTGATCATATTAACCCTAGTATTTTTTTATAAATTCTATCATTAACAGGAGATCTGCAAGGAAATTATTGAAGATATTAAAAAGGACTTGTCGGAAATGGTAGTGAAAAGGGGGGGGGAAGAATATAAAAAGTATGAAGAGACCAAGGATGACAGACTTCCAACTATAGGGTCAAGGGTCATACGGGGACCTGATTGGAAATGGCATAACCAGGATAGCAATGGACCAGGCACAGTCATTGGGCATGTCCCAGGTCAGTCTGACACCTTTACGTACAGAACATTACTTTCTATATGTTACTTACTGTACATTACCAAATGTACATAACTTAAGGTACATTACTTTCTGTACATTACTTAGTGTACATTACCAAATGTACATAACTTAAGGTACATTACTTTCTGTACATTACTTAGTGTACATTACCTACTGTACATAACTTAAGGTACAATACTTTCTGTACATTACTTAGTGTACATTACCTACTGTACATAACTTAAGGTACATTACTTTCTGTACATTACTTAGTGTACATTACCTACTGTACGTAACTTAAGGTACAATACTTTCTGTACATTACTTAGTGTACATTACCTACTGTACATAACTTAAGGTGCAATACTTTCTGTACATTACTTACTGTACATTACTTAAGGCACATTACTTAAGGTACGTAACTTAAGGTACAATACTTTCTGTACATTACTTACTGCATGTACCGTACTGTACATTATCTACTGTACATTACTTAAGGTACATTACTTTCTGTACATTATTTACTACACATTACCTACTATACATTTCTTAAGGTACATTACTTTCTGTACATTACTTACTGCACATTACCTATTGTGCATAATCTTCTGTACATAACTTATTGTACATATCTATGTACACTACTTACGATGTGTTACTTATTGTACATTACTTACTCTGTATTTCTTACTCTTCTTTTTACTGTACACCACTTACTGTGCATTGCTTGTTATACATTACTTATTGTACATTACTTACTCTATATTTCTTCCTCATCTTTTTACTGTACACTACTTACTGTGCATTGCTTGTTATACATTACTTACTGTGCATTGCTTGTTATACATTACTTATTGTACATGGCTTACAACCAGTGGTCAGGTACATAGAGATCTTTGTGCATGTAGGATGTATTGTGCTGTCATTAGGTATCATTAAGAGATAAAATTATAGACACATAATTTAAAACATAGTCCTATGATTCAAGTGAAATTATTCTATGTCTAATCACATGATACATCCCTATCCAGTTGCATGATAAAGCCTATAGTTATGTGATACAATATCCAGTCGCATGATACAGCCTATAGTCATGTGTTACAATATCCAGTCGCATGATACAGCCTATGGTCATGTGATACAATATCCAGTCGCATGATACAGCCTATGTTCATGTGATACAATATCCAGTTGCATGATACAGCCTATGGTCATGTGATACAATATCCAGTCGCATGATACAGCCTATAGTCATGTGTTACATATCCATTTGCATGATACAGCCTATAGTCATGTGTTACAATATCCTGTCACATGATACAGCCTATAGTCATGTGTTACATATCCATTTGCATGAGACAGCCTATAGTCATGTGTTACATATCCATTTGCATGAGACAGCCTATAGTTATGTGTTACAATATCCTGTCACATGATACAGCCTATAGTCATGTGTTACATATCCATTTGCATGAGACAGCCTATAGTTATGTGTTACAATATCCTGTCACATGATACAGCCTATAGCCATGTGTTACAATATCCAGTCACATGATACAGCCTATAGTCATGTGTTACATATCCATTTGCATGAGACAGCCTATAGTCATGTGTTACATATCCATTTGCATGATACAGCCTATAGTCATGTGTTACATATCCAGTTGCATGAGACAGCCTATAGTCATGTGTTACATATCCATTTGCATGATACAGCCTATAGTCATGTGTTACAATATCCAGTCACATGATACAGCCTTAATTCATGTGTAACAATATCCAATCGCATGAGACAGCCTATAGTCAGTCATGTGTTACAATATCAAGTCACATGAGACAGCCTATAGTCATGTGTTACAATATTCAGTTGCATGAGACAGCCTATAGTCATGTGTAACAATATCCTGTCACATGATACAGCCTATAGTCATGTGTTACAATATCCAGTCACATGATACAGCCTATTCATGTGTAACAATATCCAATCGCATGATGAACAATGCCTAAAAGTCAAGTCATGTGTTACAATATCAAGTCACATGATACAGCCTATAGTCATGTGTTACAATATTCAATTGCATGATACAGCCTATAGTCATGTGTAACAATATCCAGTCACATGATACAGGCTTTAGTCATGTGTTACAATATCCAATCGCATGATACAGCCTATAGTCATGTGTTACATATCCATTTGCATGATACAGCCTATAGTCATGTGTTACAATATCAAGTCACATGATACAGCCTATAGTCAGTTACAATATCCAGTTGCATGATACAGCCTTTAGTCATGTGTTACAATATCCAATTGCATGATACAGCCTATAGTCATGTGTAACAATATCCAGTCACATGATACAGCCTATAGCCATGTGTTACAATATCCAGTTGCATGAGACAGCCTATAGTCATGTGTTACAATATCCTGTCACATGATTAAGCTTATAGCCATTTGTTACAATATCCATTTGCATGAGACAGCCTATAGTCATGTGTTACATATCCAGTTGCATGATACAGCCTATAGTCATGTGTTACATATCCAGTTGCATGATTACAGCCTATAGCCATGTGTTACAATATCCAGTTGCATGAGACAGCCTATAGTCATGTGTTACAATATTCAGTTACATGATACAGCCTATAGTCATGTGTTACATATCCAGTTGCATGATACAGCCTATAGTCATGTGTTACATATCCAGTTGCATGATACAGCCTATAGTCATGTGTTACATATCCAGTTGCATGATACAGCCTATAGTCATGTGTTACATATCCAGTTGCATGATACAGCCTATAGTCATGTGTTACAATATCCAGTTGCATGATACAGCCTATAGTCATGTGTTACATATCCAGTTGCATGATACAGCCTATAGCCATGTGTTACATATCCAGTTGCATGATACAGCCTATAGTCATGTGTTACATATCCAGTTGCATGATACAGCCTATAGCCATGTGTTACATATCCAGTTGCATGATACAGCCTATAGTCATGTGTTACATATCCAGTTGCATGATACAGCCTATAGTCATGTGTTACATATCCAGTTGCATGATACAGCCTATAGTCATGTGTTACATATCCAGTTGCATGATACAGCCTATAGCCATGTGTTATCATATCCTGTCACATGATACAGCCTATAGTCATGTGATAAAGCTTCTGAAATGTACCAGTGTAGACAGTTATATGTACAAAATTTTCATTGATGTCACATTGATGAGAAGCTTTTTCTTTATAAAAAAAGAGTTTGTTATACAAAAGTCCTCTGCAGGGAACAAGTTTTTTTTATATGAATACAGTTTATGCAACTTAGGTTAAACAGAGTACTTGTACATGTTATGTTTGATAGTCATGATGACTATAGTCTTATTACAACATTAACTTTAATACTGTGCATACCCATGTTAACACACAATTTTTGTCTGCCTTGTTACTTTATTACAAAAATTAACAACTTTAAGATTGGGGGTTCATGGTTTTCAGAATCATGTTATTGTGGCATCATGTTGGAATCATATGATTGTGACGTCATGTCAGAATCATGTTATTGTGACATCATGTTGGAATCATGTTATTGTGACATCATGTTGGAATCATGTTATTGTGACATCATGATGGAATCATGTTATTGTGACATCATGTTGGAATCATGTTATTGTGACATCATGTTGGAATCATGTTATTGTGACATCATGTTGGAAAACATGTGATTGTGACATCATGTTGGAATCATGTTATTGTGACATCATGTTGGAAAACATGTGACTGTGACATCATGTTGGAATCGTGTTATTGTGACATCATGTCAGAATCATGTTATTGTGACATCATGTTGGAATCATGTGACTGTGACATCATGTTAGAATCATGTTATTGTGACATCATGTAAGAATCATGTTATTGTGACATCATGTTGGAATCATGTTATTGTGACATCATGTTGGAATCGTGTTATTGTGACATCATGTTGGAATCATGTTACTGTGACATCATGTCAGAATCATGTTATTGTGACATCATGTTGGAATCATGTTATTTTGACATCATGTTGGAATCGTGTTATTGTGACATCATGTTGGAATCATGTTACTGTGACATCATGTTGGAATCATGTTACTGTGACATCATGTGGGAATCATATTTGACATCATGTTATTGTGACATTATGTCATAACCATGTTATTGTGACATCATGTTGGAATCATGTTATTGTGACATCATGTTGGAATCATGTTATTGTGACATCATGTCGGAATCATGTTATTGTGACATCATGTCGGAATCATGTTATTGTGACATCATGTCGGAATCATATTATTGTGACATCATGTCAGAATCATGTTATTGTGACATCATGTCAGAATCATGTTATTCTGACATCATGTCGGAATCATGTTATTGTGACATCATGTCAGAATCATGTTATTCTGACATCATGTCGGAATCATTATTCTGACATCATGTCGGAATCATGTTATTGTGACATCATGTCAGAATCATGTTATTGTGACATCATGTCGGAATCATGTTATTGTGACATCATGTCAGAATCATGTTATTGTGACATCATGTCAGAATCATGTTATTGTGACATCATGTCAGAATCATGTTATTGTGACATCATGTCAGAATCATGTTATTGTGACATCATGTCAGAATCATGTTATTGTGACATTATGTCAGAATCATGTTATTGTGACATCATGTCAGAATCATGTTATTGTGACATCATGTCAGAATCATGTTATTGTGACATCATGAAGAGCACATATCTAAGATCTCCACTGATATGAAATTTCCCGCTTCACAGAAGTCGGTGTTATATAAAAATCACATTTGTCCCATTCTGTTATTCCATGTCACGTCCTACACTCACATTACATGAAGACAAGGTGGAATAGGTGGGTATTAATCACCTTTAGTGATACTGCTAGTTGCATGTTGTGTAACTTCCTTGTTGGTTTCCTGTTTCAGAACTCCAGGTCTTTGTAGAGTGGGATACTAACGGGCACCAGAACGTCTACAGATATGGTGTGGGTGGAGATTTTGACCTGCTTCTTATTGAGGAATACCGCAAGGCATACAATGGCAGACTGGAAGTGGGCTGCCTGGTAAATCAAGGTCAGAATTTAAATTATTCACAATAATTTATGCAAGACAATGTATGACAGTAATCAACTTCTATGATTTCTGTCAATAGTCAACTGATAAAATGTACAACTTATTTCTTTTGTGTCTACTGCGGAACAAGTTTTCACAATTTATTCTGATTCCTTGATTATATCAGTTATTTAGCACTTAGAAAGGTTACAGATGTACACATTACAGATTTCCTTTTGAAGTCAGTGATCATATCAGTTCTTTGTTCCTATAAATTACAGTATATGAAGCAACCCTGTATCCAGAACAGCTGAAAAGACATTCCCTAGCAACAAACATTTTTTTCCACTTCTTATGTGATCTTTTTTATATGGACAAAAACCGCATCCTGTGTCCTCTTCAACCACCTGAGTCTAAAAGTTTCTTGCTGCTCCAGATTAAATAATTACTGTACAGTTGGGATTATCCATTTTGGCATATTGTCACTGTGAAATAGAACATTTAATATAACAGGGTCTGGATATCATAATATTGCGAAATCAGTAACCTCTCTAATCTGGACACTGGTCTAGAGGGTGTCCAATTCACAGAGTTTCCACTGTTTATAGAGAAAAGTTGATATTTGAATTTTCATTGATCATTTAATAAATAATAATCACAAGTGATGAAGCCTCAGATGAAATTATTGATAATCTATGACTAAATGAAATAAAATTTCATTTCGTGGTAAAACATCAATTAATTTTTAATTATTATAATTGATATTGGTCATTCTGTTTATTTCATGGTCTGGTTAATCTTCTAAGATGACCAGATGTCTGTCTTATGTCCACAGTTGGTTTCTAATACCCGAGCATTTTAATTTCTTAAGTTACCTAAGGTATAAATTAGATAAAATTCAACATAATATCTATATTTAGCATAACAAATAATAATGCCTCATCTAATATCAGGACGGAGCTGGAAGGGAGGAAAGACAGCTGAACCAGGAGTGGTCATCCGAAAGGTTGGGCCCAACAACACAAAGGTTGAGGTATGGTATCCACTGGATATGGGTCATGGTTTTATAAGCCGAATAGCATGTGCTATTGTAGTCACTCTGGTGTCGGCATCAGCCACCCAGGGATTGTTAAAGTTTTGTTTAACATTGCCATCAAACATCACACATGTGCTTTTCTTCATCAGACCAGCCAGGAGAAACAGGAATGGTAACTCCTTCAAATATTATTGCATATTTATGGCCCTTTAAAGA
>CM037787.1:34981045-35031045 GCA_021229015.1 Solen grandis
ACTGATTTTATTAGATCAATATAATGTTGATATCTGATGTGTAGATTTTTCCATTGATATGCTAATAATTTTTTCAGGTGTCAAAACTAATTTTTTTCTATACCCCCCGCACAATGAAGTTGTAAGGGGGGTATACTGCATTCAGCTTGTCTGTCTGGCCGTCCGGCCGTCTGTCAGTTTCTTTGTCTGGGCCGTAACTCAAAAAGTATAAAAGGCATCAAGATGAAACTTCATATGCCGATAGATCTCATTGAGGGGTAGTGCAGTGACCAAGAACCATAACTCTCTGTTGCGTAATTTTGGAGTTATTGCCCTTTGTAATTTTCATGCTTAATTTTTGTCCGGGCCGTAACTCAAAAAGTATAAAAGGCATCAAGATGAAACTTCATATGTGGATAGATCTCATTTAGGGGGAGTGCAGTGATCAAGAACCATAACTCTCTGTCGCGTAATTTTGGAGTTATTGTCCTTTGTAAATTTTCATACTTAATATTAATTTTCCTTGTTGAGCCAATACATTTACAGGTCTCTGACCTACATGTTATTTGTATTAAAATCCCTGTAACAAAGCAACATGCAGTGGGTATTTGCGCCATTACAATGGCAGTTCTAGTTTTGTATAAAACTAAAACAGTTGATTCTTCTTAATGCAGTCCTAATGCCTGTATTAGTGTCACCTACTGTTAGCAGATGACACATGTGGCCAAGAAACATTTCTTGTTGCACGTTTTTTGCCATTGTTTGTATCAAATTGTCAAATGCCAGGAGGTGTGACAGCTGCCGATAGGTTTGATTATGCAGTGTGTTTTAAACATAAAAGTTTGCTCAAGTATGACTAATTTGTTTTTTGTTCTGATATAGCAATGTTTTTTATTATAACACAGTATCTCACTTTGGACCTTAGTTACATTTTCAAAAGTGTTTGCACTATTCTACAATTATTATTGTTTTTATTCCTTTATTGTGCCTGATCCCTCACTGGAGCATTATCACACAAGAACCTGATAAAAGCAGTGGTGTGGCACCAAAGGATGAAAACAAATTCAATAAAACAATATACAGTTTGTTTACGGTACTTATTTGGGCCAATCACAGTTAAATGCTTCAAGACTGGGTGCTGTGGAGGCATCTAATTCCACAGTCTTGTGGCAGAAATAGTCTGTCCTGCTGAAGGGACAATGTAGTTAACACTGTTGCCCAGAATGTCACAGTGGCTGGATGGAGGTATATGACTTGTGCAATGTCAACAAGTCCATTAATGATGCCATTCATTATGATGATTTTGACCAGCTACTGGGAGTTGCTGTCTAAGGTCGGTTATCATTTTTGAGGAGCAGCTCATTGTTCGATTGTTTCCGTTGGCGAAGCTCCTTGGTATTGGACCGCTTCATTCTGGTTATTGCAGGTCTGAGGTTGGGGATCCCAGGCTGTGGCTGCATACTCTAGTTGTGTACACAGTGGCTTTGGTCACAGTAGGGCAGCTGGACAGGTGGCTTTTCTGATGGTTGAGTCCACATATGGCTTCCAGGAGAGGTCTTCTGAGATTGTGATATGTTGTGTATGTTACAAGGTGCTGTCTTGCAGAGATTTCAGTATATTACATGAATTTATTCTACATTTAATTATCATTTAGGGAGCTACTTAAAAGCAGGTTATCAAAATTGCAATGTTGTGAACTTAGTTTTAGGTGTGGCTGGTCAACTGGCCTGAATTATGAGATTAAATGTTCCAATATCCCAACCTGATGTAATCATAGTCCGTGTCGTGGTCACAAGTGGGATTCCTATATAGCTCCAACTTCAGTGAAGGAAGGTATGATAATAAAAATAATGACTGCAATATTGAAGTGGTAGATACATGAAGGAGGTTCACTATTTACTTGTATAATGGCTGTGCACAGGTCAAAATTATTGCCAGTGAGACATTCTTGTTTGGCTATGCACAGGTCAAAATTATTGCCAGTGAGATGCACATTCTTGTTTGGCTATGCACAGGTCAAAATTATTGCCAGTGAGATACACATTCTTGTTTGGCTATGCACAGGTCAAAATTATTGCCAGTGAGACACACATTCTTGTTTGGCTATGCACAGGTCAAAATTATTGCCAGTGAGACACACATTCTTGTTTTTATTATTCAAGTGTTTGTTGTGGTGCCAGTTATATGAATTTTTTAAGTTTGTCGTTAATTAATCTGCTTTATTCATTAAAGGCTCATTATTTCTAATAAACAAATCACCTGATGCTTATTAGATAACAAAATGATCTCAAAAGATGTTGATAAATATACTCCTTTTCAAATGTTTATTATGAATATTTTTCCGCTATTAAACAATAGTTTATTTTTTACATAAAATTTTTATAGGCCATTAAAAATGTTGTTAAAAATGTGAAATTTATAAAAAAAAGTCTAAAAGCTATTATTTTGATCTTTTTCCTACAAGTTGAAAACTCTATTGGTTCTTAAGGGGAGATTACTCCTTAGGTTAGATGTGTGGACGTGGTTGATATCTTTGTGAGGCCTACTTAAGATTTTGCAGAGTTATGCACCTTTGTATATATTATGATGAAGTCAGAATTTATGATATGTTTTACTGTTGATAATATTTTTAGAGAAATTTTAAAATATTTACCCCACATTATCCCCATATATTCTTTTATGTCAGAGACATGTTGAGGATGTTGCAGAGTTAATCATACTTGATATTGAAGTTTTATTGTAAATAAACTGAATGGTAAATTTAATATTTCTGTGCCAGGATAGCGTAGTGGTAAAGCGCCTCGCTTCTCACCAATGCGTCCTAGGTTCGATTCCTGGTCATGTACGTGAGAGGGTACAGTGGTCGCCCGTCCAGACACATGGGTTTCCTCCCACAATAATGACCACATACGCCACCATCAGAGCCATCGAGAGTGATTAATTTAAGTTGTGAAAACTATTTTCGTAATCGATGTAAATAAATAAAGTTTAAACTTTTAAATTATTTCTGTGATAGCCCTTTTGTTTTTATTGCTCATTTGCTAGACATATACAGTGTAAGGTTTTATAAGGTCAGTTGCATTTGCAAAAAAAAAAATAAATAAATAAATAAACTTTGGCAATCCATATCATGAGTACTGTAGTGTCATTTTCTCAAAGTCCATTGCTAAATTAACAAATCATTCTTTTTAGATTATTCAGGCTTCCAGACTCTTGGAATTCTAAACAAAACAACAAAATAAAAACAAAAGCACTTTAATTTCATTTTATTTCATTCATGCACACATTAAAGGATTAAAGGGTATCATGGTTCACATACAAGAAAACCAGCAACAAGATACTAGTCAGAATATATATTTCTTCACAATATGCTGCTTTTTTTGTTGTTTGTTCAGAGCCATGAGGTTGAGAGAGAGAGAGAAGGATCCGAGTGGAATTGCATGGTTCACACCGGTACAAATTAACCAGTTCTAAGTGCCATTTATTTGTGCCAGTTTCGAGAACTCTTCTACAAAACAGACACTTACTACATGTAAATGATACCATAATTTGTGAAAGTCACTCTTTAGGAAGTATAAATGCCTGTTGTTGACATTTCCTAATGTCATTTTTTTCCATTGTTGACATTTGAAAAACAAAAATATAATTCATATTTGGTCTTTAAGTTAAAAAATTTAAAATTACAGGTCAAGTTCAATTTTGGTTAGAAAAGTTCAAATTTCAGTTTCCTCTCATTTTTGAATGACATGGTGGTAAAAAAAAGGGGACAAGTTTGATATAGGTCACAATCTAACAAGTCTTGATCAAGGAATGGCCCTTTTTAACTGTAATTTTATTCTGTTTATTTGTTAAATTCAACTTTAAATACAAGTTTATTAATTGTTATTATTAGCACTTATTGGGTGGTCAAAATAATAATGCCAATTGCTTGGTGTCCCCTTTTCTTCTTTAGGGACATCTGTTTTCTATGGACACATTTAAAGTTTGTTGAGTTGAACCTTTTGTGTTTGGTTTAACTTTTGTAGAAATATCTGGCTCAACTCCAGGACCCCTGTCCAATGTAACATGCACTCAGTTTTGTCCACCCCAGGGTTATTTAAGAGGATTTAGTAGAAGCTGCAAGATTTTTATCCCCTAATTGATACAAGAGGGCCATGATGGCCCTGAATCGCTCACCTGATTATTAATGAGCAACATATGTTGGTTTTTCATATTGACCTACTTTTTGACCCCACATGACCCAACTTAAACTTGCCCAAGATATTATGGAAACAGACATTCTGGTCAAGTTTCATGAAGATTGGGCCAAAAATGTGGCCTCTAGAGTGTTAACAAGGTTTTACAAAGATTTGACCTCATGACCTACTTTTTAACCCCACATGACCCAAATTCAAACTTGTCCAAGATTTTATGGAGAAAAACATTCTTACTAAGTTTCATGAAGATTGGACCAAAAATATGGCCTCTAGAGTGTTAACAAGGTTTTTTATAAGATTTGACCTCGTGACCTACTTTTTGACCCCACTTGACCCAATTTCGAACTTGTCCAAAATTTTATGGAGACAAACATTCTGACAAAGTTTCATGAAGATGGCAAAAAAATGTGGCCTTTAGAGTGTTAACAAGCCAAATTGTTGACGCTGACAACGGATGAAGGGCGATCACAAAACTCACCTAGAGCACATTGTGCACAGGTGGGCTAATAAAGGGGAAAATAATAGCTCCCCAATGAAGAGTGCAGTATACCAAATTTGGCCTAAAACTTTATTCAGCAAAGCATGGTAGTGAAATGAGATACTGTAGTGATAAACATAGACAGTGCCTGTATCTATACTAAAATAGAAACCTATCAAAATTATCAGCAAAGTTACACTCCCAGTTAACTCTTAATTAGTTGATGGAATATTCTAATGCATTGTTAGCATGCATTATTTTATTAAGTGTTAAACCCTTGCAATGCTGATAGCAATTATAATTGCCTTTTAAACCAGTGCAGACCAAGATCAGCCCACTGTCTGAGCACAAGCATGGTCTGCACTGTTCTCTTTTCAGTCAGTAAATTTTCAACAAGCAGTCTCATAAACAACTTGTGGTTCAGTCCAAAATGAAGATGGGACATGGCCAATAAGTAATGGCAAGTATTTAAATACTGGACCCCTTATTTACCAAAGGTGACTTCTGGATCCTTTGACTTCTCATAAAGAGTTCAAGATGATATATTGATTTATATTATTATATTGACTGATAGTATATTGGGGAAAGTGCATGAATCTTTTTTCAGTTTGACCCCTAAAAAATGGTTGCTATGGCAATATGTTGAACCCCCCCCCTAAAAAAAAACAAAAAAAAACAACAAAAAACAACAACATAAAAATGAAACATGTTGGAGCTAGGTGGCATGGTCCAGAGAAGGTGCTCAATCGCTATGGATCCTGAAGTTGTGAATTAAAGGGTGACTTGTCCAGTGATAACATACCGACCTACAGATCTGAAGCTTGTTTGTTAAATCCGTTTAGGGGCAAAGATTTTTCAAGACTTTCCGAGGCACAAAGTACTGGTCCAACTCAGGAACTGCTGAAAGGGATTAGTATAAGTTGTAAAAACTTGTTTCCCAATCAAGTAGTTTTTTTTCAAGGAGTTGACCTCAGTGATACTTTTCCACCTGAACCAGTCAATCATGTTAGACAGTCCTTTAAGTTGCAATAACCCTTCCATACGACTCTTTGACGCACTCTAGTACCAATAAAGCCTGATCTGCAGAAACACAGTTAACTTTCAATTAATCAAACTCATTTCCAGACATGAGACAGCGAAGCATAACTGATCAGCCTGTATTACTCAGTGACTGTTAATGCTGTTGCAAACTTTCATGTGTCTTATGAGGAAAGGTTAATAAACTCCCTAAACAGTATTTACAGGTGTATGGAGCTTTCCAATTTTGGTAAATATATTAAATTTAAATCCTTGGATTATCATATCGCTACACTTGAAAATACAATAATGGTCAATGACTGAACAGCTTAATTCAAAACAATACAAGGGCCTGAATGAAATACTTGTTAGCTGATTACCAAGTCATGACGGGACATTTATCTTGCAGAAATGGGTAGAAAGACGGAACACAATTTATGATTTATTTGTTCTGATCAATGCACAAAATATCACATATGATACAACTATAAAACATATATATTAACATACATTTCATTTCTATATATAAATATAAGTTACAGAAAATATTTAGATGTCAGTTTCTGTAAATAATTGAAAACTTTTGTAAAATAGTTATTAATAAGACTGAAATGGAACAGTATTAATGACCATGTAGATTCTGCCCACCAATGCAATTGTGCTGTAGTTTTCAGAAAGCAAAATATGATATTAAAATCTCTCTTTCACCATAATGTATAAAAAATAACCATGAGAGCTTTAGTTTGGTTGTTAAAATTATAAGCAAATAATACTTTGAGACTTATGTTTGGTTGCAAAAATAATTTGCATATAATACTTTGAGAATTATGTTTGGTTGCAAAAATAATTTGCATATAATACTTTGAGAATTATGTTTGGTTGCAAAAATCATTTGCATATAATACTTCCCAATAAATGACATGAAACTAATGTCACTCCACACCCCTTTCTCTACATTGTTCACAACAACGAATATATGGAGAAAAAAATATTTCCATATAATCATGCACAATTGCTGCAGTCTCATTAAGAAAATGACGAAAACATGACAAATTATATGGGTACATTGAGAACTCAATAACAAAAATATTTTTAAACCAAGATCTGTCATCTAACAAAAATGACAATAATGATTATAAATATTGATGATATGGCAATACTTGTCATTATAAAAAAAAACAAAAAAAACAAAACAAAACAAAAAACAATGGAACATTTGGACAGTGAATCATATATGCAATAAAATAGAGTGGGTGTGCTTGATTCTCAGTTCTGTAATTCTCATTTGAAAACTAACATCCAGCAAAAATGATTTAAGTGACACTTTCCATGAAAATAGGGCCAGTGTGTTTATAGAAATATAAATCCAATACTTATTTTCATTTAATAACAAAGACAGATTGGTAATGATGTTCAAAATATTCAGAGCAGTATTATTTTACCTGTACATAAAATTTATTTGTATCTACTACAAGAGTGTTCTTTGGAACACATGTTTCACCTATTTAAGCGTGACAGAAAAAGAATGACGGACAAGCTTGACTGAAAAAGTGTGATGGACAGACAGACAGACAGCAGAAAAGTGCTCCCTGTGTCACCTCTGCTTACAGCAATATCAATATCTGCACAATATGCAACAAACCAGTATTTAAATTCTCTTTGTGGGTTAATTAATGCACACAATTTGATCAAAATCTGACCATAGATTCAAGAAAAAAACGGTGGGAATGATTTGGGACACACAGATGGAGGAACACACAGTATGAATGAATATGGTATATCTTCCCTACATAAAATTCACCATAAAGGAGAGAGAGTAAATAAATATAAAGTAAATAAATATTTATTTTGATCATAACATCTGTGCATTAAAGCATGATTGATACTATTCAGTATAACTATCCTAGGAATGTCAATCTTCAAACAGTTAATAGAAGTTTTATTGCTTCAGTTGTTTTTTACATTCAACACAAACCCTACATGTTTTGGTGAAGCAATCATCTAGTAATTTAATGTTAAAGTAATTTCTCAACATCCCTTTCATATAGCAATCACTGCAATGAAACTATTTACAAAAAAAACCACAACAAATATTTTATCTGATATATGGATCTAGAACTACATGTTATGTTATGAACACATTTATTTCGACTGAAGAACAGGTTCTCATCAGTCAATCAGCAGTTTCTGTGTCAGTTGTAAACTGTCTATCATTCTTTTTAAAGATACAACCTTTTACAGTGGTTGAAATCAAGGTGGGCATATGTGAATAAAACATTTGCAAAGTCTATTCATTTTCACACTTTTCACTTTTCAATTTTTCAGGTAGCCTTAAATGCAATGATAATGATTATTATTAAATTACTATTACTCTTTTTAGGACAAAATATTATTCAAATATTGCATTAAAGATACATTCATCTTATGAAGGTAAATATTGAGTCTACTATATTTTTTCACACAAGCTAAACAAATCCATACATCCTTCATTGCTTCCCCCTCCCATTTCATAAATTCATCCCTCACATAGTCTGTCAGTAAGTCCTAAGACACACCTACTACCACGATGATCAGCTGACTGTCTCAGTCTGAATGATGTGGCGTATTTTGTTAGCGTCCTCTTGCAGGTTTGCATTGTCTGGGTCCAACTGCAAAGCTTTCTCATAATCCTGTAAACCTGCAATACATGTATAGGTAACTTACTCACAATACATTAATACAGAATCTTGGCTTTGTTAGGGTTTATTTCATAAAATATTGCTATATTTTTACACAGATTAAATTCTATTAAGCACTATAAAGTCATGACTTTCTTGTATATTTCATAAATATTATAATCCATGAATCACAGTTTCATGAAAATTGTACGGACCTTAAATTAACTAGAGAATGAATTATTAAGCACTATAAAGTCATGACTTTCTTGTATATTTCATAAATATTATAATCCATGAATCACAGTTTCATGAAATTGTACGGACTTAATTAACTAGAGAATGAATTATTAAGCACTATAAAGTCATGACTTTCTTGTATATTTCATAAATATTATAATCCATGAATCACAGTTTTCGAAATTGTACGGACCTTAATTAACTAGAGAATGAATTATTAAGCACTATAAAGTCATGACTTTCTTGTATATTTCATAAATATTATAATCCATGAATCACAGTTTCATGAAAATTGTACGGACCTTAAACTTTTTGTATATTTCATAAATATTATAATCCATGAATCACAGTTTCATGAAAATTGTACGGACCTTAAATTAACTAGAGAATGAATTATTAAGCACTATAAAGTCATGACTTTCTTGTATATTTCATAAATATTATAATCCATGAATCACAGTTTCATGAAAATTGTACGGACCTTAAATTAACTAGAGAATGAATCTATAAATATAAGTACCAACAAAATTAGATACTAGAATCTAAATGTGACTATGTCATTTTTTTTAAAGTATCGTATGTATGTGGCTTTAAAGTGCTTCATAATCTAAGATTTAGCCTATTTTATTTTAAGAAGCGTTGATCATGGAAAAAAAAGTAGGTTATATGTACATAAACATTATGCAATAACTTAGAGGCTAAATACAAAATACGTTCTGTTTACCAATCAAAGGGAAATAACTATTACAACCTAGAATTTCCTTATTTCCATCCAGAGTGGTATATCTTGGTTAACATAAACCATCCAATGTATATACATGTACATTTTTGACAATCAGCAACCTATTAAGTTATAAATATGGTAAAGAAATTTCTGAGGATATTTTAAGAAAAAGATAATGAGGAATCAGATGGACAAAATATACTTTTCCTCATGAATGAAGATTTAACATGTTTTAAGCTTACCTTCAACATACATCTCCAGCTGGCAGAATGCTGTGCCTCTCCGCACATGACACTTGCACCGACTGGCTGCATTTTGAGGTACAGCTGGGACCATCAATTCCAGAGCCTGTGACAGGGAAGTGAGTCACACAAAATTATGTACAGGGACATTTGAAGCTATGACGTTGGGATATTGAGGTTTCAGTTTTCTTATAATTCTGTTTGGAATATTAGAAATGGCTTTTCCTATTCAAATAATTAGGAGTAAGTGTAGTACATGTAAATAATTGTATAAAAAGATTTAATAAGTATTATGTTACTTTTTTATTTGTTTTATTGCCAAACATACAAACATGAAAATGGTCTAGACCTCAGACATATCAATCTTCCAAAATGCTAGTTGAAAAACTTGCTGCAAATTTTTTAGTATACTTAGTATATATACAAGTATATCTGGTTACAGGCAGGCAACAGGAAAAGGCATTGTCCCAGTAAAGACCCCAATTCACAAATGAATAATAATCAGCAAATATATTATGGTATCCAGCATGATTTATTGTTCAATTATATCCTACTTATTAGTCAGGTTTTATTTCTTTTGCTTACAACTTAGACCATATCATTATCATTTCTTATCAAAATATGAGCCTTTTAGAAAAAAGAGTAAAATCATTTATAGAGAAAGTGACTGTTCTCTTGTGTAGAACAAGATTAGATCATATGAGGAAAGTGGGTAACCACTGAGACATTTAAGAGAGTGTATACTAAAACAGTAATTAAGCTTACCCGAGAGCTATCCTCTATACATTTGAAAAAATTTCTCATCTTCAAATGACATGCAGCCCTGTTTGAGAAGCAACTGCACACAGTCAAGGGAAATAATTTCTAGTTATTCATTGTAAAACAGTGTTTCAGAGAACACTCTTGTATTATGAATTTGTTTGTTTCTTAGGTATAACATTCCGCTGGCTGTATTTTAGCCATTTTGAAACTGTCTATTTGAGACAGAGATAGTGTTACCACACTGCAATATCAAGCCGTAGACATGTGGCATGATACCATACTCAGTCACATTATCCTGTCAACAGTCAACCAGTCCTGGAACGTTCCTTAATGAGCACCAAGCAAGGGAGCCATTCCAGTAACATTTTTGCAACTTTGATGTGTAAAAAGAATGAATAATCAATAGCAGACACTCAGAGAGATATTAACCCTTTACCTCATGAATATTCATCTTGAAGAATATTAAGTTACTGAATTTTTAAATGATATATGAACAAATGGATTCTTCTTTGCTGTGCAGATTGCATAGAATCTGAGCAACATGTTTTATGGACAAACATATTAGACTAATAATTGATCAGGGTCTGCTCTGTTTGCCAAGGTATGTATTTGAGGTTCCAGGTTTAATAATAATAAAAAAATGCTGGTTATTCAGTATAGATGAAAGAAATATTAAATGACAGTGAAGGTAACAAGAAACCTCAACATAAGAAATAAAAAATAAAATCCAAAGTAAAAACAAAGCTTTTTATAAATTTTTCAAGGGTTGATGACACTGTTACACTCTCTGCCAGATGTTTATTTCTTTATACATAAGCACAGCATTTTAAGCATTTATATATATACTTTCTAATGACATAAAAAGCTTGTTTTATGGCATATTTTTTCCACGTTTAGCCTCATGTGAAAGACATTTTCTTACAATTTTCAGTAATGAAAAATGACAGAGACTTGAATGCTGAAAAAGGGATAAAATGCAAATCCTTCTTATTTTATCATTTTTCAGACAAGCTGTAAGGATAGACTGAAGCAAGTGATGTTAACATGATGCCAGTTTTAATGTTATGCAGGGTTAAACCTTGGTTCTTGTTAATGAGTCAAATGACCCCACAATAATTAGACATAATATTATAGAAAAAACTAATTGGTCGCCTTTAGAAATTTAAGCACCAAAGATGGATAATTTTGTATGACATGGAATACCCTGTTATGTAACCCTTAACAATCTATTGGGTATGTCTAAAGGATACGAATGCATCTGGTGGTTGAGTCGTATTGCATGTGAATATGCGTTGATGGCAGCGTCCAAGTTACCTGCCTTAAAAAACTCACTGAAACAAAAGAGAAAAACTCTGTAATACATATGCAGCTATTGATGAAAATGAATTTCATTAAGAACCATGTTATTATTAACTTTGGTGTTTTTTCTTTCCTCAATTTTGTATTTTAAGGGTTAACTTCGAAACTATTCTAAGTGTGTATAGAACTAGAAGGAGGTAGAACTATTTCACAGTCAGCGCTTGATTTGTTTGGATGAGGCATTAATGAAAATGTATTTTTACTTAACCTGAAAAGTAAGATTCAATCATTGCAAAATGCTGTGGTAAATACAAATCAAAGGAGCCTTTGTATTGCACAAAATTGAAAATAGTTACAGCAAGACAATCAAAATATAGGTTGCTGTCATTTGCATTAATTCATCACTATATATTATATATTAATAATAATTATTATCCGTATCAACACTACTGTTTCCCTACTTACTTGCCCTTGTCTCGTAACCACAGTGGGTTCTTTTCCTCCTCAGACAGGTTGGCATCTTCCAGTTCAATGGTCCGTCTGATCTCTGCTTGCTTCTTCAGCCACTGTCAACATTTATACATAACCTAGAGTCACGCTCAATGATTTGGATCTGATATCTACAGGGGTGGCTCAGTTCTTGAGTGTCTGTACTAGTTTTAAATAACTGCAGACTCTAGCATTATTTTGTCAGCATGGTTCATGATCAAAGTAGAAAGTACAGCCCATGAGATAACCTTTTACCTCATGAATATTCATGTACAAATTCATTACTAAATATATTAATTCACTGAACTCTAAATGGTATGAGAAACGTTGGATTATTGTCAACTGGACCAAACATCTCATTCCAGGAGATGTCTGATCTCGGTCTGCTGTGTTTGCCAAGGCATCAAAACACATTTTTATCAGGTTAGGGATTAATGCTGACACTAGATGTGTTTTCAGATAGCCTGGATTTATTTTCAAAAATAGAAATTATGAATCATGTTTATCATGTTTGAAACTTCAAAAGGTAACTGAAAAACAGTGTTACAGCTGTATCCTTAAAACACAGTTATGCAGTATGATGTTTGAAGTAATGTCTAATATGAGAGACTTTAACACAAAATTGGGTTTTTGACCCAAAATGGTCTAAAATAACAATAATTCATTACATCAACAGACAATATTCTGTAGATATATGGCATGATACCACACCCAGTCACATTCTCCTGACACTGGGCAAACCAGTCCAGGAATTACCATTATGTGCAGAGTGCTAAGCAAGCGAGATATGGAACTGGGGCCAGGAGAATATTCTGCACTTTTAGTGTTTAAGAAGTGGAGAAAATCCTATGTGTATGCATTGTGAGAAACTCATGTCTATCTATTCCGCAAATCTACATTTGTTACACATGGTATATAAAGAAGAAATATTGTGGACTTCAGGAATTTTAACCCTTTCCCTCATAGAGGACACCATGAAAAGACCTATGCGAACAGCATAAAACCAGATCAGCCTGCGAGTAACCTGCAGGCTGATCAGGTTTATGCTGTTCGCTGCTCCTCAGTGGTCTGGTAATGAGGACTTTATAATTAAATTTGGTAAGGTTTAACTGTGGTTTTCTGCAGATCAGGCTTTATGTGGTACCTATTGAGTGCGTCAAAATGAGTCTATATGAGGGAAAGAGTTAATGGAGAAGAATGCAGTTCCTGACCAGAACTAGTCTGAATTGATTCCATTATGCCCATTTTATATCTGTGTACAATATAAAATATCATCTGCAAACTTCTGCGAACTTTTCAAACAACAAGTAAGAAGTATGCAGAAATGCATCAACTCATGAATATCAATTGAAAATTATCATTTCAGGAGAAGCAAGGATTACTGGAAGAAAGAAAGAAAAAAAGAAGAAGCAAGAATATTTGTCTGGCCCCAGTCCCATATCTCGGATTATCTTCCTTGTCCATTATCACACAGCATATAGTGAAGTGCTAGTGGCAAACATATCAGAGCCTGAGTTCAAACTGCTGTTTTGACAGTTTACAGACCTATACTCAGACCACAAATTACGAGTAATCTATGACATGATAAACAATACCAGACCATCAGTGTAACATATTTATAATCATGCTGCACGCTGAATACCTGCTCCTCCTGTGGTTTGACAGACTCTCTCTCTGGTGTGGGGAAATCCCGATGAGTGAAGGTCACATTGATCTTACCAATTTCCCTCTTGGGCACCCCACCAGCTGTGTCCTCAAATATGCTGGCTTTCTTTCCTAAACACACCAAGTTATAACTGATGGATACTACCCACAACATTCCTTTATATCACAGGAAAAGCATACAAAGACTCTAAGATAAGGTTACTAAAGTCCAAATATCTCCCATGAAAAAAGTGTGTATCTTCTTAAAGCTTTAATATTGTCCATTAAAAGCAAGATGGGATATTCAGCCTTCTTTTTATAAATGCTGATGACCTCCTCTGGCTTTCATCAAAAACTAGTTCTTCATGTGAACTAAAAAGATTTATTTATTTTTATTTATTTTTTCAAATGACCAGCACTGGTCTCATACTAAGTCCTTCCAGTTAAGTTAGCAAACTTTTTGCTTTACAAATATCACCATGAAGGCAGTATGTCGTAAAGAACACATCAATCAATTATTATATAATGTCTTACACATTCTGTTTGGAAACATTGTCTTGTTTTAGACAAATTATTTGGGTTAAACTGAAAAAAGAAAAAAAAGAATAACCTCTGGTTTTTCGTTTTTCCTCCATCTCTTTTTTCTTCCTTATTTCTCTCTGTGCTTCTTCTTCTTTCCTTCTTTCTTCCAATAATCTTTGCTTCTCCTGAAATTGTGGCATAATTAGCACTTGAACATCACCAACACTTGTCCTGATTAGCAATTGTCATTCAATTTTAATATTTCTGTACAACTCAAATAGATATAGTGACAAAAACTACTCTAAAATATTCAGACACTATGATTTTAGATTTTATTTTACCTAGAATATTTTGTTACTTTTGTAAATCATTGTCACATATTTACAACATGATCCCATGTATAGCACAAGATCTAAGATTAGGAAATTGATAACCATAACTCTCAACAAAATATTCAATCCTCAAAATAAGGGAAACTAAGTTAACTTCAATATCACAAGAAGACAACATTTGATATTTCTGAAAATACTTTTGATCATAATGAGGTTCAAACTCAGAGACATGAATTTCATCTAAGGAATACAGCACAAAGGACATAACCTGGTCATAATTTATGACTAAATATTTTGTTAAAGTACAACCTTAAGACTCAAATTCAAATATCATACTTAGAATTTCTTTTTGAATCTAATGGCTTAAGTTGAGTTTGAAACTGAAAATCATACTCAAGCATTTAAATGTTCAAGAAATTGTTGTCAGACATAGGAATGTAGCACAGACCCTGTGTTCTCGAAAATAAAAATGGTGTTTAACCCTTTCCCTCATATAGACTCATTTTGACGCTCTCAAAAAGGTACCACATAAAGCCTGATCTGCAAAAAACCACAGTTAAACCTTACCAAATTTAATTAAAAAATCCTCATTTTCAGACCACTGAGGAGCAGCGAACAGCATAAAACCTGATCAGCCTGCAAGTTACTCGCAGGCTGATCTGGTTTTATGCTGTTCGCATAGGTCTTTTCATGGTGTCCTCTATGAGGGAAAGGGTTAAGTATGATTTTCATACTCAAACTCAAACCATGGCTGTTAGTTTCAATAGGAATTTGAGTATGATACTCAAATCTAAGCCTGGGGTCGTACTTAAGTATTTTTGAGAACACTTGGTTAGATCATGGTGTTAAGACTGATTGTACTCCAGGATCCCTCACCTTCTCAGCAGCCTGCCTCTGTTCCTCCTTCCAGTGTTCAAGTTCTTCTGTGGCTTTCTTTCTCTCAGCCTCCTTGGCAGCCTCTATCCTATTTCTTTCTTCCTCCTCTGCCTTCAAAGTATCAAGTAAATTAACTTGAAAATCAAATGTGAAACAAAGTCTCCAACTTACTACTTATACATATAAATTACTCTCAGAGGACAGAATGTTGGCACATGTGTTCATAAATGTAGGAGGAAACTACAGTACTGAACAAAAATACCCCCTGGTAACCATTTTGTTTGTTCGAATTTATGTGACTGGGACCTAAATGTGGAGTATTTTAGTGAAAAACAAATTGTGTTTTCATTGTGTTATCCACACACCCTGCCTTGTAAAGCATACAGAACTATGAACAGGCATACAAAGTAGCCAATTTGGTTAAAGGCCTGTTATATTCCAAAAGCAGTGTTAATTCTTCAGACAGAAAAGCAAAGTGTGTGCTATAGATTTGTTATGAGATGCAATCTGTACATACTCATTGACAACAATGTTACTACATTGCATGACTAAGAAAGAATCTATTGCTTAAGATCATTCAACTGTTTACAAAAATAATTTGCATATTGTGCATATCTTTATTAATTTTCCATAGACATTCCATATATATCTCCATAACAAATCACAAATGCATAAATTGATGATGTAGCAGATAAACAAATTGTGATTTGACAATGTTTTTTCAAATTCAAATTATTTCCAATTACAGACAGTCTTTGGGAATACTTGCCAATGCAAAATGTAAACAATGAGAGTATTTTGACATACATCCAAAATAATAAATTGCTTAATTTGAACATTTTCAATACGTTTAACTGTTATTTTACAGCAGATATTTGCACATTATGTACCATTTATGTTAGTCTACAATACGTCAATATTATCTTATATTTTTCTTTTTCAAGAAAATTAAATCATTATGAAATAAAACAGGCCTTTAAATAGAAATCAAACATCAACCTTCATGATTTCCTTGAGAGCATATTGCTCATTTGCTCTTTTTTCCTCTGCTTTCTTCTTTGTCTCTTCTTTAGCTCTCTTTTGGGCATTTTCAATTGCTTCTTCCCTCTTTTTCTTCATGACATCTTTATCATCTATTATAAAAAAGGATAAAAACAAAAAAAATATAAGCATATTCACTTAAACCTTCAAATATAATTATATTTTCTTAATTACCAGTAACAATACAAAAAAATACTATCCTGTCATTGGCATATATTTTTTAATGCTGCATGTCTAGCCATGGTTACATTTTGCAAATACCTTGATGTCACACTCATAAACAACCTGCCCTGGAATGCCCATGTGGATGAAATAAACCAAGAAGGCAACAACTTGCCCTGCTTCACAGAAATATTGCGATACCAAAGTCCAATGCTAGACAGGGCTGGTGAGACCTATACTTGAATATAACTCTGTTATCTGGAATCCTCATGACAATATGTATACAGTGCATCTATCGCTCGACAAGACACGCAGCAGTACCTGCCAGAGGACTGCAAACCTTTGCTGGGACTTGATCTTTTCAAAAGAGGCATGTATTGTCACATGTTCTTCAAAGCTGCTATCCAACTAGAAGTAGCTGCCAGAGTCTTGTATAAGCCCAGGTCAAGGCTAGCTTACATGCCTGTAAAACCCAGTAGATATAGCACAAAATTTTTTATCTGATTTTATCTATACACTGCACATGTCACAATGATCTTGTACATAGTACAAATAACTTGTTGTA
Organism: Solen grandis; assembly: GCA_021229015.1. Classification (NCBI taxonomy): domain Eukaryota; kingdom Metazoa; phylum Mollusca; class Bivalvia; order Adapedonta; family Solenidae; genus Solen; species Solen grandis. The sequence goes on from CM037787.1 coordinate 34,998,268, forward strand.
TTTTCATATACATGTAATAACAAGGATGCCCCAGAATGGGCCCTGCATATTTTAGGCAGATATCTTTAGAAAAGGTGTATTACCCCGGGAGTTTATGGACTTAATTAATTAATAAGACACAGGCAGACATTGAAGATTCCCTATCTTGCCACTTGCAATAACTTAGGTCTGATAAGTTGTTCAGGGTGCATTTGTGGTCTCAATGCTTTTGATGATCTAGGAACACTGTAACCCTTCAGAGATAAAAATGGTTTATAACTTTAATCAAGGTTGCATGATTGTGTTACTGAAATTGAAGTGCTTATTTATGCATTATGCTGCTCCCCCACCCACACACCCAACTCCCCTTACCTAGTGACCTTTAAAACTAAATTAAAGGATGCACTATTAAAAACAATGAAGTTTGACCTGGTGTCAGGATAATGTAACTGGGTGTGGTATCATGCCTCATGTCCACGGTGTGAAACTGCAGTGTGGTAGTATTTAATCTGTCTCAAGTAGACATAGTCTCCAAATGACTGAAATACTGTCAAGAGGACATCTGAGTTATCCATGCCAGTAAAGTTTGACTTTGGAGTATTATTTTAATTTCCTTCATAAGTTACTCACTGATAACATCTGACTGCAGCTGTGGCCATTTCTCCCCCTCCTTCTTGACCAGTTTAAACAGGACTGCTCCATTGCCCACCTGTGCTGTGCTATTGATGTCATCGACAGGAGCAAACAGGAAACACTCAAATAGGTATGGGGGGTAGCTCACCTGTAGAAAATAATTACTTATTCAAAGACTATATCAGGGATCTTACTTACTCCTTATCTGAAGTCTTATAACTCCAGATTTTTGGAAAAGGACTCTTGTTTTCCTGAGCAGCTCCTGTACATATAGAGGATTCCAAGACCAAACTTCCCATGGGACTCTGGGTGGTGTTCCAGTGGTACATGACTGCGGATCAGACGGTTGTGGGTTCGAAAAAATAATATAAACCATTTTTGCTGCACAAATCCTTGGAAAACAAGCAATTAATACCTGTAAGTTGTAACTTGATCACATTTTTTCTCGGTCTAAAACATTAATGCTTATTCAATTTCAGTTGAAATTCAATTAAAAATCATGTCTTGAAAACATCTATTTACAATGTTCAACTCAAAACTTTGAGACCTGACAGGAAATAAACGAGACAAAGTATGTCCTGCTCATACCAATCATATGACTTTTGAGAGTTCGATTTTGAAATTTTTTCTTGCAGGAGAGTTGAACTGAATGCTATCAAGTTTTTGTTTAGTGCCTGACTTAGGTGTATCACCCTTTAACCATGATGTAAGCAACATGAATTTGCTCAGAAAGGATATGTTTGAACATGAAATTCAGAAAATGAATGAAAAAATAATAGGAAAAAAAGACTTATAAGGGAATATCTTCCCACTAATTATCACTTTTTTTTTCTACTTACCATTTACACAAGAAAAGAGCAGCCTCTTTCTTTTCAACTCTCTATTTCAGAAAGTCTTTTAAACCCTTTTTTTTTATTTCCTTTTTAATTATGTATGTGAATTTGAAATTGAGGCTGGTAGATAACTGATGCGTTGATTCATTGTTTGATACCAATATATTCCTGGTGCCTGGATAGCGTAGTGGTAATGCACTTTGCTTCTCACCAATGCATCATGGGTTCAGTCCCGGGTGACGTATGTGAGAGGGTACGGTGGTCGCCCGACTTTTCTCTGGGTTCTCTGGTTTCCTCCCACAGTAATGACCATACATGCCATCATCCAAGCCATCGAGAATGATTAATTGAAGTTGTAAGAACTTGTTTCATAATCAATGTAAAATAAATAGAGTTTAAACTTAATATTTTAATGCCTGCGTCGTTTCTATAGGTGAAGTAGTCTAATAATTGGAATCTAACGCACAGTGCTGCAGGGGATTATTCCGACTGAAAGATAATACTGCTGCCTGAAAAGGGGGCAAAATGGACTTCGCTATGATGTTCTTAAAGAGCTAAGTCTACAAGTCTGAGAGCAACTTCTTCACCCGAATCACCCCTAGGATGAGCCCTAGTCCCAATACTGAAAAAAATATCACTGTAATACTCAAAAGAAAATTATCTTTTAAAGCCAAATAGACATTCAAGACATACTAACAGCCATGCTTACGCACAACAAACCACTACCAAAGATTATAGAAAATGGTCATTTTTACCATCAAAGACTGGAACAAACTGCCGCCGGATATAGCCTCATCTGAGTCACTTGAGGTATTCAAAACTCGAGTGTCATCACTCACATACTAAATCCCCAATCATTGTTTTTACCCTGTTTTAAACCATGCGCGTTCTTGCCAGTATATTCAATATGTTGAATGTGGGCAGTAAACGGAAGAAGAGTGTGCTCGACATTCAGGAAGAAAAGCAAGGACTGCAGTTTTCACACGTCTGTAAAGATCCCAAAATATGTAACCATTTCAAAATAGTCAGTTGGTATTTAATATAAACAATGGCTAAACGGTAAATAATATCCAAATAGATATAGGTTTATTTAGATATTTAAGTTACCTTTAGATATTCCTCTGAGGAAAACACATCCACTTTGTTCGCTTTGACACCTTTTAGTGGGACGGTGATGAACAAGACCTTTTCTGTTTGTTCCCACGTGTAATCTTTCACAATTAGTGGCATGATAAAAACTTGAGATGATCCGAATCCCAAAAATTAAAGTTTCATACAAAATGTTGACAATAACTTAAACAACGTGCCCATGCGTCTGTTGTTAAGACATGTTTACATCGATTCGGTGTAAGCATGAAAAACACATTCCCATGATAAAAGAAACAGTACACAGGTAGCAGTTATCTCCCTTACACTGGGACTCCGTGTCTCGATATATATACATTCGGAACACCTCGCCCATTTCTACGAAATAACCTCGGAGGTAAGTAGTAGCCATAGTGGAACTACTTTTCGGTCACGTGGTGTAAATATTGAGAACAAAGATGGCGGCCGTCTGTTGTACATGCGGTGAGTGTTAAAGACAATTGTTTTCAACACCACAATCGGCAAAAAGGCCTTTGAAAGCAACATTCCGGGATTATTCAAGGATGCCCTTGGGATATTACCGAATAAGGACGGCAAAATATGCAGACCGTGTCTGAAAAATTTGGAAAAGTGTGCTGAATTCAAGGCAAAAGCGTTGTCTCTGGTTAGTAAACGATGTTTAAGTTTCAATAACCTCAAGTATTCAGTTCTCGGCTTATTGTTATTCTCGGACTATGTACACGAATGCAATATCTCATGTAAATTTAAAGGGAAACCATCGACAATTGGTAGAATTGATTGATATTTGTTTTCAAACTGTTTTTATTGAAAATAAAGATGTACTGTAGTCTACCTATCATTTTCACTAATGCCTCTTTTTATCATGTTTTAAACCATTTGCTAAATCTATCGATAACACTTGGCAGATGGGTGGTGACTGATTTATGTTAACCCAACGTCTGTTCTTTAAATAGTGTATGTTTGATTATGAATACACTTCTCAACCATCCTATGTACGGAAGTCATTTAGGGCCATAGTTGTTATTAATCTGATAACAAAATTCACACTTGGTAATTATAACACAGCATGCCCATTTACTTCGAGTAGAGGATTTTTTTATCCCCAAATTTGGTCATGTACCTCAAAATTGTAGGGACTCTGACTCTCTGTATGAAACTTGAATGGATACAAATACAAACTTAAGGAAAATTAGCAATTGTACCCCCAGTTTCAAAACTCAGAGGGCATCCTATCTACACCAAACTGTGATGTTAAGAAGAACACAGAACTTCATTGCTACTGTTGTTGATAGATTTTATCATATGTGCACCATACTCATGACAGACTCAGTTTGACTCTTGAGTTCACTGTCGAGAACTCAAGATGACGTTTTTGAAATGTTGGCTTTTGACAGTTGTTATTTTAAATTAGTTTTCAGTTACCAATGACAATTTATTAAATTTGAAGAGAAGTTATTGATGCATTTGCCATTTGCATGAAATTTGAATTGCTAATACTGTAAATAATCTTATGTTTTATTAATATTTATGCTATTATGTAAATAAATAGCTTTTTCATTATTTTAAATTTAATTTTTATTGAGTAGATTGAGAAACAATTTCTTACAACTTGAACAATTAACTCCTGACAGTTCCTGGGTTGGACCAGTACTTTGCGCCTTGGAAGGATATGGAAAATCCTTGCCCCCCAGCATTGGCCAATAGGGTTCAGAATGTCTAACCCACAACTTTTGTATGAGCAGACATGAGGCAACCATGAATGATGATGTAAGTCATTGTTATTAATAATGGGTCCCTCAAAAACTATTAATTTGTTGGAACAATTTCAGGAAAGAAAACCTGATGATGTTGACTTAGGAACCCCAACACATAGTGCAGAGAGAAAAAGACCTATATCAACACCAAAGAATCCAACACCAAAAAGAAGGCCAGTGATTGACCAGATTATTTCTTCTGTAGAAAAGCTTAGACTATCAGGTAGGCTTTTCTACAAAATTTATTTAAAAAAATCAATTTATTAAAAAAAATCATCATGGATGATTTAAACAAAAGGTTTTTGCTATTCTTTATATTGAATATTCAGCTCACTCTGATTATTAATATTCTTGGAAGTTGGAACTAATTCTGTATAAATGAAATGAAATTTTTTGCACTGAATAAGTTTTCCGGAGATACGTAGTCTGTCTCATAATTGTTAATCCACCATTATAGCGTAACTAAGCTACTGCATATTATTGGTGCATGTTTAAAGGTAGAACTATATATGTACATTTTTTTCTATGCATTCAGCTCATGTGTATGTTTTGGTCAACTTCAGCAGAGAACCAAGAACAGAGGACGCATACGGCATCAAAAAGAAAACTGGCTTTTGAATCTGATGGGAAGAGCTACAGTGTTGATATTTCACATGCAGGTAAACAAGTTTATAATGGAAAGTAAACATTTTCTACTGATTACTTTAAAATTATTTTAAATTGTATTTTAGTATCTAAGAGCATGTTTCCATTTTATATACCTAAAATAATTTTGATTACAATTAAGAATTACTTTTTAGTCTGCTTGATGCTTATGAAGCATAAAAAATATTGATTTTTTTATTTAAATAGGGGAGAGAGGGCAGAAAGGGGGACTATCAAGGTATATCATTTTTGACTAGAATTATATACAGGGTATGTAAAGGCAAGAATTGAAATAGACTTGATTTACCAACAAGCATATTGAATAGTCGAGCGTGCTGTCCTCTGACAGCTCGTTTCAGTTTGTATATACCTGGAGCTATGGAAAATTGTAAAATGACTTTGTGCCATTTTGAACTTAAAGTCCCACAGATGGAGATACTATTTGAAATCAAGTATATTTTTATGGTAAAATATAAAACCAATGTTGCAAAGAAAATTCCTGTTACCACTAGACACTAGTTGGAAATACCACTCTGAGTGAACATCACAATAGACATTTTGATTGTTTCAATTTTTCTGGCTTATTTTTTTATTACAGAGGGACATCTGCTTTTTTTTTTGCTTTTTTTTTTTTAATTCCAAAAGAATATTTTTATTGTCCAGGTGATGAACTTGCGACCTTGAAAATCCCTGTTGGTGGAGATCAACTAACCAGAGTGAGATTTGATGGGGCCAAATCTCTGAGAATGGGAGCACACACTGCTGAAGAAAGACAAGATTGTCTCTACCCAACAATTGTGGAAATGTTTCACACACAGATGGACTTTCTTGAGGTATGCAATGTGTTATTTACCTTTGCATACATAAATTCTATCTGTAAAAAGTACCCATTTGAGGAGAGCAGACCTGCATATCTTAGTAGAGTTCCTGACTGACAGCCCATGGGTTGTCGGTTCAAACCCCTGGACTGCTGAAGTACAGGTGTATTCCCAAGAAAGTCTGTGTGGAGTCCTCTGATATATACATGCATATACATATGCATATTTATCTTAAAAGTCAACAGTGATTCAATTATGTGTTTGTGCATTTAATCCCAAATACATAGGGAATATTATGTATAATAAACAAAATTTGATGGTTCAATGTGATATTCACAAACAAAATTAACAGTGGTCTCTTGGGTCTTAAAGATACAGAATCTTTTGTCAACATCTATTGTGTCAATGTTTTTAAGCATTTAATTCCACATGTTGTAATGATTAAAATTGATTTTGCTCAGACTCCTGCACATTATAGTGACATTAAAATCAACTTAGTACCAGGATTTGGAAGCGCAGATTTTGTGAACACAAAAAGTACATGTACCCTGTACACTTATGAAATCAAAACAATTACAAAAATAAAAGAAATTGGTGCAATTGTTCATTTCAGAAAATGGTCAAGAGATTTTGGAAAAAACAGACGGGAAGAAGTGTTGGCAGTCTCGGTTATATCAAGACATTGATACAAAGGTCCAATGTCAATGGTAATGTGAAGAGTCGATTAAGGCACATGAAGATTTCATTCTTTTATATGGAAGAGCCCTTCTGTGCCACTTCTTCATGGGATACTTTGAGATGGCATCCACAGATGATGAACCAAAACAACATGTAGAATGTGTTCCGACAACATTGGCAAAACACAGAAACAGAAAAGGGAGTCTGTGTTCAATGCAGTCATGGACAACATCCTACAAGAATTGCTTCAGTCTCAAAGTTTTCAAGAGGTATGAAACAATGGAAGTGCTAATATTGCATGTCATGACAATGCTTTGTCTTTACATTTAAAGTAAGTTAAGTTAAGTTAAAATTTTATCAAGATTGCATACCAGTAAGTTAAACCCAGCAATGACAACCTGGAGATTTTAGGTTTGATCCTTATGCCAGCTTAAGTACTGGAAAATCATTGCGTTGAACATTGGACAAAACCCTTCTAACTTAACTAAACCTAACCCGAATTTTAATATATGAATCACTTTTTATGTCTTATTCATCTGGTAAAAGAGTTGTGGACTTTAAAAATTCAAAACAAAACAGACCTTAACCAGTGTAAACATTTGTATTGTAGGAATCTAAGACGCGACAAGAGATTTCTCTAGACATCAATGGAGAGAGGTGCAGAGTTCCAATCGAAGGAGAAACTGTTGCTGTGAAGGTTGAATTAGAGCATTCAAAAGGCCAACATTTGACTGTAAAAATACCAAAGTCAACATTACTGAGTGGCAAAAATGTGGTACTGAACATTGCTGGCAGTCAAGTCCGCATAATGAAAGAAAAGGAGGATGACCTGTTTAACTATGCAAGTTATTTTCTACAGCATTACCTATAAATGGTATTCATGAAGGATGCTGTGTATGAGGGTGACATTATCAGAGTGAATGTAGCCTTGAAAATGATGATTCAATACTTTTTTGCACATTCAAACATGTCAAAATATCTTGTTGAGTGCATTGACTATATATTGAAGACTGAAATTGTTCTGCCTCCAAGACTTGCCTTGGAAGTTCGCACAAGCTCTTTTGTAAATCCCAAAGGTGGGATTGGAAATAACAAGGCCACTGATATGCAAAAGGAAAACCAAGTAAAAGAACAAAAAGAACTTATTAAGGTACTTGGATCAAATAAAACAGAAACATCTATTGTGAACATTTGTAAGGCTGCTCCTGTTCTCAACGATATTGTTGATAATCTGGATGAACAAATCAAACAAAAAAGGATTGCGACAACACACAAAAAGAGGTCTGATGATGAAGACCTTCATCAGATACTAGAGGAACTCCAAACAGTGAAACCATTCAACTACACCCCTGGACGGAACTTGAAACACTACTCCCAAATTCCAAACAGTGTTTATTCGGATTTATTTGACAAACAAAACAATTTTCATATACACATCATGTCCATTTGTCAAAGACTGCAAAGAAATCTTCCTGTCGAATGTGATGACGATGATGGTGATGATGACAATGATGAGGATTGACATTATTCACATGTATTTTTATTACAGTTCCTGCAGTTGGAACAACAATCCTGTGCTGAACCACGGAATTCAATGTCATCAAACCCAAAATATTTCATCAGGTGTCTCCGCAAACAGGTTGACTTGTTTTTCACAAATTCACTGACTTCGGAATCGAGACCCTTGCGATTTTGAGCTATGTCACTGTTATTGAAGTATACAATTGCAGTTGCCATCTGGCCAGCCCTCCCAGCACGACCAATTTCTTGCATGTACTTTTCAAGTGTTGTTGGTGGCCTTGTGTGAATAATTCGAACGATTGATGGTGAATTGAGTCCCATGCCTAATGCAACTGTGGCTAATACAAGGCGAACTTTGGGATTACATTTCTTCAATTGAGATATTATATGACTTTTCATTTTATCTGTGTACTCTTTGTGGTATTGTGCAAAAATTCTATTTTCGGGTATCTTTTCTTCAATTGGAATATATTGTAAATCTCCAAGTTCATATGAGATGTACTGATAGGCATAGCCAACTGCTTCCAAATTGTCACAATACACTACTGTTACTGGAAAATCTAATAATTTCTCTTTCAATTCAGCAACAAGGGGTTCTAAAATTTTCTCCTGCTTTTCATATTTTCTGATATTTGGGAGTCGCTCTCGGACTTCGATGTAAATATTTGGCCTATCGGGGTTTGCTATTATAAAATGAACATCTTCAAATTGCAAGCTTTGTGTCAAAGTTTCCAGCGCAGAAGGTGTAGCCGTGGCTGTCATTGCAAGATGGGGTCTGCCAGGGTAAATGGTGGTCAGCTCGCCAAGTTTTTGGAAAGATTTCCTGAAATCACTGCCCCTGCGAAAGAACAAAGCGACATTTAAAACAACACATTTTCTCTAATTTTTACTTAAGAAAGATAGATTCAAATATTATTTCTGCTCAGTAGATTATATGTGAACATGCTGCTATCCATAAGGCTGTTATGTCTTTAAAGTAGTTTGTTTACAGATAATTATTGACTAAGAATTGGATTTTTAATTGCATGTATTGCCTTTAATACCCATCTACAGACAAATAGTCACCCGATGTAGCATTGTGTGATTGTAAGAATGACGATGATCCTCCATCATAGGCAATAGTGTTCTAAATGGGATTGAACCTATATCAGAAATTCTATTGTTGTTGGATATCATGACTGATCACACTGACTCTTACATATGTTACACTTAAGTTTGCAGTTCTGAACTGGTGAACATACAATGTTGCGGAAAGTGACACACTGTACTGCAAGCACCTGCTTTGGGCATAGCATATTCTATATTCAGTTGAACCTGTATTTGCAGTCAACCTGCATTAAGCGGTCAGTTTTAACTTTACCAAACTAGCATTTTGTTATTTATTTAACCTTTATCTAACAACCATCTCTGATAAGCAGTTACATTTTCTTGTTTCATTGACTGCCCATTAAAGACAGGACTGTATATCCAATATTCCTGATGTGTGTGTTTACATAAAATAGTGTTTTTTCATGCAATGGGACCAACACAGCAGATTTTGTTTATCAGGAAACAAAAATCACCAACATTAATGAGGGAGAGTAGAAACATTTTTATTTCCACTGATTATCTATGAAAGAACTGCTTTAAGTTGGGAGAATCAAATGCATTGCAAGAGTTTTCATATATTTAGCTACTTGAAGCGTCAAACTGTGCAGGCGGAATGTACACTATGTGTATACAACAGTCATAAACAGTACACTGATTTGCTTGGAGGTGATGCAATGTTTTTAAATAAATATGATGGGCACATACACATTACTATGTCCAGGTTGCTTTAAGAATTACTTTGAAGCTAACCTTTTTAATGTTACAGTGACTTTTTTCTTTTGACAATTCATTTCTTTGTAAGATTCTGTAATAGTTAATTATTTAACATACAATACATGGAAATGAGGCCGATATGCAAGTTTATGGACTGGTCAGTAAGACTATGAAAGGTATATGGACCTCAATATTAGTCAAGTTTTGAGTTGTGTCTCTTCCAAAAAGACATTAACACTCACTCAGCCCCTCACCGCGTGGGTTCGAATCCCAGCAGGGTCATTTGGATTTTCATGTGAGAAAGCCTTCCAGCTGGCTTGCAGTAGGTTGGTGGTTCTACTTGGATGCCTCTTTGCATTTGGGGTCTTCCTCCACCTGTAATTAGCTGGACGTCACTATATGACTGATATACTGTCGAACCGACAGTAAACTCAAATAGTTCTAGTCAGTAGTCTTCCAAAAAGATTCTAAAAATCTTGACTGAGTTTTTTTTTCTGACTTTTTAGTATGATAAGAATCAATGATTGTACACTACAGATATTTTATTTACCATTCTGTAATCATATGCACTTCATCTACTACTGTGCAGCAGACCCGCTCCTTGAAAAGTTTTGTTCGCAGCATTTTTCCGATGATTTTATTGTCAACCAATGTTTCAGGATGGGCATAAATCAAGCAGAATTTTCCATTTTGTATGTCCTCTAAATTTACATTTGTCACCACTGCAGGTACTTCTTCATTTTCATTGCTTCTGTAATGAAAAAGGTGAATAAGCAATGGATGTCCATATATAAACAATGTCTCCTATACAATTTAATTATTGCTCTTTGGAAGAGTAGGACTAATAATTTTGTTATCAAACCATTTTATCTCTTACTTCATATAGACTTATTTTGACGCATTAACAATCAGAGGAGGCCCTGATCACACAGCTCCTGTATAGGGATCTCCTCTTTTTGCTCAAAGTAACTGACAGTCTGACCAGCACATAAAAATACAGCGTTTTCTATACAATTTATTTAATACTCAACATGTCATGAATTTATACATGACTATTCATGAGGCTAAGGTTTAACCATACAGCGTCAACAACTTTAACAGCACGATAAAGATTTGAGATCAAAGTTGTTGATACAAATTTGATTTTTTAAACTGCAAATATATTTTCAAACAACTGATCAAATCCCCATATGAAATGAGGCATTCTTGACATAAATGAAAACAAAAATGCAAACCAGGAAATTACACCGAGATCTTATGGTCATATTTGATTTTTTTTATTTTATTTAATTGGGAGCGGGGATCCCACAGAACCCCCACTTCCACTAACAGCCTCTAGTACTGTAGTATCACCCAATTTGTAGTTTTCCAAACAAGTATTGGGTTAAACTATTTTTAAACATGGAAGTCAAAAATAACTAAGCACATAAATAGATTGGTTTTCTATTTCACACCTTTCTTGAATTTCTTAATTATTTGTTTGTGATGAAGATATCTAGAACTCTGAATATAACAAGCTCATGAACAAATAAGCTTTTTACCATCTAATGAAATATATGTCCATCAACTTTACCATTGGCTTTAATATTATTTGTGTAACGGCTGATCATTTTTATATTTATGTTCTCTTGAGCATAATGCTCCTTTGATCTTGAAATAAACTGTTGAAGCTATAAAATTTATTTATTTATTAAAATTCCATATTTGTTCACTCACTCTTCTATGTATGTTGATCCACAAACTCCAGCTAAGTCGATATAACATGCAGGGATTCCTTTGGAGGACAGACTTGAAACCTATAAGAAAATTAATCAAATACCGGTATACTTGCATAATGGTATTTGATCAAAAATTTGTTTACTTGCTATATTTATAGAAGGAAAATATGTTGGCCTGCTTAGCTCAGAGGTTAGAGCTCTGGACTGTAAATGGACATTGTGTCTGGTGGTTACTTGTCCCTTATTTTATGGTCAAAATCAATATGAAAATGTGTAAATTGCATGTAAATCAAAAGTTTTGACATCATTAATATCTTGTACTGCTAGATCTACTGAATTATTTGTTCTTTTTTTTTTCTTGGGTTTATCACACCGCCAACAATCTTTCAGTTACTTTAAGTTGGTGTCTTCTTAAAGTGCTGCTTTCACTCCATCACTATGATAGCATTTTGTGAACACCTGACCTGGTACCAGTACTGGGCCAACCAAAAACTACCCAAATATGCTGAGAGTAAGCAAGGGAGTGATACCACTACCATTTATATGACTTTGGTATGTCAATGCCTGGGATTGAACATAATGCCTCTCACAAATGGAGGCTACTATCAACCTACTGCGCTACCGTAGTGTAAATACCGAACGCAACCGCATTGCTCAGTGTTTAGATCCCAGGACACGTACTGTCACAGGTTCGATCCCCAATGCAATTTCTTGCTAATGATTTAATGAATATGATTGTATACATACAGTATAAAATTTTATTAAACATGTGCTATACCTGGTCCTGCATAATAGCATTCAAAGGTGCCACAACAACTACAATCATAGGCTTGTCGAGCTGGAATTTCCTCTGCATCAGGTAGGGTAATGTTTGAAAGATGACACTTTTTCCATAGCCCGTAGGAAGTACAGCGATCGTATCATGACCCTCATATAATGATGACAATGCCTCAATCTGTTTTACACGGAAAGCACAACCTAAACCAACTGCTTTCCTCGCAAATTCTAGATCTTCTTCGAACATGTTTACATCAACTAACGTGTATTTGTTTACATATTTCTTTGAATATTATTATGTGTGTAATAGGAGTTAAAATCATTTGTGTTTACAACTGAAAGAGCTAATTTTGTTTAATGTACGTTTATTTATTCATAATTTGCTTGATTAAAGAAAATATCCTTCATTTAAGTTGGATCTATTTTATTGCCCTATAACCTCGAACCGTATCACAAAACTTCTCAAATCGGGAAGTATTCATACGCTTACCTCCGAGTCTTTTTTCGCTAGGAAAAGGGCGAGGTGTTCCGAATGGATATATATAGCTAATAAAAACAATATTTAGATAGAAAGTAAAATGCACAGATATATAATCTTAAGGACTTTAAAAAGTCTCACCTTGGAGAAATATCAAATATTTTATTTCGTGTTTTTCAAATTTTCAGGGGCATATTTCAGCAAAGATAAGTTCATATTTACTTAAAATTTAAAGGTAGGGTCAATCTGCGAAAAAAGTGAAATATTGAAGTTTTTAACACACGAGTCGTCCTTGAGAATAATAAAGATCAATTACATGAAGACAACAAGAAATTTATAAAATTTAACGAGATATGACGCTAAATATCATTTAACGAACGCTCAATCAAAGACCTATTAAACAAAGATTGGCAACTAGTGTAATCTCACAGAAGCAAGTAACAAATTGTCCAATTCTCGCAAAGTAACGTTTAGAAATATCTCCTTTTCTTTTGAAGATATGTGAACGTAGAAAATGACAACTTACCATCAAAATGATACTTATCATTTTCAAGATTTAAAAAAAAAGAAAAAAAAGAAAAAAAAGAAAGACAACAAACTCGATCTGTTCAGGGAAATGATAGGTCGCTATATATCAATGTTATATATTCTTATTATGGTCATGCTCATTTTATGTTACAAGTGTGTAAATAGCCTATATATATGCGTTTTAATTTTGGATATCATTAGAACGTGCGTTGGGGGAAATCTTTCCTCTTTATTTTGTTTTTAATTTTTATGCAAATGTGCATATGCAAAAACAGCTGTTGCTTATTATTATTCCAGAATTATGCTTATTGACAGCTAGCTGTTACATGTGTATCTTGGGATCCGAATCCCAAAAATAAAAGTTTCATACAAAATGTTGACAATAACTTAAACAACGTGCCCATGCGTCTGTTGTTAAGACATGTTTACATCGATTCGGTGTAAGCATGAAAAACACATTCCCATGATAAAAGAAACAGTACACAGGTAGCAGTTATCTCCCTTACACTGGGACTCCGTGTCTCGATATATATACATTCGGAACACCTCGCCCATTTCTACGAAATAACCTCGGAGGTAAGTAGTAGCCATAGTGGAACTACTTTTCGGTCACGTGGTGTAAATATTGAGAACAAAGATGGCGGCCGTCTGTTGTACATGCGGTGAGTGTTAAAGACAATTGTTTTCAACACCACAATCGGCAAAAAGGCCTTTGAAAGCAACATTCCGGGATTATTCAAGGATGCCCTTGGGATATTACCGAATAAGGACGGCAAAATATGCAGACCGTGTCTGAAAAATTTGGAAAAGTGTGCTGAATTCAAGGCAAAAGCGTTGTCTCTGGTTAGTAAACGATGTTTAAGTTTCAATAACCTCAAGTATTCAGTTCTCGGCTTATTGTTATTCTCGGACTATGTACACGAATGCAATATCTCATGTAAATTTAAAGGGAAACCATCGACAATTGGTAGAATTGATTGATATTTGTTTTCAAACTGTTTTTATTGAAAATAAAGATGTACTGTAGTCTACCTATCATTTTCACTAATGCCTCTTTTTATCATGTTTTAAACCATTTGCTAAATCTATCGATAACACTTGGCAGATGGGTGGTGACTGATTTATGTTAACCCAACGTCTGTTCTTTAAATAGTGTATGTTTGATTATGAATACACTTCTCAACCATCCTATGTACGGAAGTCATTTAGGGCCATAGTTGTTATTAATCTGATAACAAAATTCACACTTGGTAATTATAACACAGCATGCCCATTTACTTCGAGTAGAGGATTTTTTTATCCCCAAATTTGGTCATGTACCTCAAAATTGTAGGGACTCTGACTCTCTGTATGAAACTTGAATGGATACAAATACAAACTTAAGGAAAATTAGCAATTGTACCCCCAGTTTCAAAACTCAGAGGGCATCCTATCTACACCAAACTGTGATGTTAAGAAGAACACAGAACTTCATTGCTACTGTTGTTGATAGATTTTATCATATGTGCACCATACTCATGACAGACTCAGTTTGACTCTTGAGTTCACTGTCGAGAACTCAAGATGACGTTTTTGAAATGTTGGCTTTTGACAGTTGTTATTTTAAATTAGTTTTCAGTTACCAATGACAATTTATTAAATTTGAAGAGAAGTTATTGATGCATTTGCCATTTGCATGAAATTTGAATTGCTAATACTGTAAATAATCTTATGTTTTATTAATATTTATGCTATTATGTAAATAAATAGCTTTTTCATTATTTTAAATTTAATTTTTATTGAGTAGATTGAGAAACAATTTCTTACAACTTGAACAATTAACTCCTGACAGTTCCTGGGTTGGACCAGTACTTTGCGCCTTGGAAGGATATGGAAAATCCTTGCCCCCCAGCATTGGCCAATAGGGTTCAGAATGTCTAACCCACAACTTTTGTATGAGCAGACATGAGGCAACCATGAATGATGATGTAAGTCATTGTTATTAATAATGGGTCCCTCAAAAACTATTAATTTGTTGGAACAATTTCAGGAAAGAAAACCTGATGATGTTGACTTAGGAACCCCAACACATAGTGCAGAGAGAAAAAGACCTATATCAACACCAAAGAATCCAACACCAAAAAGAAGGCCAGTGATTGACCAGATTATTTCTTCTGTAGAAAAGCTTAGACTATCAGGTAGGCTTTTCTACAAAATTTATTTAAAAAAATCAATTTATTAAAAAAAATCATCATGGATGATTTAAACAAAAGGTTTTTGCTATTCTTTATATTGAATATTCAGCTCACTCTGATTATTAATATTCTTGGAAGTTGGAACTAATTCTGTATAAATGAAATGAAATTTTTTGCACTGAATAAGTTTTCCGGAGATACGTAGTCTGTCTCATAATTGTTAATCCACCATTATAGCGTAACTAAGCTACTGCATATTATTGGTGCATGTTTAAAGGTAGAACTATATATGTACATTTTTTTCTATGCATTCAGCTCATGTGTATGTTTTGGTCAACTTCAGCAGAGAACCAAGAACAGAGGACGCATACGGCATCAAAAAAGAAACTGGCTTTTGAATCTGATGGGAAGAGCTACAGTGTTGATATTTCACATGCAGGTAAACAAGTTTATAATGGAAAGTAAACATTTTCTACTGATTACTTTAAAATTATTTTAAATTGTATTTTAGTATCTAAGAGCATGTTTCCATTTTATATACCTAAAATAATTTTGATTACAATTAAGAGATACTACTTTTTAGTCTGCTTGATGCTTATGAAGCATAAAAAATATTGATTTTTTTATTTAAATAGGGGAGAGAGGGCAGAAAGGGGGACTATCAAGGTATATCATTTTTGACTAGAATTATATACAGGGTATGTAAAGGCAAGAATTGAAATAGACTTGATTTACCAACAAGCATATTGAATAGTCGAGCGTGCTGTCCTCTGACAGCTCGTTTCAGTTTGTATATACCTGGAGCTATGGAAAATTGTAAAATGACTTTGTGCCATTTTGAACTTAAAGTCCCACAGATGGAGATACTATTTGAAATCAAGTATATTTTTATGGTAAAATATAAAACCAATGTTGCAAAGAAAATTCCTGTTACCACTAGACACTAGTTGGAAATACCACTCTGAGTGAACATCACAATAGACATTTTGATTGTTTCAATTTTTCTGGCTTATTTTTTTATTACAGAGGGACATCTGCTTTTTTTTTTGCTTTTTTTTTTTTAATTCCAAAAGAATATTTTTATTGTCCAGGTGATGAACTTGCGACCTTGAAAATCCCTGTTGGTGGAGATCAACTAACCAGAGTGAGATTTGATGGGGCCAAATCTCTGAGAATGGGAGCACACACTGCTGAAGAAAGACAAGATTGTCTCTACCCAACAATTGTGGAAATGTTTCACACACAGATGGACTTTCTTGAGGTATGCAATGTGTTATTTACCTTTGCATACATAAATTCTATCTGTAAAAAGTACCCATTTGAGGAGAGCAGACCTGCATATCTTAGTAGAGTTCCTGACTGACAGCCCATGGGTTGTCGGTTCAAACCCCTGGACTGCTGAAGTACAGGTGTATTCCCAAGAAAGTCTGTGTGGAGTCCTCTGATATATACATGCATATACATATGCATATTTATCTTAAAAGTCAACAGTGATTCAATTATGTGTTTGTGCATTTAATCCCAAATACATAGGGAATATTATGTATAATAAACAAAATTTGATGGTTCAATGTGATATTCACAAACAAAATTAACAGTGGTCTCTTGGGTCTTAAAGATACAGAATCTTTTGTCAACATCTATTGTGTCAATGTTTTTAAGCATTTAATTCCACATGTTGTAATGATTAAAATTGATTTTGCTCAGACTCCTGCACATTATAGTGACATTAAAATCAACTTAGTACCAGGATTTGGAAGAATGCAGATTTTGTGAACACAAAAAGTACATGTACCCTGTACACTTATGAAATCAAAACAATTACAAAAATAAAAGAAATTGGTGCAATTGTTCATTTCAGAAAATGGTCAAGAGATTTTGGAAAAAACAGACGGGAAGAAGTGTTGGCAGTCTCGGTTATATCAAGACATTGATACAAAGGTCCAATGTCAATGGTAATGTGAAGAGTCGATTCAAGGCACATGAAGATTTCATTCTTTTATATGGAAGAGCCCTTCTGTGCCACTTCTTCATGGGATACTTTGAGATGGCATCCACAGATGATGAACCAAAACAACATGTAGAATGTGTTCCAGACAACATTGGCAAAACACAGAAACAGAAAAGGGAGTCTGTGTTCAATGCAGTCATGGACAACATCCTACAAGAATTGCTTCAGTCTCAAAGTTTTCAAGAGGTATGAAACAATGGAAGTGCTAATATTGCATGTCATGACAATGCTTTGTCTTTACATTTAAAGTAAGTTAAGTTAAGTTAAAATTTTATCAAGATTGCATACCAGTAAGTTAAACCCAGCAATGACAACCTGGAGATTTTAGGTTTGATCCTTATGCCAGCTTAAGTACTGGAAAATCATTGCGTTGAACATTGGACAAAACCCTTCTAACTTAACTAAACCTAACCCGAATTTTAATATATGAATCACTTTTTATGTCTTATTCATCTGGTAAAAGAGTTGTGGACTTTAAAAATTCAAAACAAAACAGACCTTAACCAGTGTAAACATTTGTATTGTAGGAATCTAAGACGCGACAAGAGATTTCTCTAGACATCAATGGAGAGAGGTGCAGATTCCAATCGAAGGAGAAACTGTTGCTGTGAAGGTTGAATTAGAGCATTCAAAAGGCCAACATTTGACTGTAAAAATACCAAAGTCAACATTACTGAGTGGCAAAAATGTGGTACTGAACATTGCTGGCAGTCAAGTCCGCATAATGAAAGAAAAGGAGGATGACCTGTTTAACTATGCAAGTTATTTTCTACAGCATTACCTATAAATGGTATTCATGAAGGATGCTGTGTATGAGGGTGACATTATCAGAGTGAATGTAGCCTTGAAAATGATGATTCAATACTTTTTTGCACATTCAAACATGTCAAAATATCTTGTTGAGTGCATTGACTATATATTGAAGACTGAAATTGTTCTGCCTCCAAGACTTGCCTTGGAAGTTCGCACAAGCTCTTTTGTAAATCCCAAAGGTGGGATTGGAAATAACAAGGCCACTGATATGCAAAAGGAAAACCAAGTAAAAGAACAAAAAGAACTTATTAAGGTACTTGGATCAAATAAAACAGAAACATCTATTGTGAACATTTGTAAGGCTGCTCCTGTTCTCAACGATATTGTTGATAATCTGGATGAACAAATCAAACAAAAAAGGATTGCGACAACACACAAAAAGAGGTCTGATGATGAAGACCTTCATCAGATACTAGAGGAACTCCAAACAGTGAAACCATTCAACTACACCCCTGGACGGAACTTGAAACACTACTCCCAAATTCCAAACAGTGTTTATTCGGATTTATTTGACAAACAAAACAATTTTCATATACACATCATGTCCATTTGTCAAAGACTGCAAAGAAATCTTCCTGTCGAATGTGATGACGATGATGGTGATGATGACAATGATGAGGATTGACATTATTCACATGTATTTTTATTACAGTTCCTGCAGTTGGAACAACAATCCTGTGCTGAACCACGGAATTCAATGTCATCAAACCCAAAATATTTCATCAGGTGTCTCCGCAAACAGGTTGACTTGTTTTTCACAAATTCACTGACTTCGGAATCGAGACCCTTGCGATTTTGAGCTATGTCACTGTTATTGAAGTATACAATTGCAGTTGCCATCTGGCCAGCCCTCCCAGCACGACCAATTTCTTGCATGTACTTTTCAAGTGTTGTTGGTGGCCTTGTGTGAATAATTCGAACGATTGATGGTGAATTGAGTCCCATGCCTAATGCAACTGTGGCTAATACAAGGCGAACTTTGGGATTACATTTCTTCAATTGAGATATTATATGACTTTTCATTTTATCTGTGTACTCTTTGTGGTATTGTGCAAAAATTCTATTTTCGGGTATCTTTTCTTCAATTGGAATATATTGTAAATCTCCAAGTTCATATGAGATGTACTGATAGGCATAGCCAACTGCTTCCAAATTGTCACAATACACTACTGTTACTGGAAAATCTAATAATTTCTCTTTCAATTCAGCAACAAGGGGTTCTAAAATTTTCTCCTGCTTTTCATATTTTCTGATATTTGGGAGTCGCTCTCGGACTTCGATGTAAATATTTGGCCTATCGGGGTTTGCTATTATAAAATGAACATCTTCAAATTGCAAGCTTTGTGTCAAAGTTTCCAGCGCAGAAGGTGTAGCCGTGGCTGTCATTGCAAGATGGGGTCTGCCAGGGTAAATGGTGGTCAGCTCGCCAAGTTTTTGGAAAGATTTCCTGAAATCACTGCCCCTGCGAAAGAACAAAGCGACATTTAAAACAACACATTTTCTCTAATTTTTACTTAAGAAAGATAGATTCAAATATTATTTCTGCTCAGTAGATTATATGTGAACATGCTGCTATCCATAAGGCTGTTATGTCTTTAAAGTAGTTTGTTTACAGATAATTATTGACTAAGAATTGGATTTTTAATTGCATGTATTGCCTTTAATACCCATCTACAGACAAATAGTCACCCGATGTAGCATTGTGTGATTGTAAGAATGACGATGATCCTCCATCATAGGCAATAGTGTTCTAAATGGGATTGAACCTATATCAGAAATTCTATTGTTGTTGGATATCATGACTGATCACACTGACTCTTACATATGTTACACTTAAGTTTGCAGTTCTGAACTGGTGAACATACAATGTTGCGGAAAGTGACACACTGTACTGCAAGCACCTGCTTTGGGCATAGCATATTCTATATTCAGTTGAACCTGTATTTGCAGTCAACCTGCATTAAGCGGTCAGTTTTAACTTTACCAAACTAGCATTTTGTTATTTATTTAACCTTTATCTAACAACCATCTCTGATAAGCAGTTACATTTTCTTGTTTCATTGACTGCCCATTAAAGACAGGACTGTATATCCAATATTCCTGATGTGTGTGTTTACATAAAATAGTGTTTTTTCATGCAATGGGACCAACACAGCAGATTTTGTTTATCAGGAAACAAAAATCACCAACATTAATGAGGGAGAGTAGAAACATTTTTATTTCCACTGATTATCTATGAAAGAACTGCTTTAAGTTGGGAGAATCAAATGCATTGCAAGAGTTTTCATATATTTAGCTACTTGAAGCGTCAAACTGTGCAGGCGGAATGTACACTATGTGTATACAACAGTCATAAACAGTACACTGATTTGCTTGGAGGTGATGCAATGTTTTTAAATAAATATGATGGGCACATACACATTACTATGTCCAGGTTGCTTTAAGAATTACTTTGAAGCTAACCTTTTTAATGTTACAGTGACTTTTTTCTTTTGACAATTCATTTCTTTGTAAGATTCTGTAATAGTTAATTATTTAACATACAATACATGGAAATGAGGCCGATATGCAAGTTTATGGACTGGTCAGTAAGACTATGAAAGGTATATGGACCTCAATATTAGTCAAGTTTTGAGTTGTGTCTCTTCCAAAAAGACATTAACACTCACTCAGCCCCTCACCGCGTGGGTTCGAATCCCAGCAGGGTCATTTGGATTTTCATGTGAGAAAGCCTTCCAGCTGGCTTGCAGTAGGTTGGTGGTTCTACTTGGATGCCTCTTTGCATTTGGGGTCTTCCTCCACCTGTAATTAGCTGGACGTCACTATATGACTGATATACTGTCGAACCGACAGTAAACTCAAATAGTTCTAGTCAGTAGTCTTCCAAAAAGATTCTAAAAATCTTGACTGAGTTTTTTTTTCTGACTTTTTAGTATGATAAGAATCAATGATTGTACACTACAGATATTTTATTTACCATTCTGTAATCATATGCACTTCATCTACTACTGTGCAGCAGACCCGCTCCTTGAAAAGTTTTGTTCGCAGCATTTTTCCGATGATTTTATTGTCAACCAATGTTTCAGGATGGGCATAAATCAAGCAGAATTTTCCATTTTGTATGTCCTCTAAATTTACATTTGTCACCACTGCAGGTACTTCTTCATTTTCATTGCTTCTGTAATGAAAAAGGTGAATAAGCAATGGATGTCCATATATAAACAATGTCTCCTATACAATTTAATTATTGCTCTTTGGAAGAGTAGGACTAATAATTTTGTTATCAAACCATTTTATCTCTTACTTCATATAGACTTATTTTGACGCATTAACAATCAGAGGAGGCCCTGATCACACAGCTCCTGTATAGGGATCTCCTCTTTTTGCTCAAAGTAACTGACAGTCTGACCAGCACATAAAAATACAGCGTTTTCTATACAATTTATTTAATACTCAACATGTCATGAATTTATACATGACTATTCATGAGGCTAAGGTTTAACCATACAGCGTCAACAACTTTAACAGCACGATAAAGATTTGAGATCAAAGTTGTTGATACAAATTTGATTTTTTAAACTGCAAATATATTTTCAAACAACTGATCAAATCCCCATATGAAATGAGGCATTCTTGACATAAATGAAAACAAAAATGCAAACCAGGAAATTACACCGAGATCTTATGGTCATATTTGATTTTTTTTATTTTATTTAATTGGGAGCGGGGATCCCACAGAACCCCCACTTCCACTAACAGCCTCTAGTACTGTAGTATCACCCAATTTGTAGTTTTCCAAACAAGTATTGGGTTAAACTATTTTTAAACATGGAAGTCAAAAATAACTAAGCACATAAATAGATTGGTTTTCTATTTCACACCTTTCTTGAATTTCTTAATTATTTGTTTGTGATGAAGATATCTAGAACTCTGAATATAACAAGCTCATGAACAAATAAGCTTTTTACCATCTAATGAAATATATGTCCATCAACTTTACCATTGGCTTTAATATTATTTGTGTAACTGGCATGACTGATCATTTTTATATTTATGTTCTCTTGAGCATAATGCTCCTTTGATCTTGAAATAAACTGTTGAAGCTATAAAATTTATTTATTTATTAAAATTCCATATTTGTTCACTCACTCTTCTATGTATGTTGATCCACAAACTCCAGCTAAGTCGATATAACATGCAGGGATTCCTTTGGAGGACAGACTTGAAACCTATAAGAAAATTAATCAAATACCGGTATACTTGCATAATGGTATTTGATCAAAAATTTGTTTACTTGCTATATTTATAGAAGGAAAATATGTTGGCCTGCTTAGCTCAGAGGTTAGAGCTCTGGACTGTAAATGGACATTGTGTCTGGTGGTTACTTGTCCCTTATTTTATGGTCAAAATCAATATGAAAATGTGTAAATTGCATGTAAATCAAAAGTTTTGACATCATTAATATCTTGTACTGCTAGATCTACTGAATTATTTGTTCTTTTTTTTTTCTTGGGTTTATCACACCGCCAACAATCTTTCAGTTACTTTAAGTTGGTGTCTTCTTAAAGTGCTGCTTTCACTCCATCACTATGATAGCATTTTGTGAACACCTGACCTGGTACCAGTACTGGGCCAACCAAAAACTACCCAAATATGCTGAGAGTAAGCAAGGGAGTGATACCACTACCATTTATATGACTTTGGTATGTCAATGCCTGGGATTGAACATAATGCCTCTCACAAATGGAGGCTACTATCAACCTACTGCGCTACCGTAGTGTAAATACCGAACGCAACCGCATTGCTCAGTGTTTAGATCCCAGGACACGTACTGTCACAGGTTCGATCCCCAATGCAATTTCTTGCTAATGATTTAATGAATATGATTGTATACATACAGTATAAAATTTTATTAAACATGTGCTATACCTGGTCCTGCATAATAGCATTCAAAGGTGCCACAACAACTACAATCATAGGCTTGTCGAGCTGGAATTTCCTCTGCATCAGGTAGGGTAATGTTTGAAAGATGACACTTTTTCCATAGCCCGTAGGAAGTACAGCGATCGTATCATGACCCTCATATAATGATGACAATGCCTCAATCTGTTTTACACGGAAAGCACAACCTAAACCAACTGCTTTCCTCGCAAATTCTAGATCTTCTTCGAACATGTTTACATCAACTAACGTGTATTTGTTTACATATTTCTTTGAATATTATTATGTGTGTAATAGGAGTTAAAATCATTTGTGTTTACAACTGAAAGAGCTAATTTTGTTTAATGTACGTTTATTTATTCATAATTTGCTTGATTAAAGAAAATATCCTTCATTTAAGTTGGATCTATTTTATTGCCCTATAACCTCGAACCGTATCACAAAACTTCTCAAATCGGGAAGTATTCATACGCTTACCTCCGAGTCTTTTTTCGCTAGGAAAAGGGCGAGGTGTTCCGAATGGATATATATAGCTAATAAAAACAATATTTAGATAGAAAGTAAAATGCACAGATATATAATCTTAAGGACTTTAAAAAGTCTCACCTTGGAGAAATATCAAATATTTTATTTCGTGTTTTTCAAATGTTTCAGGGGCATATTTCAGCAATAGATAAGTTCATATTTACTTAAACACCCACGAAATTATAAGTTTAAAGGTAGGGTCAATCTCTGAAAAAAGTGAAATATCCGAAGTTTTTAACACACGAGTCGTCCTTGAGAATAATAAAGATCAATTACATGAAGACAACAAGAAATTTATAAAATTTAACGAGATATGACACTAAATATCATTTAACGAACGCTCAATCAAAGACCTATTAAACAAAGATTGGCAACTAGTGTAATCTCACAGAAGCAAGTAACAAATTGTCCAATTCTCGCAAAGTAACGTTTAGAAATATCTCCTTTTCTTTTGAAGATATGTGAACGTAGAAAATGACAACTTACCATCAAAATGATACTTATCATTTTCAAGATTAAAAAAAAAGAAAAAAAAAGAAAAAAAAGAAAGACAACAAACTCGATCTGTTCAGGGAAATGATAGGTCGCTATATATCAATGTTATATATTCTTATTATGGTCATGCTCATTTTATGTTACAAGTGTGTAAATAGCCTATATATATGCGTTTTAATTTTGGATATCATTAGAACGTGCGTTGGGGGAAATCTTTCCTCTTTATTTTGTTTTTAATTTTTATGCAAATGTGCATATGCAAAAACAGCTGTTGCTTATTATTATTCCAGAATTATGCTTATTGACAGCTAGCTGTTACATGTGTATCTTGGGAAACATATGGACCAGAGCACATTAAAGTTAATTCAAGATTGATATCTTGTCATTCTCATCATTGCCTGATGATCATGTTTATACTGTCACACCTCTTCTGATGCGCTAAAAAATGTCATGTTGGAAGCTATTTTTCACTTTGGTTTCTCTGAGTAACTAAGTTTAGGTTAGGTAGCTATGCTTTGACATATTAGGTATTTGTTTTGTTGCCATCTAGTTTTTGTGTTTTATTTTATAAGGTGTCCACACTGAACTTGCGTAATCTAGAAGGGTTCTAACCAAGGCCTTATATAACGGTACATATGTTGTTTTTTCCCAACTAGGTAAGTGTATTGTGTATTCTTCTACTTAAGGCTTGGCTTAAAACAACAACAACAACAACAACAACAACAACAACAACAACAACAACAAAACACAAAAAAAACCCAACAAAACAACAAAAAACAAAACAAAAAACGCACGTATGTCTTTTAAAAGACAGGTCTGAATCTATTAATATTCTCTTATCCTTTCAATCTTTCCATGGTTAACTTCTTCAAGATCATTATCCAAGAACTGTACTTATAATTAGTTTCAGTATTTATAATATGATAAACAATTAAATTCACTCTTATTCAATGTTTCGGCAAAAGTTTACCTTTCTCATGAAAAGATAAAATAGCAACAACAATATGGCGACTAGTCATACGTCTATAATGTAAAACTTGCAAATAATTCATGTTTTTTATTCTTGAGAAAGGCAAACTTTTTCTGAAATATTGAATAAGAGTGAATTTAAATGTTTTTCATATTATTTACCTCTGGAAAATCAACACATTTATTAAATATGATAACAGTTTGTGAGTTTATAGCTTTGTTGATGCACCGGGATGTCACGTGTAAATGTTACAAAAAGTGACGGTTCCAACAACGATCCTTTGGTGATTCCAGGAGTTCTTTTTGCCATTTAACGGCCAACTGTTGTTCCTGTCTTGTCTAAGGTAATATTGCATCTATCAGATTGCTTCTTTCCCTATGCGTTAAGTTCTTAATTCATCATTTTACTTGGTATTGTATCAAGGCCCATATTGACGCAGTCAACTTCTGTTTCGTTATCCACTGCCTCAGTCCACTCGTCGAATACTCTAAAAATCATATAAGTCAAAATCATATAAAAACAAATCCTGACCAGACTGAAAACATTAAATGATTTCCGAAAGGTGTAATCAAGACATCATCGACTATAAGAAAGCAGTGTGTGTGTCTCTGTGTGTGTGTGTTTTACTTTTGAATTTAGGAAGTGAATTTCAAGCTCCATCTCAAAGGATTCAGGTGTGACTGTCATTAAAAATAAATATTCAATTTAATTAATTAAATGATTTTAAGCACTAAGACCTCTCATCTGAAAATATTTCGTCAGTAGCGAAAATACTAAAACCTGACTCGCAGGCTGAGGTAATTTCCATGGAGTGGTAACGTGCTCAGGCGTCTAATAAAGAGGATTGTAAATCGGAATAAAGCGCCCTCAAGTGAAGATCGTATCCAAGACCCTTGCATTTGCTATAATGTATATCCCTTTCACCGGTTATTTCATGATTGCAGACACAGGTGTGTGTCTTTTTTTAAATTTAACTTTAAAACCTGGTTGAACATATGTTTACAAATCTAGAACTATAGTTAATAAGAAAAATACATTAGGATCTCTTGAACCACAGCCTATACGTTTGATGTTTTCAGATTATTTGCCTTGTACAAAATGTAGACATATCAAAGTTCACTGGGGAAAAAAGATTGGCATATAGATCGCAGATCTAGTAAAAACTGGTTAATAGGTCTCTGATATAGACCTTTATATACATATATAACACATTTACGTTTTTTCTCAACAATTTGTTTTTTGGGTATTATTATCATTAGGGTTCACAAGAAGGGGAAAAAAGAAAGAGAATATTTGCATAAAGTTGCAGACGACAATATCTCGGTGAAGGTCACGACTGGTTACCACAAAAACTGCTGTTTGTGCACATCAGACCTTGCTTAATTCGCTCACCGTCCCACTGACCTGAGATTTAAATAGAATTAGCAATTATGTACTTTTAATTAGTTTTCATCTAACCCTACAATGTGCAGTTTTTGTTCAGCTAACCTGCCATAATCAGTAGACTGTGTCACGTTACTTCAGCGGAAAAGATGTGTCTAGCGCGTGACGGCATCTCATTTACCTCCGATTTGGACCCACTTCAACCTTTCGGGTAGATTACAAGGACTATAGGACACAGGTTTAGTCTGCGGTTACTCAATACAACATGGAAAGCATAACAATGCCAGAACAATGGCAGATTTGCACCTAAATTTATATCGGGGTATCAAAGATCCCGACCTTCAGATGTTATCTGAAGTCGGCGAAAATTAAGACGAAGTGTGAGTCCATGTCAATGAGGTTGAATTGGTCCCAATTATTTCTTGACACTATACATTTCAGAGAGAGAGAGAGAGAGAGGGACAGAGATGTAAGCCCCTCTGAATTAAAACTTGTTGATAAAAAATACGAGGATCTTACATACGATATTCATCTGTACGTCTCTTTCAGATAAATTTATCACACTCATTTTTTTTTATATATATATTCCATAAAAGTTAAAGAAAGTAAAATCCTGCTTTTTAAATCGCTATCGTATCGTGGCAATAGTGTCCTACTTTTGTGGAGATTGGCACACATATTTCGTGTCTGTCACATTTCTTATACCAGGGGAGAATTAAAACAGACCGTTCGACAGCACATTATAATTCTCTTTATTTCACCAGGGGTGTCAAATAAAACGACATATATGTTTCCTTTTTATCAATTCATGCGCACTGTTACAGTTCGAGAGGCTTACAGAAAACGTAATGACTTACGATACTTAGATGTGTTAAACATTTTTAATGAAAACATATGAAAAAAAGACCATTCACCCCATACCACCATCCCCTAAAAAGGTGGAAATAAAAAAAAAAACACAAACAAAAATAAAATCGCAAAGTAAGTTCATGCAAAAAAAGTGCCATAAAACGTGCAAATATGAAGCAATTATCGGGAAATCGTAATACATTCTAAATTAAATTCATTGTTATTTCTTTCAAGGAATTTATAAGATATAGATAATAGATAAATAAATATAACATCATTAAAATATTGGAATATATTGAAATAAACATTCAGTTCAAAAATACGGAGAAAGTTTAAATGAATCAATTTTAGTTTAGTTTAAGTGTTTTTTTTTTTTTTTCATATTAAAAAATGAGGTCAGACCATAATTTAGTTCTTTAATTTAATACGGTCCAACTTAGTAAATTTTAAAAACCAATGACACATATTATCAGATATGCAGAGGAAAAAAAGTACTTTAATTACTAATTATACTGGTTCACCAAGTTCCATTCCATGAAGTGCATTATATCTATTCTTTATAGTTATCACCCTTTTATTATGTTCGTGTGTATAGTACGATAATATATCACTCATATACAAAAACTTAAAACGAATATAACACAGTTAATATTGCCTCAGCGTAGCCTCTATTGTCAGATAATAATAAAGCAAATAAAAAATATGAAAAGATGCACGAAAAAGGACACACGCTTGCATGCATATATTAACTTCAAAGCGTTTTTTTCGTTTAATTAATTCGCTGCAGATAAAGTTTGACAATTTCCGTTGACATTTTAGACATTTTGCCACCTTGAAAACCCACCCGGTCGCCTCGGTATAGCACACGAAAACCTTTGTTCATTCATTTAAAGTTAAACAAAATTATTACATAAAATGCCATTACTCAGAGTCGAGTTTCTTTTACAAATCGCTGACCTGCTTTTTTTAATGCATTTGGGTGTATTTACAAAGAGCAGTTTATGCTAAGATGAAAGGGCCTGTATGCACCAACAGTCAAATTTCGCGCAGATAAACATTTTCTTTGCGTGATCCAACCAATTACGCACGTGACCTTCGCCCCTCAGACACGTAGAAAAAGCAACGGGTCGACCACATGAAAACGATACATGTTGTTCGTTTTGGTTGCCTTTCTATACCTACAGTTTAGAGTATTCTAGCAGGTTGTTTGTAACACAATGATCTGATAATGATGCTGCGTAGGAAATATTAAGGGTGCCCGGGGTCTACTTTTTTCAGTGTGTCTCTGTTGATGACGGAGGAGACAGGGATTAAGGCCGTTAGGGTCATGTTGCGCAGACATGGAGATTAAGTTGGAAGACTTAGGGCGGTATTTATAAAGTCAGGGCAGAGCAGACCTTTAAAAATAGCGATTGTTTGCGGATGCTCTTCGAACCACAAACAAATTCTTTGCGATGCAATTGAATTAACTGTAACACAGTGCAGTAAATGAGATAAGCAACCAGAAAATAGGCGAAGCCTTTTTTTCTTCTTTTCGTTTTTTTTCCCACAGGGAAAAAGGATGTGAGAAAGTTAAACGTCAAGTTACAAAAGGAAATGTTAAAATAGAGCGACTAAAACGCCTAGGAGACACAGACGTTTTTAGAGTCACCAAATGACAGGCCTGTTGTTATAACATACAATGTTATCAATGTTATTTCTCAGATAATGATCATTTGAAGATCTTATGACATGCTATTTTACTTGTTTATGTTGCTTTATCTTTATTGAAAAAAATAATGTGGGAAAAATAAGGAAAATATAGCAAGTCTCAATGATTTGTGATAATCTAATAATATTCTACATAAATCGCAATCTTCTTCAATACTTAGTTTAACATACGTGTGTTCTTCACGTGTCACCTGTCACGTTCCCACTGGAAATCAGATACATGCCAAGACTTTTCATTAAAACTATTTCCCGACAAATGGCAATTCATAAAACGATTTCCTTGATTTAATGATTTTCAGAGCCAAATTACCTATCTCAGACATCCGAGGAAAAGTGTTTATAGCGGTCATCAAATATCCTTACCTCCTACGCGAGAGAGCCCCATGGCTTCGCACGTGCAGCTTGAGCTTTTTCAGTTGCAGCAACCCGTCACCACCATGAAGGAATACAGCCATACCATTTTTGCATCTCATACTTTGATGTTCTCAGGCAAGGCATGTTCCGGAGAGACAGCGGCAGATAAATACCCCGGCAGACCAGAGGCCACGGAGCTGGTGAGAGGGTTTACGTTTCATGGCAATAAAAGCGTCTTTAAGGGAGGGAGAGAGGCTGCCAAATTGTTCCACTTCGTTTAAATTTTCAAATCTGATCTTCTGCAATAAATGTGTATCATTGGCAGAGTCTCAACGACAACTGGGTTTTGCTAGCAGGTTCCACGTCTGTCGGGGCCCTGATATCTGGAGATCCTGCCTGTACCACCCAGCTTGTAACTAGATTCATCTTAATTACTGTCTAAATGAGGCGAGGGTCAATTTAATTACTGCATGGTAAAATGCGACACAATATGGCGAATTTAAACTCAGTAGGTCTGGCCAAAGGCCCAAGGTAGAAGTAAGAACCAAACGCCCCTCGACGTAAATACAAAGGCACACGGCCCTGAGATATCCTTAAATATTTTTAATACTGAATTTTATGTCATTTATTGACGCCAGCACTACCATCAAAATTATATTCTCATAATTGTGGATATTTGAAAATTGATATTAGAACCACAATCTAAAACATGTTTGTTGCTGGCGTTTTGCAGTGTACCGTCGTCATGACAGTATTTCAACATATAATTATGGGTAGAGGAAGATCCCAAGTGCAATTGTGCACTAGGGTAGAACCTTCTACAAACCAGTAGGAAAGCTTCATCAAATAACAAAAATGTGTGGCCATACAGGGACTTGAACCCAAATGAATGAGGGGCTTGAGACAGTCTATGACTAGATTTGATATCACTCGGCGTGTATGTGAATAGGCTGAGGTTACGTTAAGAGATAATTTATACCATTTAGATATATATGTTATGTACTAGCCGATATTTTAATAAAATGTACAATATGATATATTATGAGGTTACATATGTGTTCAGATCCTTCAGTAAAATACTTAACTTATCGGGTTCACTGCGTTGTGAATCAGTAGCTCATTTGACCTTGCTGGTGTCTATTACTACGCGGACTTAAAATGGCAGGCATCCTATTATCTCTTTCAAACATGACATCTTAACGTTGACTCTTTTAATCTACATTTTGGTGGAATGCTTGTTTACCATTTCATGAATGGGTTAGTTTTGAAGCATTGGATAAACATTTCATCGCGCAAGCAGAACACATAAATATGGTACATTACACCTGGGCCCGCCTCGCTTGCAACCTTGGATTATCATGTAATTAGTGAAAAATACCTCCTTTATTTTGTTAATTGCAGTGTGCAATGGCATTCGGAGGAAACTGCAAATGTTCGCTTTTGAAGTTTTGCGTGTTCTTCTGTGGAAAGGAACGGGAATTAGCGGCAGGAGATCAAAGTCTCTAACCCTGGATAGACTATATTAACGAGAAAGTGATTAAAAGGATCTTCGGAGCAGCAAGAAGTGCCAATTGTTTTAAGTATGAACAACAGGAAGGAAGCTGTTCACGTGCGAACTGATTGTTACCTCCGATCATAGCAACAGACGGGTTAATATGTTTGTTTTTGTACCTCATGTTTACTAAACGTAAAACACAGAGATATTCCGCGTGGAATCAGACATGGTCGGTGTGGACATGCGCAGGAAAACGGAATACCATGGCCGGAAGTAAAGCAGTTCGAATCATTATTTCACGTTTTCTAGTTGCTGTATCTTTGAAATGAATATCAATTACTGGGAATTCGGAACAGTATCGGAAACAAATCAAATATTATATATTTTTGATTTGATCTATTTCCCCATAAATCCACTATCTTCTTTTTGTTGGGGTATAAGACCTAGGCTTGCATTTTTTTGGGGCATGGATCAACACATGTAAGTAGCATGGAAACGGCCTCGTATATAAATTCAACGGAATGTCAAAGACAAAAAAAGGCTGTCTATGTAAGAATTCGATGATTTACTGAGATATTTATCGTTTGGCACCTATGACATTCGGTTTGGAACATTACTACAATTTCCGCCAGAATTTTATTCAAAAATGACACCCTTATTTAAGTTATAGCTTTTGATCTTCAGGCAATCCAGTCATTTGAATTGATAAAAACATATTGGTAAACTTGCACATGCATGCGTGATTCTGTTCAAATTGAGGTTGCTTCAAGTATTACCAGGCGTTACATGGTCTAGTCTGCTTTTGCGTGTAATTAAAAGTATGCCACATTCAATTAACATATAGTTGATCATCTTAATGAATTGCTAGGCTGCACGTGTAGATTGAATTCGTATTTTGTAGGCCAATTACCGTTATTGTGTGACGTATGATATATACAGACGTTAACTAGACTACATAAGCACAAGGGGAGTATTTGGAACCCTGGGGCTATACCGTGGTATGCAGCAGTTCTGACACGACTATTGCAGATGTTCATTGCAATATCTCCCTTACAACTATTGACAGAAGAGAGAATCAAATATTGACCTAAGCATTCGTAGTATTTTCCAAAATATCGTTGGGAAAGCTTTGGGAGTTTGATTGACATAAAAATAATAAGAAAATACCCATTTCATACCACGTGTTTGTTTGTTTTTGTGTTCTTCCAGTTTGTCGTAAACGATATCTCTTCACCCAAAAGAGAAAGAGGGAAAATCAAATACGTGACCCCATCACACTATTTTCCTTTTATTTCTGGTTACATCTTTGAGGTCTTATAAATTAGTAAGCAGTTATAAAAGGGTTTAAGAGACCCTTCTGTTAGCTCACAATCAGAATTATTGTGTAGATTGCAGAGGTGTTGCCTCTAACAAACGCACAGCATGCGTATGTAAATAATTAACAGCGGATATTACAAGATGAAAGAAAACCCTGCTGTAAAGGGGACCAACATGCATTAACCGCTTTTGTTCAACGGTGGGTATGGGAGTTACAAGAAAAATGCACATAATGATATTGGGCAATGTCCTTACACTTTTGTGTCAATTCAATCACAACTTTATATGACGAACGTGAATAGCTTGTTCTTTCGAATCACAAAACCTGTTTAGATGATAATAAAAAGAGGGAATACACTAATAAATAAACAGGTAAGATAAATCAATGCAAGGATCAGAGATTTAAGCTATCATTAACCATAATAATAAACCCCAAATGATGATCAATAGATAAAAGAGAAAATAGTTA
>CM037787.1:35031145-35081145 GCA_021229015.1 Solen grandis
GGCAGCACTATATCTGTCTCAAGTAGACATCATCTCCAAATGACTGAAATACTATCGGTGGGACGTTAAACCTAATAAACAAACCTTCTTTAGAAAGACAAAAGACAAAGGATACGACGGCGTCAAAATTGAGGTATTTCTATACGCTGTAATATTGCAAGCTGTTAAAGCTGTAAAATGTACGTCTTTTCTAGAAAGTAAACTTAAATATTTTAATATGTAAACAGTATTTGTCTACTCAGAATGTATATGTTATCGTAGCATTCAGAGCATAAATCTCTGCAAATATTTGTGGCACTATTTTGTTTGGTTCTTTCGTGATTACTCCGCCACAGAGTGAACAATCTTGTTAGATTACCAAGACGTGACGTAACTACTGTGCAAGTATTGTTCTCTGCCGAGGAAAGTGATCAATATCTTTTTGTTTCAATGAAATAAATCATAACTTATTCTTCCAACTGTCTCGCGTATGATCACTTTCATAATTCAATCTCGCGATCTCGGTGGAATATAACGACCCGGTAATTTTGAATAATTTTGGTATTTTTGGATCCCAGATCCTACAATTATGTTCCAAATTACCACAACAATTACCCGTGGAGATTTTACACTTTTCTTCTATTATTTAGACACTAAAGATTATTCATAATTTAGACTTTTGGCAATTATTTGCGACCTATGCAAGAGCGAGCCGCAATGAGATAAGAGTTATATCACAGAGGACTAAGAGATCAGGCAATCCAACGAGCACATTGTCACAAGAATGGCTCAGACGGGTTGCAAAATTAATGTGTTCTTGATGTTCTAATAAGCGGTGCTTTTAGCTGGGTCTTTGATCTGATCTTTAATCCCAAATGGGCAACTGTATCATATATCTACACGCTGATTTTGAGTGTTTGCATTCATCTCAGTGAGAATGGCGACACCACTATCTTTCGAAGACATGTAATGGGCACTTAACTGTTCTGTTTAAAAGTTGGACAAAAACCTGAAAAGATAATTGATGATCATCAGTCAATAAAAATGCAAAATATTGCACCATGGAAAGAACGAGATATCGCTCTTTTATCGGAGCCAACGCGAACAAGCAATTCAAATAAAAATGCAGAGATATTTGATAAATTTCAAAAAATCCCTATGACATACTAATTGTAGGGAATTGTTTGAGCGATAACATTGCCTGATAAGCCGTGCTGTCTGTGGTGCAATATTCGATTTGCTGGGTTTGAAGTGGAAGGCCAAGATTACTGTAACAAAATGCCAAGGGACTGCTTCACACCGAAATATGGCCATACAAGTGTACATTTTGCAAGCCATTTCCCCATACATATTACACAAAATTTGACCTTCGAGTACATTATATTAAAAGTCAAGGTTATGAAATTGTCTCAGTATTTAAAGCTGTTTTTGCACGGAATAAAGCTCGTGAAATATATATCTGAATTCCATAAGGAAATGAAATATAGCTAGCATGAAAGATTGTCTAAGCAGACGACACGGGACGGACGCAGGCGAAAGGGGGATGATTTCCTTCAGTTAGAGGGAAAAACTTAATTTAACATTTACCGATATGTAATTGCCATTTGTCCATAAAGCGTATGTAGCAAGATTCTAAATGTAGATTCAAATATACGTTGCAATAAAACAAAACAATTATCATGCATTTTCAGGCGCAATATCAACTTCGCATTATATATTACTTACGATTTGAATAAATGATATTACATCTTATACAACAAAAGAAACATACGTGTGTTTAATCTGAGAGGATTTACCAAGCATAATGAAAATGATTTTTTTTATTAAGCGTTTGCTTTTTTTCTTTAAATGACATAAGACACACATGCAAATTCCAATTAAAAAATCCAATTACAGTTATTTCCCTTTATCCCTATGTGATTGATGTTCCATCATTTTACAAAAAAAAATCTTTTATGAAAATCCCGAGCTTAAACGAAAATAACAGAACAAAAGCAATATAAGCTGATCATAATGTAAATATATGTTCTTATTAAATATGAAAAAGCTTTCTTATCGAGAAAGGACATCTATTTTCCGATGAAGGAAATTTCTTTCAGAATATAAAACGATACCTGTTTCAATAAATTTCCATCTCTTCTACTCTGACATTTTCACACCATAAATTTCGCTTAAACACCGAACGATGCGCACCATTTTTGATTCTAATAACCTTATTACATGGGCGGTGATGCAATGTTTAATAAATCTTACTGGCAGTGCATCTCTGTCGATGGCGCATCCGACATAACGACCCCGCAATTGTTTTGTACCGCATCTTATGCGAAACCTTGCATGTCCAACGAGCTCTGTTCACCTTCTGTTAGAAATTGGGGCTCCGTTAATGACGCCATTCGTTTCCAGCTTGCCAAAACCACACCGTGGCATTAATGCAGTTTATATATGCGAACACTATATATCAATTTCTTATTACAGTAATACATGATACTAGTCAAGTAAGAACAGCTTATACTTATGTCAGCTGCCTTTTATTGTGCCCTGAAGGTTTGTTTTTGTTCAAAAAGTAGATCAGATCTTAATCTATAAAGGACTCATAATTAACTGCTTAAAAATAGTCCAAAACAACATTAGCTAATTTAATTCCATTGCAACTTCGAGAAAAAGGGAAAAAAATCAACATAGATAGAAAGAGTTGTGTTAATCGAGCATGGCATTGTAAAGATGTGCATGCAGAAAATGCGTTTTTGCGGTTCTCAATAGAATATAGCCAGTTGTGCAAAGCATAGATTTTTGCTCAAGGTTGTGCACGGAGAAAGATATAAATTTCAATTTTCGCCAGTATCTTTTTGGCAAGAGAAAATAAAATAAATACTGGATGCGGGACTTGGTTCTCTGACCAATTTATCTTTTCGTGACTGTTCTTTTTTGAGTTCGGAAATCACTAAGGAGAAATAAGTCCCATAATATGAACATGTATACATTTCAGAAATAAAAAAAACTTTCAGTTATAAAGAAAAAGTTCAATATAACATTTTGTATGGGCAAAATGGTCTGAAAATAGTAATATAATTTAAATGTAGTTAGGCAGTTAGGCTTTATCTGCAAAACAATTGCAATTTACGGTAAAGGTGTACATTTCTATTGATAATTAGTTACAGTGTATAATATTTAAACAAAGAGAGGCGTTTACTCATCATCCCTGACGATACCAGATCGGATTAGACAGAAATATGCTTATCTGTATACCAGATAAGATATAAAATATAAGATTTAAACCACAATTATTAACGATGTGAAAACATTCATATAATATAAAATTTTGTTAAAGTATCTTACTTATAAGAAGCGATCGCAAGACACTTTTAAAAAGAATAAGTATGTGTTTAAATAGGGGGCGGGGGTAGGGTACAAGATTAAGATTAAATCTATTAACTTAACGTCATTTGGGAAACAAGATCTTATAATTTATACTAATCCCTTTTGACGGTTCCTGGGTTGGAGAAGCTGGAAAGGTCATGAAAAAATCCTTGCCCCAAACAGGGTTTGAACCCACAACCTTCGGATCAGCGCATGAATACTATTGAGACGCATGTTTTATCTACCTAAAATATATACATGTTCAATGTTTTCCTTTTTTAGCTTATATTAATTCTTTTCCACGGCTCCTTGGTTGACCAGCTATTTGTACCAATGGTGATCATGAGTAAGTTTCGACTCTTCCAAGAACATGAAACCTTCAGGTTCGTAGTCAGTAAAAACAACCATCTTTACACATTCTTCTTTTTTTTTTTTTTTTTTTTTTTTTTTTGCAGACGGATTATCAAACTGCAACTTAACCAAGTTATGTTGATCCATTAGACATGTGTACCATGCCCGGCCAAGTAAGGTAATATCATAACGGGAAAACCAGACCCCAGTATCTGACGTTGCATATTGCATTCCTCATTAGGATACATCGCAGAAGTCTGGAAGGGATAGGGATAGGAATACTTGAATATAAAAAAGAATTTATTTCTTATTTTACATTTATAGGGATATTCACTCTTGAATATAAAGCAGAGATTTATTGATTTTTTTACATTTATAGAGTATGCACACTTTAACATAGTGTCAATACCGACTGTTAAGTCCCCGTAAAATCAGCGCTGAGAACCCAGGGTCCATTTCTCTAAACATCCCAACTTGGCATTCACATCAACTCCAAATTTTTAAGATACATATCTTCCGTGTCTACTGAAAAATGGTGTGAAGTTATAAACATGTTATTATTAGAATGTTCTTGAATTTTTTTAGATAATTCAAAAATTTAATTTTTGTTTCAGGAAAATTAAATCCAAAATTGAAAAGGTCCTAATTTGTGATTTTTGAGGTAAATTTTAAGTTCAGATGTTTCATGTAACGGACCCTAGAAACCAAAATACCACTTTTTTTGTTTATTTTGTGTGAGTCTTGCAATACTCTTTCCATACATAATGTCTGCTTATTTTATATTTAAAAAATAAAACATAGAGAAAAGTCACCAATTTCATTGCATTAAACAAGCTCATCTGTTTTGGAGAAGAAAGTATCCCCCCCAAAAAAAACAAAAAAAACAACAACAAAAAAACTATTTTACTTAGTGAATTTACGTAAACGAATATCTTTATCGTACAAAGTTGAATGAAACAAGCTCAGCTGACTAAGCGGATTGAACATTTGCATCATCTCGTAACTATGTGTCATTTAGAAGTATGCCGTTGTTGTTAAGAGTTTACCATCACTTCAACAGTATTTAATCCAGCTAATTACAGGTGGTGATGGGTTTCCAGGTTCCCGGATAGAGATGTCGACCTTCCGCAAGCAAATCAAAAGACAACATCACATTAAAAAGTAAAAGAACTCGAGTGACCATACCGAGATTAGATCCACAGCGGCGAGAGGATAGGTGACAGTGGGTAAGCCATTATAACCATCTGGCTACGGGAGATCTCTGTCATACATAATTGCTCAGTTATATCATTACGTTTGAAAAACAAAACACTAAACTAGGATTCAGTTACCAGTTCATATATAGTTCCTTACAAGAATACCTCGGAGCCACTTCTCACGAAATAGGAGACCTGGAAAGAAATATAATTCGCAGGTCTTTAATGCATTAACTTCTGTAAAAGACCTTGAGAAAAAAATGCTTTGCCCCTTGATTCCAGACAGGCATTATTAACCCTTGTACGACTTACAGCTACAGATACCAGAGGGTAAACCGTATATATGACCTGTAAAAACATTGTGCAATGACGAGCCATCTCAGTGCCTAAAAACAATGGAACTCCATTGCAATTTAATGTTAAAGTCACGTCATAGTGGCTAGATAAACAAGGCCACGCTACGGAGATGAAAGACCCGGGACAGAATGGAGCAAATGAAGCATGAGGGTTAAACAGACATAGACCAAGGTGTCCGTTGCGAGATACCAATCTCTTCATACAAAAGGACATGTAAAAGATCTGTTCACCGGTCGGTGAGTTACACGGAGACTTTTTGTTGGACCTCTTTATACGTGATTACGTGCATTATGCAAGATGTCGGGTTCGGTTTGTAGTACAATAAATTTTCAATGATTGATGACCATAACCCTCCTAAAGATTAAATAAAATACCGGTATAGCCTGTCCAAATGCACGATATTATGTCTGAGGAATTTTTAAATTGTTTGAAAAATGACAGCCATTTGATAAGGCAAGGAATGAAATGCAACTAACGCGCATATCTGCGCAATCAAGTCTTAAGACTATAATTCGTCTGCTGTTTCCTACGCAGGTACGACATGTGTAATCTGATAGTGTTGCTTTATTACTCTCATGCGTACAGCCTTTTCACGTTTTCTCTTTATTGGGCCTTAAATATATACATAATTCATTGCACTATTCTATACTGTGCCATTTGTACATAAATTAATATTTCATTAATTTGTCTTAAATGGTCTTATATAAAAGGTATATTGCAATTATATATATATATATATATATATATATATATATATATATATATATATATATATATGTGTGTGTGTGTGTGTATAATATAAAGTATGTATATATATTTTTTTTTAGATTTACAAAAAGAAGAACAAAGGTTTTTCCTATCAATTGTGGATGCTACATTAGATTTCAAATGGAAAACGATATTTAATCGATGATCAAATTCTATTTTATTGATGGCCATATGTTTCGTTTTCTTTTACACCATTTGTTAATAGTTTCTTTTTATAGTGCTTATGTTAACTTATGGGAAAGTTGTCTCTCCCTCTACGATCACATAAGCTGCCAATGTGCAATACCACTAGAATGCCCTATCTTGTACTGTATATAATTAAAGTAAAAGGGATCTCACACAATGTCTATATAACATTTTATTTCAAGTTATCTATTTCTATTTTCCCTTTCAATTAAAGTTCCCAGCCATTAGAACTCATTAATTGATTTTCATCATATAATTTGCAAAATTTGTTAATTTCAAAGGTCCATCTTACTTACTAATCAATAACGCTACAGCAATTACAAGAATAATAGAAATATCTAATAAACACAGACATCAGAGTATCCCCCATTAGTTGATAACCTTAAAATTACTCCTTTATGGTTCCTTAATTTTTTGCCATCACGTCTCGAAATTTAATTAGTTCAGCAATGTGCAGACAGAAAGGTGAACCTACATCTACCACAATACATATCGATATAGGGAAATATTGAATTTAATCGGATGTATAACATTGACTGATTTTTGATTATTGATTCTTCTACTGAGCTGATATCAAAATTAATAATCACATGGCGGGCGGTGTCTGGATTGAAGAGTTCATTTGAAGGTTTAGATTATGTTAGAACTGAGTAGACAGAGCACTTTCGGTCTAAAATAATATGTATTCGTATAAGAAAACATAGCTATACAGAGCTATACTGTATTTCCCTATCCATCGTACCGTTTTTCCTCTGCTCCTTTTAAATGATGATAAAATATATAAAATTGTGACGGGGGGGGGGGGGGGGGGGGTGCAGCGCAGTAACGTCCACGGCATTTTTTTTTCTAGATTAAACTGAATGAAGGATGTCAGTGTTGAAGAAAATGCTCATTAATGTTGTGATTTGCTAGCAAATATGTTCGTAACAGACTGAGACTCCGTTTTTTTTTCTTCTTGTTTTTTTTTTACTAACGGTATCTCGAAATTTCTGCTAAAAATGCTTTCTTTCACTGGAAATAAAAGATAAATTGAATAACTTATCGATACATTTTTATTTAAATATATGAATACATAAACAGCATGTTCGTCATGCCACTGATTTTATATACTCGTAATATAACGCCTGCATTCACTTAAAATTGATACGTTTTATATTTTGCTCGAATAAATTACCGCTTATTCTATTAATTTTCGCGAGTTCTGCGATAAATGCCACTTTGGGTCGAAAAATAAATAAAATTACAGTTAGAGCTATCAGTTTTGGATTTCATGTTCATGTACTCTGAGGAGTTCTTTTTATAAACAGAATCAAATGAAACTTTATGGAAGGTAATCAATTATTCATTTTCTTTTGTTACAATATTTGACGAGATTCAAAAGGCTACCCGCGCTATTATCATATATCTATCGCTATTGGACCTTTTTCAAAGGACATACAAAAGGTGATTTTGTGGCAAATACCTTCTAATACAATTTCCGTGAACCATGAAGGCCAAATGACCCCTTTATTCTAAAAGCGGCAAAGGTCATGCAATTATCTAATTAGGTTTCACACGCTTTTGAAAGAACGTGCTACAAGTAAGCAAAAGAAATTACTAACGAGGCGGGGACATTTTGGACAAGATAATACAATCATATCTAAAAATCATCTGGTTCAATTTGAAACTCAAACCGACTTTATTGGAACAATTATAAAGCAAAACGGATATTTTGACAAAACAGGGATAGATCTGGCATTCTCCACATGTCCAATAAATAATGTTCCAACAATAAGGAAGAGACCCTGTGATTCGCGACTGAGTTTTTTTCGTCTGATTCAAAATAGCCCGTGTCCAAGTATTCATTACATGACGTTGACTTCACCTCATTGTAAAAAGAGACAGACGTGTAGCAGATAAATATTACTTGATTTCATACAGGTGTAACGTTATGCTTTTGGACAATTAACCTGACATAAAGACTCCTTGACATGCAACCAGACCAGGCCAGGCATGGCAAGCTAATATAGCTCACTGCGTTTCCTGAAAGGCGATGTGCAGAGGTATGCATAACTTTGCACAATTTTCAAAAGCCATGATTCATGTCCTGAAGAGGAAGAAATGAGTTAATTCCTTTTGAGACAAATTGTATACGTCCCCTTTATAATCAAATGGTGTCACTCAGCTGTGTCATATACGTTAGATTTCACATCGCAATTAAAGGATGGATCTTTGTAACATTTTATCCCAATATTAGTATACATTCACATCATAGCTAAGTAAGTCAAATTGGAGACGAATTAAATGATTGAATATGTGATGATTTATTGATATAATTAAAAAACTTTATAGATGATTAGGTTAACCCCACTATTTCTAGGGC
This sequence comes from Solen grandis, assembly GCA_021229015.1. Classification (NCBI taxonomy): domain Eukaryota; kingdom Metazoa; phylum Mollusca; class Bivalvia; order Adapedonta; family Solenidae; genus Solen; species Solen grandis. The sequence continues at coordinate 35,039,702 of CM037787.1, forward strand.
GGCCTTTATATGTCCTTTTTACCATAGTTTAATGATAATTAAAAAAAAAATGTATATGAAACGCCGCTTCAAATACTATTTTGGAATTTAGCATTTTTCGTGCCATATTATCCATATGAGTTCAGCTTAAGGTATTCCACCCATCATGAAATTAAAATCGTGGTCCACAAATTGCATAAAAAGACTTCAGTGCGGATGCAAGCATCCACTGACTTGGAGTTATAGGCTCTTTTGCTCAAATTCTATAAAGACTTGCATTTATCATAAAATTCCCATTATGACTTGGTGGACCACGATCACAATTTAATGATGGATGGATTACCTTAATGTATTTAATTAAATAAAAGCAGGTTCTTGACAGATATGATAAATGGCTATAGGACTCTATTACTTGTGATAATCCACTTCAAATCTGTGGTTCGCATTTGGGATAACGATTTTCGATTTATGGCAGGGACCTTTTTTAACAGAGTATATTAGTTTTCAATGACCTAAATATATTCCTAATTAATGCTCAGTTAAATACACCAAATCATCCTTGACTATACTTTAACCTTTTCCCTCATAGAGGACACCATGAAAAGACCTATGCGAACAGCATAAAACCAGATCAGCCTGCGAGTAACTCGCAGGCTGATCAGGTTTTATGCTGTTCGCTGCTCCTCAGTGGTCTGGAAATGAGGATTTTGTAATTAAATTTGGTAAGGTTTAACTGTGGTTTTCTGCAGATCAGGCTTTATGTGGTACCTACTGAGTGCGTCAAAATGAGTCTATATGAGGGAAAGGGTTAATAAAATCAGCATTTAACGCAGTAGATTCGTCATAGAATATTTCTATGAGTGGGTTTCGAACCCATAAATCATACCGATGTCTTATTGTTTTGTGAGTCAGTCAGCGTCGTAGCTGCAAGAATATTTCAGTCAAACAGTGACAAAGGGCATCTGCCATACCGCATGCTTCCTTATATGAAAGACCCGAGGAAAACAACAAACTCTCATTTTACATGGTACATCGTCTTATTAACATAGATTAACAAACGTTAAATTATCAGATTAAAAGAAGAAATGAGGAAAGAAAAAAAAATATGGATAAGGTTAAAAGCAGTAAACATTAAGTCTTTATAAACTGAAAGCTAGTTATACCTATCATTTCATGGTTCAAGCGATGAACTTAAAAAAATTCATTAACTAAATCTTTAAATAAATACAACACGACTTGGACTCGAAACTGCAGTGGTAAGAAGCTATGTGAGGGAATGCAACTTTAACCACTCGACCATTGGAACCAATATTTCATCGGGCAGATCCTACACGCACTCCTTTCTAACCGAAATTGTGCTTGCCTGGACCGACAAGTTCAGCAATTGGGGATACGACAGATAAATGGTGTTGCCACACTGCTATATCACACCTTAGACAAGTGGCATCATACCACTACAAAGCCACATGATCCTGACATCAGTACCATGTTAACGACCTTAGCATATTTCAATCTGAAATCAAACACAGGACCTGTCGGTTACGGGGCGGAGGTCTATCCAAATGGCCAACGGACCGACATGTGATGGGTTATATACTCAAATTCTTCCATTAGGTGCCTTATTTGTTTTACAGCTTATTACCATGTCATATTCTTTTCCATGAATAATATTGGGCTTGAAAATGAATGCTTTACTTTATCCACTCCTGTTCATGTCTTTTATAACAGCTTCAGGAAACCCACAGCCTTCCGCCAGAAGATCTCACTGACGCTTCTGCTTGCACCAAGTATATACCAGAATGATAATAATTGCTGCAATATCAGACATAGATAATAGATGTGGACAGGCATGTCTGAGGTGGGAAATTTATGTGTCTGAAACCATACAATATTTTTAAGTTCTTTGTTGATATGTTTTCACAACCTCTTTTCAAACCTTTTGGCATGACCTTAGGTTTCTTTGTTGTTAGATTATTAAATGCATAACCTTGTCTGTCATTATCAGCGCCTATTTTCGTTATAGCCCATGCTTCGATGGTCGTTTTGTCAGTTACGTAATTTACAGAGAAATTAAATTTGATAAGTGGTATAAATCAAGCATTATACAATAATGCATTCTTTAAAGCCTGAAGTGTTCAATAACATGAAGACTCGTGATATAGATTGTCAACCGCATAGGACCCATTTTGCTCTTCATGATTTTGCTACAGAAAGCGTGAGACATTATTCATGAATAAGTTAAATCGAATGTTTATAAAGTTAAGAGATTCTATGGCTGGTTGAGACATAGGCTTTGAGTATCATAGAAGTATATCTGTTTCTCTCAAAATGTACTGGTCTTAAATTATGTAATTGTATTTTATGAAATTATTAAATAAGCAAAGGAAGAAGTTATCGTGGCAAGAGCTTATGACACCTTTAACCATATATCGTATATTGCAGACATGGGTTACGGTCAAACACCGTTCAACTTCTAATAACACATGATGAAAATCTGAACAAAAGTCAAATTTGAAAATCGTTATGTGAAAATCGGACTTGTGTTTAATCCGAATAAAAAAGAACGACAGAAACTGCATTATTACACAAGGAAAGTAATACGATATAACAATGATAGCAGGGTGAATCGGTGGGGCAATAAGCAGGGTTCTGTTACGATTCACATTTGTAAATGCTTGCATGAAATAATTACTTGCCAGTTAACTTGCACTTTCATCCCATATATTGCAACCCTATGAACTCCTGAAAAATGCATCGAAAAGGCTAAATGGGCAGTTCGAGCGTTTACAAATGTGTTCAGGATGACTCATAGTATAACCAATACCTACACTGTGATAAATGGTTGTCAGCGATTGACCAAGTTATAATCTTATCGGTTGTCAGTGATTGACCAAGTTTACACAAAAGAACACGTAGTTTTGTTTATGATGCTGTTTGTTGACCCAACCATAATGGGAAAGGAAAAGCTTTGTCGGACCCTGTAGAACTCACTTCGAATATAGCCCCCCCCCCCGTCAGCTCTATTTACCTGATATAGCTCTTGTACTAAATGAGGAGCTGGAATCCAGATACTTGTTGCTTTTTTCGGATAGAGCCTGGCTGGTTTATCATCTGTGTACATTCCCAAAATATATCAGCGGGTTACGTGGGTGTATTTTGACATTATGAGTTAATTCAGTCATAATGGGATTAAAAGTTGTATTCTAGTTTGCAACGAGGTCATGGTGTTAAAATGATTAATTATTTAAATGGCCTGCTGATACGCTTGTACGTACGTAAGGATGGATGAACGGCACCAAAAGCATAAGGCTCCTCCTTAACAGTGGACATGATATCATTAGGCTTTCGTTTGACTTCCTTCATATCATAAGTTTGATCTGTTTATGCGAGATTTATTCCACTTTGCATATGCCTTTTCTTCGTATACAGCTCGATTACTTTTTACCGAATAGAGCTACCCATGGTAGCAATAGTCGAAGTGAGCTCCATCGGGTGTGACACAGCAGGTGCCTATACATATGATTGTGGACTTGTGAGAGTTCAAGCATTTTATGTGACACACATTGGCCAAGCAAGACGTTAAATTGACCTAAATAATTTAATACTCGCTGGCGGCACCTACATTGAACATGCACATTTAAGTCACCAGCCCGACAAGAAAGGATAACCTCAAGGCAGCAGTGTTAACTTTTATTTTCATATAATTGTAAGTTTAGAGCAGCACGTTTTCTTTTATCAGTCAGACAGCATTTTTATGACTTACGTAATTCTTATAAAAGGCTTAATCTTTCACCTTATAATGCATTGCAGTCTTTGAGGCAGAGTATGCAGTTAAAATAATTATACTTTTCTTTGGCCAAATGCCGCAGATGTTGCAACATTGACTTAGTTCAATGAGGCGGCATCATAAAACTTACTGATGATGAACAGTTTTATTGACAGAAAAAAACCCAGTGTTAATTACATTTTGCATGTGCGCTATTGACACATTAATTGGAAATAAGTCATTTTAATTGCGCATTTCTTACGACATCTTGCTTTGTGAAAATGTAAGTTATCAAATGAAATATTGCACAAAGCGGATCTTAGACATTGGTCCAAGCAGTCATATAAGTGAACTGCTGAATATGTGAATGGAAATATTAATATGGACATAACACGAGATGAAGGTATATTGGACGTACCATTTGTGAAATACATACATCTTAAAAAGCTGGCTTAAAATGTATAAAGTATGTCCATTCTGTTTTAAGAAAATATCCCATTTAAATTTAAGCTTTATAAGTCTTAATTTAAGTGTTTTGGCTTCGTGTCAGCCAGAAATAATTAAGAAGTTGATATTAACAGTCTTCCCACAGACTGTAATTTCGTCGTGTCCATTACATTATTCCATTCATTGTATATTTTCATCTGTCAACATTTTCATTATACATTTTAGTTTCTAAAACAATACACCAGTTCAATTATCATTTCTAATGCAGACGCAAATAATCTAGTAATAGCTTCAGACATTATGAACTAGTAACAGGATCACGTTTATTTCCGTTACCTATCCAATGTCATTTCAACTTCATCAATAGACTTGGTAGCAATTTATTTAGAAAAAAAATTCTAATATTGGAGACTCTTGTCTAAATTCACTGAGCGCAATCAGAATTTCCATCTTTATTTTTTAGTGCTTGAAACAGGAATGTCTACTAAATGAATGGTATCAGATATAATGATAAACTACAATCTGCAGTATACATGTAATTATTAAACAATTTTAAGATTGAAAAAAAACCCCCAAAACAACAATATCACCTTCTCTTGCTCTTTGTATCTTTTGTCTGAACAGATAGTGTTTTATCTCGTTAATATCGTTTTAATCTTAGTCTTTCACAAATATTGACAATTTTGAAATTTTCTCTCTCTGATGTTCACCGGAGATAGATTATAGCAAACCCGACCCTTTCATTTTTCCCATATATTTTATCCATTCAAGGAGGATGGACCATGTTTTTATAGCTTCATGGTTAACCGCAGGCTGTGCTTAGAAAGAAAGATCAAAATACTGTCCAATTAGGATAAAAGCTTAAGACTGTATGCCCGGTTGTCCATCACACCCCTTGACAGTCGAATCGGTTTATTTCATGTTTTCATATTAAACAACGATTTGTCATAGCAGAAAGCGAAATGAACATTTTTCATTTTTGCTATTACTAAATTTACAAATTTGATTAAAGCATTGTCTTTCATTCACAGAGTTCTTTGATGTAGAACAGTTGTCAATTGTAACAATGGTAAATACTGCGGGGAAACTAATTAATAGAAAAGCTTGTGCGGCCTATGCCACCACAACGACCATTATAAATCCGGGTTATGATTTTTGCCCATTTTCTTTTGGTTTGGAGGCAGTCGATGGTGGCGCCGATCTTTTCATCTTTTGTCTTGAAGGTGGCGAAAAAGGACCCACATAACATAAAATCATGTACTCCAGGGACACATCAGTTTCAGTGCTAATCTACTATCTGGAATTAATTAAAGAGCAAAAAAGCGGAGTAAATGTCAGTGAAAAAAATCATGGTTGGGTTTCATTAATTATAGCACTTGAGATAGAACGCATGAATGATTTAGATGTCAGTCGACACAGCGGAATAGACTCAAGTGCGGAATTATTCCAATCTGAGGTTATTGAAACAGATAGGACCAAGTACCGTGGTGCACGCGAGTATTTGGAAATCGAAATTGCGTATTTTTTGTTTCTCAGGCAGAAAATCTTTCAGAGGAGGGCATGGGTCAAATAAGAGAGGAGGATTATGAAGAAAGAGATCGGGGAAATGTGAAGAGGGGACCTGCCGGCTTAATCCCACTATAAAAACAGGAAGATCCGAAGGCTGATAAAAAAAGTTTGATTACCAAAATGTTACGATACTAAAATATCAAATGTTCAGTTGAAGTTAGCTCCACATCCACCCTAACATACTCGGAAACATAATGAGAGTAAAAATAGGAAAAAGTATAATACCATTTAAAATGTGGGTATGTAAACGATCTTATATTTTTGAAGTGAGTTAGAGAAAAGTGAGAGACAGAAGTAGAGAAAGATATGGGGGAAAATATAAAACTGTTTAAGAGAAAACTTTCAAATTTATTTTTAACTCCATATCCCATAGAGACTCATTTTGGGGAATTGGCAACAGAGAAGACCCAGATCAGACAGCACAGATCAAGACACCCTGTGTTTGTTTACATGATATTGAAACTCTTATTTTACACAGTCTGCATGGCAAAACAAAATCCATTGTTTTATTTACCATTAAAAGTTCAATAAATTCTTAAATTTTTAAAAGAAGTTCATGAGAATATCAAAGACATTGTATGAAATCTAGCATCCCAATCTTAATTCCTTAAATAAATAAAACTAATACGTTGTGAGGGAAGTCCTCAATTTTTCTGCTGTATATGAAATTTTAGATTTATGTTATAGATTGTCCTCTATACATCTAGCTGCAGAATACATCATCTAATTCTTGTACTGATTACCGTAACTAAAACAAACCAAGATTCATCCTGTTATTTATAATAACAGTTATACATCTTTCCTCAAAGTGTATATATTCTTTGCAAGAAGAGTAACTTAGTATTACATCGCATGCTTTTAGAAACTTATATTTAAATACATGTACCACCAAAACAGACATATTTCTAAAAACAATACATATTGATTAACAGAATATCCGATTTTCATGAAAATACACGTTTCTAATCATAAATTAACGACAGATGAACCATCTTGATAAACACAGCCGATTGACAATATCTTATCTGCAATTCCTCAGTGTAAGAGACTTCAAATCATTAGCTTGGGTTTAATCAAAAGATGAAAGAAGAAAAATACGAGAGAAAAAAAACTGTGTTCAATTTTTACGCCCGATGGAAGAATATGAAGCGAGTGTCGTCTATACGAGAGTCAGCGATGATCAGTCATTTGCATAAGCCACCGCAACTGTCGATGTTAAAGAAGAACCAAAGAGGAGCACGCCACAAAGAGCAAATCTTGACATTGAATAAACAATGGCGTCACGAAATATTGTGTCTAGGCAACCGCAGTATTGACTCTAAGACATCGGCAGGCTAATCGTCTCTCAAGCTCTGGTTTTTTGCGCGACCACAAATGATGATTAGGCAAATACTGGGGCTCCGAAAAGTGATTAAGAAACCCCTCAAAATATGTATTCGATATTTCATTTTGGTAGCAATGTTTATACATGACTGCGTTTCTTTTTTTTTGTGCCACTGTTATATGAGATTATTGAATAAATATCCGTATGTGTCTCTTTGGTTGCTGTTTTATAAAATTTTGTTTTGAAGAATACGTCTTAATTTAGATTAGATTGTATTGTTTGTATGTAATTACGTATTTTTGGAATACCATAATTCAATAAAACATTTTCAACAAACTAGGTAAGTTTGTGCAAAATCATTTTTTGAAGTTTATCGTGCTTTCGTGATAAAAGACAATTTAGAATGTGAAAATCAGTCGCGGGGAGCGGACAGGCAGTCTGATCAATACCAGACATTTTAAAAAAGGGCAAGACAACGAAAAGACATACAAGTTACTGGAGAGCAAATTAGGACATTTCTTTTCGCTAATCATAGTTATGATGTCGAGCGCAACCCTATATCTTCTTTGCAAATCTAATTTTCCGGGAAGTCAGGCAGCCCTCGGACATCAATTTAAAACACAAAATAAATAACGTGTCATTCACCACGTGCTCGGGAGCAAAAAGGTCTGAAATTTAATTTTCCATAATATTCCATCATACCGAAAAAATCTAATTACCAGTAGTGAGGAAGCGAAGGAAAACTTGATGGAATTCGTTTGTTCCTGACGGTTCTACGAAGACACAGAGATGTAAATCTATATTCACAAATAATTCTCTACAAATGAATTTGGTTACCAGAATTATCAGAATTCTGGTCTCGTGAAATGGAAATATCGAAAATATTGAACCAAAAAATTACTCGCCCTTTACAATAATGCATTCAATTTTTCGGCCATCTGTGGTTATATTAGATTACGACCATGCGCATGCGTAGTACATCGTGATCAATTAGATTGTGGACTTGTACGGGTCCTTGATTATCTGTTTGATAAAAATTAGTCCGTGACAGGAAAAGGAGAAAAGCTAGCTTTAAGTAATATGTAGGGTCTTGCTCGTCAACTCATGGACCATGCTAATCACCTTTCAGAGCAAGTGTTTCACCTTGGTAACGCATTTTAATCAATGACACGGAGGACATCGTTTGAATTATTTAGCAGATCAAACACTTGTTTAATGACTGCATGTCATTTTGTATATAGCTTTTTATTGCTTTTCTAGACTCCACTTGCTCTAAGCTGTTGACCGCTGAATTGATTGAGTTTCAGGAACAGCAGAAAACAATATATTGTCTACATTAAACATTCAATAATTGATAGGGCAGATCATGTTTCATAATTAAAACTGAATATAAAATCTGATCAGAAAAAAAACTGATCAATTGAAGCTGTGGAGATAATCAGCATCCGTCATAATATATTGTTCTGTAATGTAAAGAAATCGATAAAATGGTAAATTTTGAATTGCAAGTCTCTTATTTCTTATTATCTTTATCTTATTTTTAGAACATGTATTGCACTGACGTTTATTCATTTCGGCAAGTTATACCATTATCTGTTGGAAGTATATATACACATTAAATTTCAAATATTCCATTTGGATTTCATATTGTTATATCGTTTTATTGAAAATTAGAAAGAAATGCACATATATTTAATTTACATGCACTTGTTCTTGAAAACAATATTTATCGAAAAACAATGTTCCTCATACCTCGTTCGTCTTTAACCTAGAGATAAATTTCATGACTGACTCTTTTGTAGCAATTAGAGACAAAATGGCAAAAAAGTTTAAAAACTACGACATCTTGTTACGTTTTTCCTTTAAGTCCCGTTCTCTTTGTGGACCAAAAATCGTTAGAGAAACGTCACATGAAGGAGAGATTAGCCGTCTTAAACAGGAGTTGATGTCCCTACAGACCCCTTGTCAAATCTTAAACTTTAATTGCTGAAATTGGTTCGGATAATAGAAAACATTTTAGGAGTATCGACAATGTCTTATCTGTATTGCGTGAAATAAAATAAACTGTTGCTTATGAGGAAAACTATTCCGACGTCTCGAAAATTTCCCTTGGCGTAAAATGAATATGTTCACTCGTACATGTTTATAAATTTTAAAAACAACTTCTCAAATAAAACTGTGTCTGTTTCTGAAATTATAGTTAAATATGAGTAGGCAAAGTTTGTCTTTGAATTTACTTTTCCCTTGACATTTATGAAAGTAATAGAAGAAATTCATGCTAAGGAAGCAATGCATGATGACAGTCCCGTAAAGTACGTAATTGGAAAATATAATACTCGCATACGGTTGTAGGTCTAGCGCTTGGGAAAAGCTTTTAGAGTCCATTCAATTTAAATACTAAATTTACCTTTGTTTAAATTGAAGTTGATTTTACTATTAAGATAAAGAAATATTATTTTACTTTCAAAAAGGTATATCTAAATTGGTTTAAATTTTATTTTACCATAATTTGGAACCTTTTAATTTGTGGTTGGGGTATAATAACAACATATATTTTATATAAAAGCCTGATATTTTATTTCATGCAAATGTTATCAATTCATTTTGGCGCAGTATTAGTTATTGAAAGGCATATATGTTTAACAGTCAGTGTTTTACTCATTTTTTAGATTTAATAAAAAGATGTTTTAACATATTTTTATTTCAAGTTCATCTTTTTCAATAAATACTGAAAATATGTAATGCAAGAAGATCTACAAGGTTTTTATGGCTTTTGTCATGGAAGTCATACAATTCCCTAGAACACGTGGTTCTAGTTTGTTGCTCGAAATCCGAGAGTTGTCCCAAAATTTATCTTTAGATTTAATTTCCGAATAGAAAAAGTTGAAAATGTATTGATTAACAAAGCTTGCAGCAAAAAATGAAGTCGGTAACATATTCTTTAGTTATTATTATGTATTGATATATTTGTTTCTCTGTATATACATATGAACAGTTTTGATATTAGGAACCTACACGCATGCATAAATGCCTATATGCATGTATGTAAGAAGTAACAGTTTAATAAAGTATATAGATATTTAAAGATGTAATAAACACAAGTCAAAACTAAAAACAAATAAGCGATTTTCCCCAATAAATTCATCTTTTGATAAAAACAAAAATGAAATGTACATCTTTAAATGCTGAAATCATTATTTCGATTGCAGACAAGAACAATGACTAGTAAAATGGTTTCCCCAGCGCTGGCAATTCCAGAAACATCATTGTTACATTTCTGCTTGGTCTTATCATACCCAGAGCTCGCCTTCAAGTCACGTGACATGGCATAGTTCCATAGGTTAAAAGGGTTTCATTGTCGTTTTCCGATTGGTCGCCGATACTCTCTCCATGTCGCTTGAGGGAGTACAGTTCCAAGAGAGTGAGCTAATATAGAGATTGGTGCCAATTTCAGCTTGCATTTTAATAGTGAAATTGCTGATAAGAATGACGTATAGGGATGCGTTTTTGCCTTGTGATGCGCTTGTTAAATTACATTTAAGTTAGTGGGCAGAGGAAGACTTGCGGGATGATTACAGTCAGAGACAAGCGGGTGATTTTGCGAGCGTGATTTTTACCTTTATAAAATGAAGGATTTATCCCGTCTTTTTTTACTGTTTGTCGATTTTAAATGAATGTTTGGAGTAATGGAAACAATCTGTCCAGTAAACATAGCACGTTTAGTTATTCACGCATATTTCGTAGGTGACGATTGGCATTTCTAATTAGGAATAAAGATTAAACTGTTTTAACTATGCATTTGACATTAAAAATAGGGTTCAGCCAAGAAATTCTAGTTCCTTCGAAAATGAACCGATTAATTAAAAGATAGTGCAACAAAAGAGGAAGAATAAAAAGAACGATAGAAAAATATACAAACGTATAGAAAAGAAACTTAGGAAGGGAAATAATTATGATAATATGAAAAAAAGAATAAAAGAAAACCAGCTGCAAATAAAAAACGTTTATAAAATATTTTTATTTGCAATTGAACTTATTTTAGAAAAAAGCTATTCTCAGATATTGATAATGGTTCAGAAATCACAAGATCCCGCCCCACAGACCAGTCAGTTAGACTACCAGACGATTCCTTACCCCGGAGAAGACGTTTGATTGCATAGGTTCAGGACCGGTGATCCCAGACACCTCTGTTAGCTCTCAGTCATGACCCAAGTTTGCATAAACATCAGACAATGTTGTATGGTCACGTAACGCACGCCAATAACGTTCGGAAGGTATGTCGCATCCGCTCGTTCAAAGCGAGGCTGGAGTAAAACCGCCATGTTCAATTTAAGTCACACGTGTAAGAAGATCATCGATGCGTTAAGCCATGCCGAAAAGGCAAATAAACATAAGTAATTTCTTTGTTGATTTTAATATGTCATTGTTACGTTTTTGTGTAATAAATTAGTTACGGTTGAAGAAGGCAATACGCCTGTGAAAACGATGTCAGAGGCTAAAGTTCAGTTGCATGAACCTCGAGGGATGTGCACGGCCTTTTGTCTGAAGTCACATTCATTAAAGGTTTTTTGTCCATCCATCATTCAAATGCAGGCTTTGAACGTTATAAAGCAGGGTTACATCAATCTAAAGAGTCATATATTTGTCTGCTGTTGGGATGCATCGCTTATATGGTTTTTCTTTTTAAATGTATCATCCGAATTAAGGAAAATTTGATGACAGAGAAATTGGAGGGGGGAGGGGATTTGATGCATAATGCAAGATAGGTACAAATATAATATCAAAGAAGCAAGACATATATTTGATGTACTGCCGATGTACAGCTATTTTATGCACAGGAAATATGAATGGCATGTAATTACATTGTTGATATCAGGGTTAGGATTAAGTTGATACTTGCAATATTTATTTAATTTTTGGTATACATTTGCACAATAAAAATAGAAATATGTATGATAAATCCATTCGCTTTTTACTACGCTTAAAGCATTAGCCTTTCATATGTTGAACAATCGAAACAACATATATTTAATTGAATCGTATTTATTGCTATAAAACAAATCTGATATATATACCCAGAACTAACTTTTTTAATATTTCTCTTCCATAAAAAGAAAGAGTTTAAATTAGCACATTTTATACCGGAGTATATGTAGAATCACTGAATTGATGGTTTGGTCGTGAACAAAATATATACTTCGAGATCTATGCTCGATTGAAGAGATTCTGGAACAGAATACACATTCGTGGGTTGTTGACTTATATTTGTTCTCAACGTGTGCATTGTTGCATGATAAAATAGAGAGAAAGAGAGAGACAGAGGGAGAGAGGAAGAGAGAGAGACAGAGGGAGAGAGGGTGGGGGCGGGTGGAGACCACTCTTGTCCTCTAGAAAACTTATTTTCAAATCAATGTCTGTTAATGATCAACACCCACCCTTAATAACTATAAGAAGACGTGACACTCTGCTTAATAAAATAATGTACACTGAAGATATTCATATATTCCACATTATCAGGCCCAGCGGTTGTGTTTTTTATAATATGAAAAAATATAAATATGTAGCCCACATAAGAGCTAAACTTCTACTATTCTTATAAAGGATCTTGTGCGACGCGGGAATCTACGTACGTAATTAGAATTATATAACTTGTTCCCTGATCAACGTAAAAGATATAAGGTTAAGATGGCCGCATCACATCCTCACTGCTGTCGTCATTTATATTTCAGAATTTGGAATAAATGCAGTAAAATATTTTTACGTGTTTTTTTTTTCTTTCCAACGTTCTCATTTTGATTGTCTTTAACTTACGGGCAGGGAAATGGGACATAAATTTATTGCTAATAACATATTCAATTTGTCTTTGAGGTTGTGGGACCTGCACATCGTTGGAGTCAGGGACACCTCATAATCACTTAAATACAATAAAACTGATAGTTCTACGAGACAAGTCAGTGAAATTAACACGTGTTTAACATCACGTCACGTGCCACTTCCTGAAACGGCAGAATACGTAATCTAATATGAAGTATTATGTACAAATTTGCTCCTTCAAGCCATATGTGACTATTCTAAATGAAATTGCCCAGTCATAAGGATAAACTGATTACGATTCTTTTCTCTGAGGTGTAGTCAAGGGTTGTCTGTATTCAATTCCGTCGATCTTTTTGTGACCTGGACAGGAGACGTCTATTCTTTAAAAAAATCGAAACAGGTTGCAAGAGCGAGAGTGGGTTTGGGTGGAGGTATTAAGATGCTGAATCATTTAAAAGAAGAAAAGGAAAAAAAAATAACAATGTTCCTCGATTCTTTCTTTTAAGTCCGTTTGTATGTTTATCTTAAGCTTGAGCCACTCAAAACTTGAATATAAATAATTTGCTTTTATCATTACTGATAAGTCGAAATTTCTATATTTTTTTAAGTTTTAGCTTCATATAGTATTGCGAATATTTCTATGGCTATAAAAATGCAAACATTGTTGAAAAAACATCTGTAACGTTTGGTATTTCTCTTAACAAAACGACTATTGAATGTCCATTTACATGTATTCTCTTTTCACTAGTTTAAACAAATTAATAACATTCTTTTTTTTATTATTATGGTTTAATGTAAAATATAGATTGATCCAAAGAAAATCGCAGAACTGTCTGGCAATAGTTGTTGCATAGGTTGCCAAATAACGATTATTATCAATAAATCTTTTATGATGACTAAGTGTAAAAGATGGAGTCTCAAAAGGTTAAAAATACAGTAAAACCTCGCTTGAAGACCACCCCAGAATTAAGACCACCTCACTATTAGGACCACTATTTTTTGGAGCCAAATAGTTAAAAGTCTTGTCCTGGTTAAACAGCAGAAATTCACTATTAAGTAAAGTAAATGCATTTTACAGTCTAAGTTTCATGCCTTGGGCACGTTCACCGACTTTACAGCTTTTACCCTTGGTCATCGGGCTACTTGTATCTATCTATCGATCTCCCTGGGGAGTCTTTCACTCCGCTTATGGCAGCCCACACCATGGCGCCACGGAATTATACCGCCCTCTCAGGTACCCATTTACACCTGGGTGAAGTGAAACAATGCGGGATAAATTTCTTGTTCAAGGAAATTGGCAGTGTCCTTGGCAGGACTCGAACCCGGGACCCCTCGATCCCGAAGCGCGTGTCCTACCACTGGACCACTGCTCCCCACGCATTAAAAGACCACCTCACTATTAAGACCACCTCACTTGTAAGACCGCCTCACTATTAAGACCACCTCACTATTAAGACCACCTCACTAGTAAGACCACCTCACTATTAAGACCACCTCACTTGTAAGACCACCTCACTATTAAGACCACCTCACTAGTAAGACCACCTTACTATTAAGACCGCCTCACTATTAAGACCACCTCACTTGTAAGACCACCTCACTATTAAGACCGCCTCACTTGTAAGACCACCTCACTATTAAGACCACCTCACTTGTAAGACCACCTCACTATTAAGACCACCTCACTTGTAAGACCACCTCACTATTAAGACCACCTCACTATTAAGACCACCTCACTTGTAAGACCACCTCACTATTAAGACCGCCTCACTTGTAAGACCACCTCACTTGTAAGACCACCTCACTATTAAGACCACCTCACTATTAAGACCACCTCACTTGTAAGACCACCTCACTAGTAAGACCACCTCACTTGTAAGACCACCTCACTTGTAAGACCACCTCACATGTAAGACCACCTCACTTGTAAGACCACCTCACTTGTAAGACCACCTCACTATTAAGACCACCTCACTTGTAAGACCGCCTCACTATTGAGACCACCTCACTTGTAAGACCGCCTCACTATTAAGACCACCTAACTTGTAAGACCACCTCACTATTAAGACCACCTCACTTGTAAGACCGCCTCACTATTAAGACCACCTCACTTGTAAGACCACCTCACTATTAAGACCACCTCACTTGTAAGACCGCCTCACTATTAAGACCACCTCACTTGTAAGACCGCCTCACTATTAAGACCACCTCACTTGTAAGACCACCTCACTTGTAAGACCACCTCACTATTAAGACCACCTCACTTGTAAGACCGCCTCACTATTAAGACCACCTCATTTGTAAGACCGCCTCACTATTAAGACCACCTCACTTGTAAGACCACCTCACTTTTAAGACCACCTCACTTGTAAGACCACCTCACTATTAAGACCACCTCACTTGTAAGACCACCTCACTATTAAGACCACCTCACTTGTAAGACCACCTCACTATTAAGACCACCTCACTTGTAAGACCACCTCACTTGTAAGACCACCTCACTATTAAGACCACCTCACTTGTAAGACCGCCTCACTATTAAGACCACCTCACTATTAAGACCACCTCACTTGTAAGACCACCTCACTTGTAAGACCACCTCACTTGTAAGACCACATCACTATTAAGACCACCTCACTTGTAAGACCGCCTCACTATTAAGACCACCTCACTTGTAAGACCGCCTCACTATTAAGACCACCTCACTATTAAGACCACCTCACTATTAAGACTGCCTAACTATTAAGACCACCTCACTATTAAGACCACCTCACTTGTAAGACCACCTCACTATTAAGACCACCTCACTTGTAAGACCACCTCACTTGTAAGACCGCCTCATTATTAAGACCACCTCACTTGTAAGACCACCTCACTATTAAGACCACCTCACTATTAAGACCACCTCACTTGTAAGACCGCCTCACTATTAAGACCACCTCACTTTAAGACCACCTCACTATTAAGACTGCCTCACTTGTAAGACCTCCTCACTATTGCAATCACATTCCTCTGGAACAGATGGAGGTCTAAATAGCATGATTTTACGGTATTCGTTTATAAGTAATTATCAGATTAAACGCACCTCACAAAAACAAACAAAAAACAACAACAACAACAGAAAAAAACAGATCAAGTTAATGAATTGTTTTAAACAAAAACAATTTAATAGTTGCAACAGTAGCTGTAGTCGGTTCAACGTGATATGGAACTTCAAAATGGACATAGTGATTCATACAAAGGTGGGCTTGATGGATGAAACGTCATCATTATTAATTAGTTTGATAACAGAAAATAATTTGGCAAAATATATAGGAACAAACAAACTGTAAAAAAGTCACATTCATTTTAATGTCTACCGGGGGAAAGAGAAACACATCTGAATTCACAAAAACGCAGACGTTTATGGGATCCAACAATGCCGATTTATAAAATTAACAAATTGTTCGTGTCATAAAATAACATCATTTACGAGGCATGTGGTATGTCATGTGACCCCGACACACCTGCGCAGTGAGTAGCACGAGGTCTCGAGACTTTCACGTTGAGTCCACATCCGGCTAGTGTTAATAAAACTCCTTTCGTTAACCAACGTCGGGGATCGTCGATTTTGTCTGTTCTGTTTCGCAAAGTCTCGCTTGACCTAATGTAAGAAAATAAGTTTGTTACATCTCAAAATAATAGTATATATATGACAGTGACAGAAACACATATCTTATCACATGATGACGTGAAAATAAATTATATTTAATTGAATAATATGTATGTAAGTTACATATTATATGAATGATTGGAACTGGTTAAGTAGGCATGTTTCTTTAATAAACTGTATTTAACGTTGCATTAAGAAGGATGCAATGTTTCTCTCAACGCTATATAGAATTAAAGAGGCATAAGATAAATAGGGTTTGTAATTTTACTATAGCTTAATAATGTTGAAATTAATAACAGTACGCTCTTAAACTGATTCGATTACACCGGTACTTTCATATTCATTTCTTGTTAATGTTTATTTCACTTTATCCCTGGATTTTATCACATTGTATATTTGATCAAATACACTAAAAATAGAACTATAATATCTGATGTTTGCATAATCTCTGGCTAAAATTCTTAATCAGTCTCAGTATTTAATAAGCTCTTCTCCCTAATTAAACTATTATTATAACATCTCCATAGTTTAAAAATCATTTTTCTTACAGAAAATATAATGACCTTTTATTACAAGATAATGTTTCAAACGGTTCACGTTTATTCTTCAAATAATACAATATTTCAAAAGGCTCGTGATGACACCTTTTAAATGGAGATCTCGACATGGTCAACCCTATTTACATTAAAGTACGCTTAATTAGACAAAACCAGTCGAAAACATGGTTATATTTGACACAGAGTTGTTGTTTGGGTCAAAAGGTTGAGAACAAGGTCAACTAAGTGATATTTTATCACCAGTTTCATACCTGAAAGGTCATACTAACACTGTCATAACACTAGTCGACGAGTAACATGAAGAACATACTCATTGTCCCGGCTTAACCTTTTATTTGTCAAGTATTTACAGAAAAAAGGTGTAGTATCTGTTGTCAGTTGAGAGACCGTCTGTAGAAAAGACATATGACTCGAATAAAGGATTTATATCTGCAGTACAAAGATAGTCTCGTCACCCGACAGGCACTCTTGACCTTGTTACGTTGTTTAGCCGTAATTGCAAGACTTTACTAGGCTCGGTCGTCACCCAATAGTCTTTTGTCTGGTCGATTTATAATATAATAAGCTCAAAAATCGATCGTTGCCGTTATATCTTCCAATAACTTTTTGTTAACCTAGGGGGTATTTAAAAACCGCTTTTGTATTCATTAACCTGAGTTATGATCGCTAATTTGTTTCCATAATGACGAATGACGGGCAACATTTGAAAATAAAAGAGAAAGCAAAGGCATAGGATTTTTAGTTACATTTTTTTTTTAAGATTCCGACGGCATTGAATGTTTTTAGCAAAAATCAGCAAATTGAAATAAATTTGTTTAAGTGTTTGTTTTGCCCTTTTTCATGTTATCTCTGAAAATAAGATGTGTGTATTAAGTGTTTTGGACAGTTATGTTTTGAAGAATTTTACACTGCATAGATGTTCATCGTGAGGTATATCTTATAGTAAAAATTGATTGACGGGAAATGTGATGACATTTGTCTGCATAATATGTGCTGATTAGGATATTTACCGGTACATCGCCGTCAATGGTTAGAAGTTTTAGTGAAGAAACAACAGCAATAACAACAACAATAACAAAATACTGTCTATAATGGCGATATGTATGATATAAAAAAATGATATGCTTATTTTATGTATGAATACTTTCACAATGAGATTGACCTTAGTATTGGAAGTCGTCTTCTTTAAACAAAGCAAAAAATGAACATGCCCCATGTTCTGGTAAAAATTTCTTAAGTATGAGCCCAGGCTCAAACCTGAGTATATACCCAAGTCCCTATTAAAACCAATGTGCATAGTTAAAGTCTGAGTATGAAAATCATACTTTAGTATCATTTTTATTTTCAAGACACACGGGACCTGGTAAAATTATTAGAATATTTATTTCTCCGCTCAGCGTCATGTTCTGTCTTTCCAAATTCAAGCTGACCTGGAAAACAGCAGTACAGTCAATTGGTCAAAATATGTTTTGGCCTAAACACTCATTACACATACATACCTTGTGCTTCATAACACTGATCCGACATTTTTCTACAGTATAAAAAAAAATACGATGTAAAACGATGCAAAAGAACAAGTTACGCCGAACTATAATCCATTTTTTAATTTCGATAAATAGGAAATGCATGTCAACCTTGTAATGCCTCACCTTTGTATACATTTTTCAACCGTTTTCAGATTCTATGTATATAATACACATGTTTAAAATAATTTAATTCATGTTTGAAATACTGTTGCACTGTCATGTCCATGCAACAATTCAACATGTATTAAGGAGCAGTTGCAGCAAGCAAACTACTGTTACTGTCAACAGTTAGAATACCAAAATGATATATATATATATTGCTTTTGACCACCATTTAGGGTTTTGAATCGATTTAAATGGAAAGGTAGCTCTACAATCCTACCAGCTTGCTTCTGTACTGAAAAGGTGGTTGGGGTATACAGACACAGAAATATCAAAGACACACATATGAGGCTTCAAAGGCTCAGATAAGAAGTTCATTGTTATTTCGGTGGGAAATCATTGAAATGGTCATGTGAAATGGTTAATATTTATTAAGACATTGACACTTATGTTGTCACTTAATGCTTAGGAATTCAACATTTTTAAAAAAAAGAATAATGTATCACACTAAAAAGTAAATGAATACTCAAAATTTGAATAAAACTAGATGGCCAATTTGACAAAATTATTATAAAAAGTAGAAGTTTTAGACTTATTGATAACAAGTTATGAATTACGTACATGAGAAACTATTCGTTTGATCATTTTGGACAAGCTCTGTTTCATAATTTTGCATATTACTTTAGGCATTGAAGTGTTCGAGGATAAATAAATGTAGAAACGTTCCAAGGCATTCAATTTCTAATCACAGTTCAATCAAATTTGGAAATACTTGTTGTCTCCACCTAGAAGTTTCAAAATAAATTAAATAAAGATATTCTAGCAATCACCACAAACTGGTTTCAGTCTTACTCCCATGTGATAATGAATATGCACCTCATCTGAAGCACTGAAAAGATGACATTCACGAAGACGAGTTGAGCTCTAAACCCCGAAATGATTTCGCACGAACATTTTAAAGGCGTTGAATTTGACTGCTGGATATTATTAAATGCGCGAAACGGCATGTGGAATTGTGTAACACCGTGAAAACTTTCATTTAAAAAGGACCAATTATAAATCCATTAAAAGAATCTCGAATGGCCAATTACTAAAATTAACAGTGAAGTTTAAACGTGTTAATTAGAAGTCTTCTCACACCTTTCGTTCAACTTGTTCGTTTCCGTCTTCAGAGAAGCTTTTGTCCGCAGATCGGATTTCTCGATGTCATTTCTACAATATCATATTTTAGTGTAATTTGATACCATTTACACAAGTTCTAGTCATTTCAGGTTTTAATAATATCAAAGAAGTCCAGCGTCTTTATGACCAAACCTTAGTATAATGCAAGAAAAATCATATAATTGACCATACCCTTCTGTCAAAGTCAAGTGCATCCAAATGAGCGATGCTAATCAATTTAAAGCTGTACGCGTTATAAAACCCCCAAGCGAGCCATGCACGTGTATTTCACGTGTATTCTGTGGCACTTTCCACTAATTGTACATGAGATGTTTTGTAGCGGCCAATCTCTGATTGAATCATGGTAATTTAAAATATGGGAAGAAAGTCTAATGGCAACACTATTTGTGGTTGGGTCTCATTTTTTCTCGTTCTGAGTTTTAAGGGGGAAGCAAATTGCAACATTTATTTTGTTTGGGTAATTGATATTTTTAGCCGTTAAAGAGAAGCTATTTAATGCTTTAGCATGATACTTGGACCGCACTCCGACGTAACAACTTCCGGTTACATCGGGGAACTATACTGGAACATCGAGCATATTTAAAAGGAATTTCAAACAACCACAATAGGCACCGACCCGTTAGCTTTTTTTAGTTGGATATGATTTAATCATAATGGGACTATAAGGAACTATACACAGAGTGCAATTAATTTCTATCTGACAACTGTCAGGAAAATTTACATAGCCTCAACGCGTATCGGATTCATAAAGAATATTAAAGAAAATCAAAGTCAATAGTTTGCTTGAAATTAATCTAAAAAATGCAATATGATGAATAAACGGGCGAAGCGTGCATTGTATTCACATGATCAGATATTTATGAATTAACTAATTGCATGTTTATGCATTTATTCTTTTTATATATTAGGTTTATTTTTAATTATGAAAGAATGGCACGCTGCTCATGTTCGACGATATCGCGGGTAGTCGCGTACATTCGACAAGAAAATATTCTTCCCTTTTAAAGAAAGTGGGAATTCGATATAGAGACGTTTACTCATTAATATAAGCAATATCTTGATGGTATTTTAACCTTCAATATCAAAGTTAATTGATAATATATGATATGACTTTCGATGGAAATTGCGATAAAACGTAATATATTTTTCTACAACATTTCAACTCAAACTAATATCTTTCTCTTCATGGGAGAAAACAATTTGCTCGTGAAATATTCACGTTACAGATAAATCTTTCGATTTTTTATTTCTGGATATTATATAACAAACCATATGATGCATGTCTTTTCTAATTATGCTTACTGATTTATCTTTACAATAAAGCCATATTAAGTCCGTGGAGTTAGAGACTAATTCTTTCTTGCAGATTTGTCGCTGTCCCGTCAATTATTGATGCGGCTCGGAGCGCCATGACCCGTCCCCCTGCGTCTACAATAATTATTATCCTCCCAGCACACTGGGTAGAATGGGATTTGTTTACAGTCTGTGCCCATTTTTCTTTCAGCAATAAACTCTATCCGCGTGTTTTGTTTCCAGAATTTGATAAAGTCGCAGAATAGAATATTCTTACGTCCAAGAAATGGAAAATTATTATGAAATAATATTAAACTGATTAAATTCACAAACTTAAGCCTCGAAAGGGAAGGCATACTGGTATTTCGATGCAGAGAAGAACATTCATTGTATTCGGATTAGTGAGTTATATTGTGCTGAAATATCAAAGTAATTTCCG
The DNA here is from genome assembly GCA_021229015.1 of Solen grandis. Lineage (NCBI taxonomy): Eukaryota > Metazoa > Mollusca > Bivalvia > Adapedonta > Solenidae > Solen > Solen grandis. Next base: position 35,061,352 of record CM037787.1, read on the forward strand.
AATCAATTCTGAATCATGCTTTACATTGGCAACATGCTCTTCATCTCGTTCAGTGTCGTATTCTCCTTCAAAAGAGACCCGATCCCCGACCCCCACCTCCCCCCGAAAAATAAAATAAGAAAAAGAAAACCTAAACAAATAATAACAGATACTAAACTAAACACATTGTAGTGTCAACATTTTTTTATATAAATACGAAAGGAAATATGACATTGTTGTCTTCTAAAAAATAGCACCTAATATTTCAAGTTTTAAATAAAACAAAAATATAACAAGGACTGTCTTAAAATGTCACATGGTTTTCACTAAACTCCAAGATTTGATCCCTGGAAATTCCTAATCAAGGGAGACTTGAAAGTTAAGCAGATCGGAGCGTTGATTGAACTGACATTTTCCCACATCACGCAAACAGAGGCTATAGATGCTCCTACAGTAGTTGTTTGTTCCGTCACCACCGGAATTAACAATCAGACATTTTTCGAATCTCTACATAGACATCAGTTTAATCTAATACGCTTTTAGTAAATATTAGAAAATTGGACTGGTTAGCCAACTTTTGGCAATAACTGTATTTGATTAGTTTATAGATGACAGTTATTGATCCTGACGAAAATATTTAATACATATCTTTATGAATTTGTGTATTCTGGTGTGTTTCGCTATTAGTATATTTGATATTGTTCTTCGCTGTATATAGAAACTTTTTTTTCTGATGAAGAACTTAGAGCTGAAAATGGTATAGAAATACAATCCATATTTGACCAAGCTACCATTTGACCTTTCAAGTTTTAACTTCTTACTTGATAACTGGAAAATAAACTTAATAAAACTATCTCCGTTTGTTCTTTTATGACCGTTTCAGAAATTTCCGGTATAGGAAAGCATATGCTGAACTTTTTCCCGTACAAGTATTCTCTTAAATTAAAAAAGACCACTGCCATTCCAGATATTGCCCCATATTTTGCTTCGATGACATTTTCGAATAAACCCTTGAAATTTTAATTGAAAAAGGAAAACTCAAAATACATTATTCAAATAAAGACGTGTAAAAAGAGCACTTGAAAACAACAATAAACCAACAAACTGTACACTGACTATAAACAACATAATCCTTCGTTTCTAACAACAAAATCCTCTTCCTCGGTGATTTATGAAGAGAATAAACAAAATTCCTGTCAAGCCGTCTTTCAAAGTTTCAATAACTCCCGAACAATGTTATTTTCTCATTTACTTTTCGTGTCGCCATAGAAACGCATATAAATTTGAAGAAATTTAATTAAAGAAAAGTTCCTTGGAAATGAAAACTGTCATGGAATGTATCTATGCAATTATGACTAAATTTGAAAATATTTTTCGTAGCTATGAGAACAAAATATCAATAACACCGAATCATTTATTTTGGTCGGGAACATATTTCGAGGCTATCTATCTATTTTTCCCGAACTATAACAGTAGATTTTAAAACCTCATTTGTTCATTCAGCTGAAGCAAATGCAATATTAATGGCATGGGACTTCACGATGTCTTACCTCATTTTGTTTTATTTACTCACTTTTAAAATTATTCATTCTAATGGGCAAACACACATTGTTACTATAACTTTCAAAGAAAGACTCTTTCCACATCGCAAAGTGTTACAAGAAGATAGTAAACCAGCAATTATTAGGCGTTATTTCACGCCCTTTTTGCTGTTTGGAATATGCGCCAGTATGTAAACGAAGATACTAGTTTGAGAGGGTTGGTTGAAGTCTAGAACAAAGAAAATATACATGTTTATTTTCGATTTCAATACATATCACTTTCAATATATATTTTGTGGTAATTTAAGGAAACCTGAAATGTAATTGTGATCGGAAGATTGACACAAGCCAGTAATCCACATGTCTGGAATGCCATATCTAAAATGCGTTTTGCTTAAAATTGTGTTCCAAAATGTGAACAAGATGTAACCTTTTGACTTTTATGAGTGACCCAAAATTACATTTGTGTATCCCCCACATGTCTAATCTGAAGAGGTCTCAGTATATCAACATGAACATTACAACACTGATCGTGACCTTCACCTTCCCAAAGAATCGTTATAATGAGGTAAAACATTCCATATTCCACCAGCAGGTCCAGAGCAGTATTTTAAACAAAATTTGAACAACGTGCATATAATTAACAAAGATATGGTGTCTATGGCACTTTCACTGTGTTCATCACTGTATTGTGATAATCGTTTATGAATCAAAACAGCAATTTTTCAAATAAGCAACATAAACGTATGTACCAGACTTTGACTGTGTTGATCGTCAAACAATAATATGACAGTACTAATACATAGGATTGAACCCGTGTCCCAAACTATTCAGCTACTAGTGACAGTACATGCAGTTTCAATATCTAAAACTAGTTTTATGGCGTTTCTGATATAATGAAAATCACATGTTCATAATTGAAATATGGAACTCAAACGGAGTATCGTGAATTTTACATGCCATGATATTCCCGGATAGATATCAGATACTATATTTGTGTAGCTCGTATATTTATTTAATGGATGTACCCAGAAACTTGTCTCAAGTGTATCGGCAAGGCGTCTATTCGCAAAATGAGCTAGGGTATTGCACCCGGACTACCTTGTATTCAACTACTGCCTCTTCCGATGCTGTCTCTTCAGCAAAACAGGGCCCACATGTGGAAAACCCTTGACCGCAAGGTCTAAAATATGGCCATAATAATCAGAAAAGGATGCTAGCCATTATAATAAAAGAATTAAAAGAAAGAAAGGAAAACCGCTCCATTGACATAGACCATGTCTAATGGAGACAAATACTAGATCTTGCAGTAAGTAACATAATATCACACCCAGTTACACTATGTATATTTTACCTATTTCATAAATTGGCGCAGTAAAGTGTTTTCACTTTAAAAAAAGAGAGAAAAAATCCTGAAATCCTAACCACGAGAGGTAGCATATGATTAAATGTAAATTTAATTTGTACATTAATATTGTTGGATGCATGTTCTTATTTTATTAATACTATTCTATATCAAACATTTCATTTTAGCAAACATTTCTGGCTTTGTCAGTTTTGTATTTAAATACTTAATGAAAAGATGTACATTAATTCAGAGCGCAAGAATATAATTTAGTGCGAGTTGGCAGACCGTATTTAATAAGACAATTTGTATAATGGAGATGACATTCTTTAGGAAACAATACATAGGTTCGTATTAAATGGATATATTATGCTATGCAATTGGTTAAATATGATATTTCAATTCTTCCTCTAAAATGTGGAATATTTTGTACAAAATTGTCTTGGGTTCTCCTAAAGGTATTTTAAAACAAAACAACTCACAGTTTTCTAAATATGTAAGAAATTAACAAACATTTGATCCCGTTGGTAATTCATATCAACCTCAAAGATATGCTCAACAGCGACCAATTCAGGTCAGATTATAAAATAAAAGTTTGATATGTTTTGCCTAAATACCTGTTATTCCAAGAAATTGAATTCGTTTGAGCTCATGACCTTTTTCCTGAAACGACGTAAGTTATTTACCTGTGCCCGTTGCTGGGTGTATATTGAAGAATGACCAGAACTTACGTCAGTCTGGTACAAAGATTTTGTAAAATATTGATAATGCTTGAGCCTTATTTTTATTATAGTTGGACACCCTCGGTTGACATTCCTTTTTTAACTTCATGACAAAATGCCGGCAGAAAATCGGGCGTGGTGTCCGAAGATGTACGTTATGGATATTATTTACTTTTCAATTCATATGTTGTGGTACTCATGATATATTCACGTTAGAGCTTAGTCATGTATCAACTTCGTTCTGACTTGTCTACAAGAGGTGGCAACCACAAGATTGCCGCTTTCTAGACCCCTTGACACTCTTGCAGCTGCTGTTAGGCAATTCAACAAATGATTGCTTATCACTGACTGTTTGATATGGCAAACACTCTTGATGTTTACGGCCATTTGGAACCGTGTTGAATATAGGTCAAACCATTCATGAGACTAATCATAACTGGGTTAACTATATTGATTGATCTCAATTTATATAGAATTTCAGAAATATCTAACCTTTTACCTCATGAATGTTCATGTACAAATTTATGACTTAATGGGCAGTAATTTACAGAGCTTTACATGTTTAATAAAACATTGGATTGTTTTTGCCTTGCAGACTTGTGTAGAATCTGAGTTACAGTATCATATACTCGATACACGTCTCATGCTCTCCATTAAACTCACATTTCTCTTAGTAATTAAGTAGAAGTATGACCATGCATCAGTCCATTGCAAAAATGTGTCTCATAACATTTCTGAATGATCTAAAATTGTTTGAAAAACACTAAATATCAAATATTCGACATTTTACCAAGGTGATGCATGTCTAAAGTTCTTGGATATATGAGCTCCTTCAGGGAGCTGTCTGATCTGGGTGTGTTCTGTTTGCCAATACGTCAAAATGGGTCTGTATAAAGGAAAGGGTTACTAAACAATGGGACTGAGAAAACAGCATAATGTTTTTCTTTTTTGCTCTCAGAATATAAAACCCAATTAGGCTACAGTTGTCATGTATAAATGCAGTTATATTTAGGTTAACACTTCACACTTGCGTCCAAATTCAATTTCTCCTATATATGTTTCATTCCCATTAATAGTCTACATATCATTAAAAACTTATCGTATTGTAGAAATTATGGAATGCCATACGGTTGGGAAAAAATGGTGGTCGACTCTATTTAACATCATTTTACCTTTCAGAAAATATACATAATAAGGCCCAAGTTAATATATATAAGTGACTAGAAACGCAGATATGTACTCATTAAGACAACCAAAAACAGATATCATTTATCGTCAGATTTGATCATATTTTTAAGACATTGCGGTCTCCAACACGCAGAGCGAACGCCGTCCATGTCATTAATTAAACCTCAGTATTCGCCGGTTAGACAGATAAAAATAGTTTCTTTCTATTATTGAGAAGAAAAGAAACTATGCTGATTATGACACAAGTCCATCATTAGTAAAACCCTTCCCGAAGATTGGAAATCATACCCGCTCTATTGCGTGAATTTTCGTATACATTGACAAATGGGTTTAATTCTTTGTTCTTCGGGGACGACACCAGGATTACAATTTTCTTCTTTCCCTTTCTCTGAGATAGAGTTTACAGCTTCATTAGCCTATTTTGTGGTGTTCCGCAAATGGTCTCACACCAGCGAAAAAAATAAAGTCTATTTCCGTGACTTGTAATAAGGCATCCGTAGCATCGAAAGAACTCTAGTCAAAGTAACACTAAACAGTACTCCAATAATGTAGTGCTAGTAGCACACACGTGTTATTAAATGAAGTGCTTGAGAAAAAAATTGGTAAAAAAATACCATATAAGAGGCACATTTTTCAAAGGCAATTAATTGAACATTTGGAAAGCTTTTTTTATGTCACTTATACAAATACTTATGATATATTTGATATGAGTATTGGTAACATAATACCAAATGAATCACACCAATTGCAAATGTAATGTATTATTTTGTGCGTAATATTTGAACACTTACATGATTCATTCACAGTGAAAGTATAGACCCAACTTATAGACAGGTTCTGCTATGAGACTTTCTTTCATTTATATGACAAGAGATTGATGATTAACTATTGTAATTAATATCAATTGTCGCTATTTGACTTTAATTGCGGTTTTAATTAAAACATTTAGGTCAAGTAGCTTATGTGCTGTTTGTGTTTCTGAAAGAATTATGTCTAGCGTTCTATAAAACGCTATAGCGCTTCTGAAAGTGGTGAAACCGGGATGAAGCCTCAGAGGAAACGGTATTGGTTAACCGTTCTAACTCAGAAAAATAATTACGTGCGACTGAATTGGAATAATTTGAAATCCGAATCTCAAATTGGATTCGACATGTCAAGTTTTGAGAATGTTGTGTAATTACGTTTTTGTTAATAACGTCGTATGTTTACGTCATAATTCGACAACCCATTGAGAGCCAGTATTTCATAACTCCATCTATGATGGAAATCCGGTGTGAAAGAATGGCTTAACAATGCCATTTAATTGCGAAATTGTCATCGAAGAAAGTGACAACCACTCCATATTTGGGGAAAACCTATTCGGAAAGGATAGATGTTATTGAAATATATCATCGGTAATTGTTTTTAAAAATTCTATATAAGTGGGAACATCTTTTCGTGCTGGCTTTTGTTACATGAAGGAACGATAATGTCTAGAAGTGACATGGCACAGTCTGTGTCGTAATTACTTTTCCGACTTTGTCGAGTGAATAAATAACTTAAAATGAAGAAACCTATATGGAAATGAAAGATAAATTGACGGACATACATCATAGAGATGTCGAATGTCGTCCAAACTTTTTTTTTACACTAGATTTTCTTTGTTTAAATTGTCGTCTATGCCGACCATATTTGCACGCATGCCTTTATGCAATATATCGATATGTTATTCATATAAATCTAATGTTGAATAAGAAAGCAAATATACAAAATATACAAAATAATATCAATTCGTTTTTTTTTGTATTTATATCTTTGGACGATTTTTATGTAACGCTGGAATTATTTTAAAATATCATCTGATAATAGTTTTGTGGTTACACACCGTTTTTGTAAGAAATTAACTTTTGCGTCCATTGTCTCTAAATGACAAGCATTCTCTTACCGTTGCAACAACTGGCACATCAATTAATTTAATTAATTTAATTCTTTGTTTATGTGTGCATTAATTTTTTACTTTGTCTAGTTTTTATATTGTTTATATTGTTTAATATACATAATGTAGTGGGACACACATTTCTTTTAATTCTACTCTGTTCAAACCAATTTTCAGGATCTGAATTTTGTCTTCCACACAAATAGTGACGAATGGCGGTTCCGGTAATAGATTGTCACGGAACGTCACTATCTGATAATGTATATCTTCAAAGGGTGTGAATGAATATAAACTCTAAGTGAACACTATGGGAAACATTATTTAACAAAGATGGAATATAAATGCGTAAATAAAATTAAAGAAACACGCACAAGAAATAATCCATTTCGGAATACGTAAAATGTCAAAGATAAGCTGAATTTTAGATGCATATGAAGTTATTTTCCCTGTGTTAAAAACGAGACAAAGATTGTGCAATTTTTATAATATATTTATAAATTTCTCCCCTTATGCACCTTATTTACACTAGAAATAACATATTTTCTAGACTTGATGGCAAAATAAAATGTGCAATTAACCCACTCATGTGTTAATGATTCAATATCTATATCTTCTTTAATATCAAACAATGCTATGTCATATTAATGACATTCGCATGTTTATATGTAAAAAAAACAACACGATTTTTATCAGTAACCAGAATAATAAACCTGACCTTTTCCTATAATGTTTAAAAATACCCGTCCTTTCGCTGTAATGACCAATTAATTGTTATCAATATACCATTGTTAAAGAATAATAATGTTATAAGTATGGTCAAATATGTCAAATTGCCATCTCAAGGAGACAATCATCATCATATGATTTCATTAAGGACTTTATTGTTTTTCCTGCTTTAAGAAAGATAAGTAGAAGTATCCGTTTTCTTTGCAGTACTATTTATATCATTATCTATGGGTCGTGAGTAATTGTGTGTGAGTGTGTGTGTTCACGTTTGACTATATGTCTGTATGTTTGGTATGGTATGTATTACCGTTTGACTGTCTGTCTATCTGTGTAGTATGGTATGGTATGTATTACCGTTTGACTGTCTGTCTATCTGTGTGGTATGGTATGGTATGGATTACCGTTTGACTGCCTGTCTATCTGTTTAGTATGTATGGATATTACGTTTGACTGTGTCATCTGTGTTATGTGGTATGATTACGTTTGATTCTGTCTATTGTTGTATGTATGGTAGATTCCGTTTGATCTGTCTATCTGTGTAGTATGTAGGTATGATTACGTTGACTGCTGTCTTCTGTGTGTAGTATGGTAGTTTACCGTTTGATGCTGTCTATCTGTGTGTATGGTATGGTATGTATTACGTTACTGCTGTCTATTGTGTAGTATGTATGGTAGATTACGTTGACTGTCTGTCTATCTGTGTAGTATGGTATGGTATTATACGTTGATGTTGTCTATCTGTGTGTATGGTATGTAGATTACGTTTGACTGCTGCTATCTGTGGTATGGTATGTATGTATACCGTTTGACTGCTGTCTATCGTGTGTATGGTATGGTTGTATTACCGTTTGACTGCTGTCTATCTGTTGTTGGTATGGTATTATTACGTTACTGTCTGTCTATCTGTGTGTATGTATGGTATATTACGTTGATGCTGTCTATCTGTGTAGTTGTATGTATTATTCCGTTTGACTGTCGTCTATTGTGTGTTGGTATGGTATTTCACGTTGATGCTGTCTATCTTGTGGTATGGTATGTATATTACGTTTGACTGTGTCTACTGTGTGTATGGTAGGTATTATTACCGTTTGACTGCTGTCTACTGTGTGGTATGTAGGTATATACGTTTGATGCTTCTATCTGTGTGTATGGTATGTATGTATTACCGTTTGACTGCTGTCTATCTGTGTAGTATGGTATGGTATGTATTCACGTTTGACTGTCTGTCTATCTGTGTAGTATGGTATGGTATTTATTCACGTTTGACTGTCTGTCTATCTGTGTAGTATGGTATGGTATTTATTCCGTTTACTGTCGTTATCTGTGTGTATGGTATGGTATGTATTACGTTGACTGCGCTATTGTGTGTATGGTATGGTATGTATACCGTTTGATGTCTGTCTATCTGTGTGTATGGTATGTAATTACGTTTGACTGCTGTCTATCTGTGTGTATGGTATGGTTTATTCTTGATGCTGTCATCTGTGTGTAGGTATGTATTTATTCACGTTTGATGCTGTCATCTGTGTGGTGTATGGTATGTATTCCGTTATGCTGTCTATCTGTGTATTGGTATGGTATTATCCGTTTGATTGTCTATGTGTTATGGTATGGTATATTCACGTTTGACTGCTGTCTATGTGTGTAGTATGGTATGTATACGTTTCTGTTGTCTTCTGTGTGTGTATGGTAGTATTCACTTTGATCCTGTCTATCTGTGGTAGGTGGTAGTATTACGTTTGATGTCTTTTGTGTATGTTGGTAGTATATTACGTTTACTGTGTCTTCTGTTGTATGGTATGGTATGTATTACGTTTGATGTTGTCATCTGTTGTTGTATGTATTATCACGTTTACTGCTGTCTTCTGTGTGTATGGTATGGTATGTATTCCGTTTGTTCTGTCTATTTGGTGGTATGGTATGTATGTATTACGTTTGATGCTGTTATTGTGTGTATGGTATGTATTCACGTTTGATGCTGTCTTTGTGTGTAGTATGGTATGTATTACTTTCTCCTGTCTATCTTGTGTAGTATGGTATTATTCACTTTGATGCTGTCTTTGTGGTAGTTGGTATGTATTACGTTTACTCGTCTATTTGTGTAGTATGGTATGTATTCACGCTTGATTGTCTATTTTGTATGTATGGTATTATTACGTTTGACTCTGTTATCTGTGGTAGGTATGGTATGTATTCACGTTTTTGTCTATGTGTTTGTGTAGTATGGTATGTATTCCTTTTGACTCTGTTATCGTTGTAGTGGATGTATTCCGTTTGATGTCTGTTGTGTATTGATGTATTACGTATGTGTTGTTGGTATTTTATTTCGTTTGACTGTTGTTTGTTGTATGATGTATTTCGTTTGATTGTTGTCTCTGTGTGTATGGTATGTATTCGTTTACTGCTGTCTTCTGTTGTTGTATGTTATGTATTCACGTTTGATTCTGTCTTTGTGGTGTTGTATATCGTTGATGCTATGTTTGTATGTATGTATTCACGTTTGATTGTCTATGTGTTTGTGTAGTATGGTATGTATTAGTTTGTGCTTTTTTTTTTTTATGCTGTCTGTATGTTTGGAATGGTATGTATTCACGTTTGATAGTCTGTCTGTCTGTGTTGTATGGCATGTAATGTATTCATGTTTGACTGCATGTCTGTATGTTTGGAATGGTATGTATTCACGTTTGATTGTCTGTCTGTCTATTTGATACGTTATGGCATGCTTAACGTTTGATTGTCTGTCTGTCTGTGTGGTATGGTATGGTAAAGTATGTATTCACGTTCGATTGTCTGTCTCTTAGTGTGGTATGGTATTGTATAGTTTGTATTCACGTTTGATTGTCTGTCTGTCTGTCTGTCTGTGGTTTGGGGCCTTTGGTATGTAAGTCTGTTAAACGTATATGTTTTCATTAAAGTCTTTAATTGTAAGTTATTATACATGTTTAAATTAATTTAAAAATTGTAATTATGTGTATATTTTGTCATACCTAATGTTTGCTAAATATACTATCCCAAACAATTTGTTTCTGCGCAGTGAATTAATTGAAAGGATTTCCAAAATGGAACAGTTTCCGTTTAGCACTGTCTCAGTTTAAAAGTACAAATATTAATATTTTCATCATTATCATTTATCTCAAAAGCAATATAAAACGACGAAGAGGGCAGCAACGGAGATTTCAAAAGTGCAAGTGAGCGACCTTAAGGTGTTAAAAACGTCTGGCTGGGTTACGTTAGCTTTAAGAGTGTTTGGATTTACGAGCTCTTATCAACAGCAGATTGTGCAGTCAGGTCACGTGGTTTGACATTTTATGCAGACGACAGCTAAAGGTCACATTATCAGACGGAACAGAATTCCACTCTTGCTGTCTCGTCACTAGCCTAGCCTAAATATAAATGTCTAAGGTCATGTAAGGATAACATATTATAGTCCACACCGGACAGTCTATACCAAATTTTGATTGAATTTCGCGGGTGGGCGGTCTAATTTTCCCTATACAATTTAACAGGGTATCTCTGTACAATTTTACAGGGTATTTAAGGCAGGGTATAACCGAATATATGCCCCCAATAAGTGAATCACAGCGGGGTTATATTCAAAGCGATAAAGTGTTTGTTGAAATACAATGGATTAAGAAATGATACGTAGAACAGAGAATGAAGAAATGATGGAAAAATAATTTCGGATAATGCACAGATCCAGTTATACGAACGTTTTACATTCCTAATCGACGCACGTTCACATAATATATAGCAGATGCACAGTGTCATGACTTTAGAAATGATGCAATGCGAGCCAATTACCATACACTGGTAAGAGTATACAGGGGAAGTAACTGGAGCATAACTAATTCATACGATTTGTCTCACATAAGATCCAGACTCCAGCAATTCTTATTTACTGAACTTTAAAAGGATAAGGTTAATTCACATTGCAACCTTACTTGCTTGGTATACAGTGACTGTGAAAATAAAAAAAAGTTTTCACGTGGGACGTAGTCTGATTAAATTAATAGAAATAACTTAATTTAAGTTTTACTAAAGTATATGCTAATTCTGGTATTTGCTTAAACGATCCCTACTGAACATTTAGTGTAGACTATCCGCTGTACAAGTGTTATCTATGTCTGAAAAAGAGTCGCATGCTATGTGGCACATCGGCATGGCAAGTAGGAAAGGTTGTGAAATTGTCCTGAAGTGACTGAACAGGTCAATCCGTAATTGGGTTTCAGGACGTGGGGTTGTGATTCAGTGCTGCGATCTATTTGTTACACTTCCTCTGATAAGTTCCAGCATGTGGCAGATAGAACATCGTGTTACATATGTTTGTCTACTTTAAATAGAGAGAGAGAGAGAGAGAGAGAGAGGGGGGGGGGGGGGGGGGGAATGGGGGGATTTGATGCCACAGTATCACATTCAAGTCAGTTAAATCAGTAACAGCAAAGTGCCATGTTATTAACAATAAACTGGAAGGGGGTTTAATATAACTAGAGCTATCGCTGAAAGTGATTGATAAACTTGCCTCAAAGCCTCAACAGTTTTAAAACACGAAACAACAAAATATTGAACGCGTTGTGATTACCCTCTCTTTCCGTTCCTTCAAAAATAAACCGTGCACATCAGTTTATGCACATACGGAGGTTTCCAGCAGGGCGTCACTCAGTAAAATGATATGTGTATATGAATCCAGCCATATTAACTCGGTATTGTATTATATTTGAAATCACATGGGATCATTTTATATAGTTGTTTATATTAAAGTATTAAAGTTACAATAGCGATAAAATTTAGTGGAAAAAATCTAATTATATAAAGCATACCGCTTTTCTACGAGTGCCTATATAGATTTTCTGTAAATAAAAAGCACAAAAATCGTCTAACATCCATCAGTTTAAAAATTACATTTCGAGCGAAACGGTTCGATAATTTCGGAAATATCATAAGCACGCAAGTCTTATTAACACAGTCAAAATAAACATGGCTAAACAAGAAAACGAAAAGTATTTGAATTACAAAACTTAATGAAGTTGTGGACTTTGTACCCCATTTAGACTGATACGCGACATTGCGTTAAAATTCCTGTTGTGCGTCCTCAAATGGGTAACAAAATTAAAGTAAGGTTTAAAATTATTTTTATTTATATATAAAAAATGCCAAAACTATGTTGAAATATCGTTTGCAATGTTTATTTTGAATGTCTTACGTACACAATTGTGGATTTTTTTAATCAACAATTAGTTAACACGATATCAAGTTTTCGATCACTAGGTCTTCCTGGATGTTATAGATATCTTTAATGACTATAAAACAGGTTAGTTTGTTGCCATGTTAGCAACGACCGTGTTAGATGTCAAAACTACGATTCGGGTCCTACACCAAAAGTACGAATATAAGATAGGTAACTTCTGAGTAGGGTAAGGGGAGATAATTGTTTTCGGGGAAGTTGGTCAAGAGTCATCCGCCTTGTTATCGACCATATTAAAATTCCATGCATCTTTTTATTTTTTTTTTTATTTTTTTTTCAGGAAAGAATTATTTGTAATGAGCTCATAATATAATAATGCAATAATATTCAGGTAAATTTTCTTTCTTCTTGTGATCTTACCTTTATTATCTTGGGCCATTTTTATCATGATTTGGTCTATCATTTTCATTACTATTCCTGAATAGAAAAACGCTTGCGTAGAGTTTTCCAATGATACTGAGTAAAGAAATAAAACTGATCACGGCATCCACTGCTGTTATACATTACAAAGATGAATTTTTTTTCTGTAGAATATCATAAGCAGAAACGGTTGTCTGTAGGAACCTGTACCTACATGTCGGACAATCATTGTTATAGCATGAATATCTCCGAGATGTTATATTAAATTAAATGGAAGTTTATTAATTCTTTGCTATTACAAAACAATAGAATTATAAAGAATATATTATCCGATTAAGCGCAGAGCACCAGAGCTACCTTAAGCGTTAATTCCCTTGTTTGCATTTACCACAGGAGCAATGTTCGTTTGTTTAGCTATAATATGCAGGAAATCAGACATTTTTCTGAAGATAAATTATATCGAAAGCATTTGTTTAATACGTTAAGGGCTTTTGATCAATGGTTTTAATCCAAGTCTTACCGCAGGCGGCATGTCGATAAACACTGAAATCAATGATTTTCAAGATTTTTGTGTAATAAAATTAAACAAATGATCCGCCAGACTTTATGAGAAGGCATTCACAACTTCTCGAGGAAGGGAACTTAGCACAACGAAGAGAAAATAACTCCAATTTCTTAGTGAGGGGAAAAGATTGGCTTAAAATATACCGTATTCACCAAATCAGAGATAGAGTTCATTTTTCTCCATTCCATGAACTTGAGATATACGGTGAAACTACTATCAACAGTTGTTATTAAATCAGAACTATGGTATAAAAACAACAACAACAACAACAACAACAACAACAACACAGAAAACAACAATAAACATCAAATACAAGTAAACAACACATTTTAGTAGCTCTATTAGTGATTGAGAAGACTGACAGAAAAACAGTAATATACCATAGACACACACACAGTGTGCCATATATGGTGACAAAGAATTTTCCCTATTTAATAAGTAGTGCTAGAGACCGGCAGTACAAACTGAGTACGTGTTGGTCCCGGTGTATGTCCTACATCCAAAAGGGGTGCTAAGCATCATTAAGAGCCGAACTATGTAAATTATCTATAACCTTTCCGATATTTAATTGTCTTTTACACTCAGCTCAACCGGCGCAATTGAAGTGGTCGTAAGAGCAAGCCTCCCCCACCTTTCAATAGCAATACGGCTTTGAATGTGCCACAGATGTTCGGGCTATGAGAAAGTCTCCTTCCCTCTTGACCCTGGATTATATTTCCATTCCATATATAGCTTAATCTAGCCGACAATAAAACTTAGCGAAAATTATCAAAGAAAAAGAAATTGCTTTTGTTTATGCTAACAAGTACAAAGTAATCAACCAAGTGCCGTGCGTCACTTTTATCATGATAGCAAGTATCAGAATGACACGAAGACAGAAAACGTGAACGTTATCATTATTATAGCTAAAGTTATACTTCTAGTTAATCAGTCAGGTTAATTTTAGATTGATTCATGATTTTGTCGAAAGAGAGTTTAATTTTAAAGAGGTGAATAGACAAGGGAAACTCTAACTTTCACACGTTATTCTGTTAATTATTGCACAATTATAGAGAAGGTTACGTCATGGCCCTTGCTAACACTTGATCTTTCTCAAATGATTAATGATTGTTCACTCCATTGTCGGAAATCCCTCTTCATCATCATCTCGAGTCGATTCTCCCCGCTCTTGGCCGTGATATAGTTCCCACTTTGCGTTCGACAATTGAGCATTAGATCACAAAGTTCAGTTGCCGCCGCGCAACTTGCGTGCGCCGCCCTGTGCGCAACCGCAATATTTATGGTTATCATTGCTGATCCGGCTTAATAAATTATGTCACTTTTGAATTATTAATAGAATTGTTTTCAAGGAAGAGTTAGAAACAATTCTTTCGCGGTCGGGGCGGCTGATTAATCCCGATTACATTTGTGAAACTGATGCATTCTCCGCAACTATTAAACGCCAGTGTGAAAAAGGCATAAATTTAAAATGCATGGTTTTTTGAAAATTTTAAACATTCCTTTTAAAACGTCGCTGCAAACCATACGTTTTCTGTTGACATTTAATTCTTGGTAATGTTCAGTCCGCTGACATATGCAAGAATACTTCTGCAGTAGGTTATAAACAAAATCACTGACAGGAGGGACAATGGAAAGCCAAGGTTTACCCTTTAAAGAGGTCCTGCCAGGCTTTTTGTGAAGACTAAGCTTGAATTATTAAGATTCATTACCACAGCGTATAAATATCATTTTAGATCGAAACTCGAGCAATCAGCATTTAGTTGCCGGAACTGTCACGATCTTCACACAGTCTTGTTTTATTATTCAAGATGTCTAGGATATAACATTTCACAATCTGTCTAAAATAATTCAAGATATCCTTTCTTGATTGTAATACCCTTTGTTAAATAACCAGAACCCTTTTTACAATAAACATAATAAACCATTGACTATTTTTACAACCGCAATTAAAAATCTCCCACAGCATGTAGGTATCAAATGGACGTATGTAAAGGGTATCAAATGTACGTTTTATAACTATCCCATAATGCCTTGCACCCACGTATCATAACACAACTGTTCAAGATACGTTTGAAGAAGAAAGGTGCACACAATAAACATGATTATATATTATATACTATTTCTTGACCATTTAATGATACACTCTCAACTGGGGCCGCCGTGGCCGAGCGGTTACAATCGTGGACTACAAATCTCTCAGCCCCTCACCGCCGTGGGTTCGAATCCCGGTAGGGACTTCGGATTTTTCATGTGAGGAAGCCTTCCAGCTGGCTTGCGGTAGGTCGGTGGTTCTACCCGGGTACCTCTGTGTACTCGGGGTCTTCCTCCACCTGTAATTAGCTGGACGTCGCTATATGATTGAAATACTATCGCAGTGACGGTAAACCCCCAATACAACAACAAAAACAACAACAACAACACTCTCAACTTATAAAACAAAATGTCTCGATACTAAAAAAGTAGGACACGAAGTTGAACATTAGAAGTATTACACATGTATTTCCCCCTTTTTAATTTATTTTTCGTTTGGATTGTTCATAGACTGATATTGTATTCGTAGAATTCATACGAGTATGCATAGCTGCAATAAAATGACTGATTTCACCGGGTTGTGCTGACGTTATAGGTAGGTCACGCTTTATATATGAATGAATATATAACGACAATTGAATGTGCACACAAAGCATGGATCACCCCTCCTTTTAAGTGCCTGTGTGGTTTGAATCTAACCTTTTCTAATGTTACAAGATGACATGAATCTCAAATATATCCAAATGTTTGAATCTTGAAATTCTGTTTTAGGTGGTGTGTATGTCACATTTTGTAATTCAAGGTGGTCTTTATCTCAACTTCACTAACGTTCCTTTATTGCACGTAATGCATATTCTCTGATGACGTTTTATGTTTTTGATGTCTTTTTAAGCTGTTTTCTAATAGCTAAAATGTCACCCTTTTGATACTTCAAGATGTTGGTGGCACATCACTTTAAACTGACTGACTCTGTAGAATTGACCTAAAGGGTACACATTTGAAACAGCTGTTTAATGATGGTTTCTTTATCAAGTGTATAAAATTTATCTCGTCATCATGGAGGAAGAAATTTCTCCATTATTAAAAATTATATAAAACATTTACCTTATACAGCTCTCAACATATGTCCTTTATAGACTGGTCTTGTGACAATATCACGATATAAAATGCAGTACCTGTAAAAAAGGTCACGTGGCCATAGCCTTACACTTATTGACCTCTGTCGGTTCGAGTTCTGGTTTAATCCTTCAGATCTTTATTTGGAAGACTTCACGTTGGCATTCGGTGGACCTGTGGCTATATACTTTTGCCTTTTGTGCACACGGGGCCTTTTCTCTATCTTTGAAATGCTCTTAACAACTCAAACAATATCGATGTAACAGTAAACTACTTACCAACAAAGGCAAACTCTTAAAATACATGCGACTGTCGGGTATTAAACAGCACACAAATGTATATACATATATCTTTTTAATGGTTTTGTATATGTTGAGTTGGAATGAAATTTACAGTGGCAACTGTTCGAGCTGTAATTTGCACATTTTAAAGCACGAGAGCATAAGACCATGGTATTTGCTATTCATGGCATAAAGACCGAAGAAGTGTTCGGTATTCACCATATGTTCCAATATTAATACTTTCTCACACGCAAACACAGCATGGATTTAATATATCATGTATGAAATAGAACATAAACAAAGTTGTAACTCTAGGAACCAGTTTTAATTGTTTACTCTGCTTCAGGATTCATAATAAGAGAAATGCTTGTGAAAGAAATATGTATCGACATACTGTTTCACAATTTTAGGCGGTTATTATATGTTCAGTAAGTGTGTGTGTCAATATTCGTGGAAGCCTTAACAGGACGCAGATTTGATTTTAAAATCACAATCTTCAAATTCATATCACTTTGCGATTAATATACATTTTTATTCAATAATATATGTTTTCCACGTCAATAGGTATGTGATGGTGGAGGGCACCCACAATTAAAACACAAAAATGATATATAATGTTATATTTCCATTAAGGCGTGCAAAATTCACACAATCAAAGCTCATCTGGAGTGTGTTCTAAGATAAAAAAAATGTAAGCGTTCATGGCAGCACTGCTGAAATTATATGAAATCATATCGCTCGTCCTATAGACATAGCATACGTTGCTATTGTTTTGAGATTTAGCGTCGCTGTAACAGAATTTCAGTCATATAGTGATGCTCTATAGACCACGAGAGCACAAGAGGCGCCCGGGAAGATCCACCGACCTACCAGGCAGCATCATATAGACCAGACCGGGTTTCAAATCAACAGTAGCGAGGAGCTGAGTGATATTAAGTCAGCGACTGTTGACATTCGGCAACGAAGGCCCCGCGTTATGGTTATTGCCAACATGGATTGAGGTACTGAAAAAGAAAAACACATTCATTTTTGATAGTTTTAATACTATGTTTCTATTTGTGTGCATCTGTGTAGAAAGTATCGACAAAATGCCAACAGTTTTCCTGCTGACCTCATACGGGAGATCAGCTGTGAAACTTGGTCAAAACGTTTAAACATAGCACATCATAAAATGATGTTTAAACATTAAATAACAGGCCGTAAACCTCACATATCTGGATCAAACCTTAATGCATATCATGCAAAATGTTGTATTTATGATTAAAATAGAATGAGCGGCATATACACTGCCAATTTAGATCTAAGATTAAACGAAACTGCTGATACGCTTAAGCAACGATTTGCATTAAAACGACCCAGAAATGTGTATACCCGATTTCAACATCGTAACCAAGGTTTTAATTGCACATTTTTAAAATGCTGCATACATAAAACTATAACCCGTGAACAGAGTGATTCTGAAAGTGATATTTCTGAATTGCGAGAGGAACATTAAAACGTAACAAAATGCAGGAATAAGTCAGCCGTTTCAAGTTGATTACAATTTATATAGACGGTTGTCAACGAGAGTGTTGCCCTTGTAGTGAAGCCCGATCGTTAAATAGAATGACACGAAAAGTAGTAAAACTTTGTTAAGAATTTTAAAGTGTTTTCCTACTTAATGTGTATATAAAAGTAATATATATGTGCTAAAAAA
Organism: Solen grandis; assembly: GCA_021229015.1. Lineage (NCBI taxonomy): Eukaryota > Metazoa > Mollusca > Bivalvia > Adapedonta > Solenidae > Solen > Solen grandis. The sequence goes on from CM037787.1 coordinate 35,080,059, forward strand.
TGTTAGTAGAAAAGCAATGCATAACAATGTATAACGCCCTATTAGAACAACAGTGACATTACTATTTCAATTTATTACATACACCCAAAATGCAGGTGGTGGAGTCACATAGATGGTATCTTTAATATGCACTAAATTATGTAAAAATAAAACTATGAAGGATCGCAAGATTTACAGTCAGAATTTCGGAGATGTGGTGTAACATTTAAAAGAGACATTTTGTATGTTGGAATACCAATCATGCTCCTGATTCATCGACCACGACAAAAAAGAAAGATAACTCTGGTCTGAACAATATAACACTAGTGTATAACGTAAAAAATAAAAAATTAAGAATAAGCCAAAATTGGAATAAGATGCATACTCTGATATGTCATATAAATGAGCAAATGGCATTAATCTTAATTATATATAGTATACGTAATCATAAAATTTTCTACCCGTCTGTAGAATACGAAGGTTTCAGAAATACATACACTTATTAGAAATGTAAATTTGCATTCTTCCCTGAATACACGGAATGCTGTAAATTGTGTTTGGCATTATTCAAATATCAAATGTACAAGTTGGGGATCCATTTTGTTTTCGAATTTACAAACAGAAATTAAGTCATTTTTGTACCCCCTCATCGACAGATCGGGGCCGGGGGAGGCATATTGCTTTTGGTCTGTCTGTATGTCACAAAACGTTAACCTTGACCATAACTCGGAAGTCCTTCCACCTAAAGCTTCCCAACTTCACAGGTGTATGCACCTTGATGAACGCTACCCGTCAGATGACCTTGACCTTCAAATGATTTTGACCCCCAAGGTCTAAGCCCCCCCCCCCCTCCACTCGCCCCGCGGGGACATGTCGTTCATTCGAACGTACCGATTGGTTTTCTTCTAAAATACAAAGACTGTCAGGATTCCTCATTCTTTGATCTCAGGATTTGTAAATGATTGGCTAATTATCATAAAATAAATTTCTTATAAATTCAGGAGGACTACTAAGAAACAGGCAAGAAACTATGACGTATGACGTTGCCTATGACGTTTCCCGTCTTCGTTCAAGATATGGTTCAAAGTACACTGAATAATAAAGGATT
>CM037787.1:35081245-35131245 GCA_021229015.1 Solen grandis
CGGTTTGTGGGTTAATTTGCAGCGTAAAAGCAATATAAGTAGTAGTGCCAGCAGTAAAGCAGTAATTATTGTTTATGTAGTACAAGAAGTAGTAGCAGAAATTATGTGGAAGTTATTGTTGTTTAAGTAGTAGTAGTTGTTGTTGTAGTTATAATAGTAGAAGTTGTTGTTGAAGTTGTAGTAGTACTAGTTGTAGTAGTAGTAGTAGTAATTTTTGTTTAAGGTTTTAGCAGTAATGGGGTAATAGGGGATGGGGAGGAAGTCTTAGTAGAGGAGATTGTAGTGGATGGGAAGAAGAAAGACAACAGAAGAGGTGGAATCGGCAGGTTTACAATATACGTCCTTTAAAACTTGTTCTGCCTTGCTTGGCGCTCAGCATGTAAGGGTTGTTGCAGGAATGGTTGGCCCGGTGTCAGGATAATGTGACTGGGAGTGGCACCATGTCACATGTCTTCGGCGGGATACAGCAGAGCATTTTATTTGCATCAATTAGTCGGAGAGACGTTAAATTCAATTAATAATTATATATACGGTCAAACCTGTCTTAAGCGGTCAGTTAAGGGAACAAGGGAAAGTGATCGCTGAACAGAGGCGGCCGCTAAATGAAGGCCAAACATATAAAATGATATAGTTTGGTAATAATAAAACTGACCGCCAAATGCAGGTTGACCGCTTAATACAGATGGCCGCTAATACAGGTTCAACTGTAATTGTGGTGTTGGGTTCTACTGGGCCATAAAAGTCGCCATAGATCTATGGCCAATCAGAAGCTTTGAAAATTCAAATTAATCAGTGATTTATCTCAGTAGAATACTTTAAATTCAATTTAGGTTGACTTCTGAGTCAGTTAGAATCTATTAGCTATTTCTCCATACAACACAAACTTAATAGATTCTACCCTATCCACCAACGATTCTGGTGGGGATCGAGCTCGCAACTCGAAGTCAATTTACATTGTCACTGGACGACGCCACCCCTCTTGTCCAAGATAACTTTAATTCTCCGTTTCGGTGTTACATTAAATATGTTACATCCGCCTTTCTCCCTTTGTGCAGTGTGTATGACTGATATTTACTGTAACTGTGCAGGACCGTGTGCATTTTTTTTTTTTTTTTCGTTTTTACGACATTCCGTGTGTCAGCTGATAACATTTTGTAGAAAGCTTGACTATGTTTATTATAATGGTCTTTTAAATACCTAGGTTAGAGTCATGGTAGACTACATCCTTATGCATGCCAAGTTATAAATTATAAATGAAAAATAAGCGAATGAAGGAATAAATAGATGAGTTAGCAATGTGGCATGTACTTACCTATTTTGTTGGGATAGTTTAACTGGTCTAGTTGTTTTGCGATCAGATATAAGATGTCGAATGTCGAAACTCTACGCGCAAAGCAAATCAAGGTTATGTGATAAAAGGTATTGGTCTAAAGAAGCAACCAAAAGAAACACATGTATAAAACACAAATTATGATAAAAATGTGATAAACAAAACCGTTCACATGCTGTCAAGTGGTAGAGTATTTTGCATTTCCCGCCATAGCTTTAGTCTGTGGATGAGGAATTGGGATGAACCGTTTGAAAATTAATTTCGTGAAAATTGATCTGTTTAATATGCCGGAATTTCAAAACTTCACAATTGAATAAATTGATGAGGTATTAGAATGACCGGTGCGGACATGTCGAAATGACCGTTCTCACGGTGTCCCCTCTCCGACCAGGGTCTTGATCCTTGATCACTGACCACGCTGACCAGACACCTGGGGTCAGTCCTCGTGAACTATGGGAAATACAAGCCTAAATTAATCATGGTAATAAACTGAAAAGGGTCAATGTTGCAACTTGGCTTCTTGGACAATCGCCATGTTGGGGCAAGACCATCCTTCAATAGAACGGTATCTTGTTTCAGAAAGATCAAAAGACCATAAAAGTGTTAGTTGGATCATGCTTTATCACTCATAAAATGTAAAGTTCTTGACCCTGAAGGTCTTAGAGAAATATTTAATTATTGACGGTATTAATTTACATGTTAACATCCGGTTTTATGTCAAGGAAGAAGATAACACTGCTAGTCACAGAAGGAATACAGTGTTAAATAATTGATAGTATGATAAGAAAATTGCATGGTATTGAAATCAAGTATCAAATATCATTAAGAATTTCAGAAAATAAAAAGCAAATATATTTGTAATTGTAAATATTGTCTTAAATACTTAACCTTTTCCCTCATAGAGGATACCATGAAAAGACCTATGCGAACAGCATAAAACCAGATCAGCCTGCGAGTAACTCGCAGGCTGATCAGGTTTTATGCTGTTCGCTGCTCCTCAGTGGTCTGGAAATGAGGATTTTATAATTAAATTTGGTAAGGTTTAACTGTGGTTTTCTGCAGATCAGGCTTTATGTGGTACCTTTTGAGTGCGTCAGAATGAGTCTATATGAGGGAAAGGGTTAAGAAATCTTATTAAAGATAGATTAATATTTATATCAAATATGTTTCAGAGAAGACCTATTCGATTCTTAATATTCAATAAAAAGTAACAAAAGTAATTTATTGGATTATTTACCTATTTATTTCTTATATTATTTACATACAATATGCAACATAAATAACTGTATCAACGTACATATACATATATATTGTCTACATATATCTATATAGTTGGTATCCATACAAGAATACCTTTCAATGAAAAAAATATTCATATTCACATCAATATATACACATGTCTGCATTCATTCATCCATTCATTTATTTATTATTTTATTCCTTTATTAATTCATCCCCCATTCGTTTATTTATTCCTTTTTCTATACACCTGTCCGCAAAAGCATGATGTTCTGCATTAATGCCAATCAATTATACCACATTAAAATACGAGTTAACTTCACCTATATCATAACCATCGCTAAATATTTCAATAAGCACTGTATTTAGCCATAAATTCGATTGAAATACACGCCACAGCGAGAGAACATTAAACTTGCAATAACTTCATTGGTAAATATCGTGTAAGTATTTTGCGATCCTAACTGCATCGCAGAAGCCGGGCTGCAACGAGAAACAAAGACAAAATGACAAACGTTTTGACAGACATATATTAATGACCATAACGGTATGTATTGTATGTGTTTTATCGGTCTTAAGATTGTTGAGTTCAAAGGTGGTGCATGTGAGAGCATTTAATAATGCTAGGCCTAGATTTGATAAATCACCGAGTGTATGATACACCTAATCTCGGGTCTAATTCTCAAGGCAAGAGTGTAAAGGATGTCGCATATTTAATAATCCTAATTTTGACACCAGAGGCAAAATGAATACCTGCACTGTGATAATAAACCACCTAAATGGCATTTGCAAAGATCACAATGCTCGTTATTCTTACAGGAGATGTATATCATTACTTATTCATAACTATTTTTCATTCCTTTTCACATGCCATTTTGTATTTTTGACTCTTTTGACGTTACGAAACATTTACGCTTTATAAAGGAATCAAAAGAAAAATAAACCTGCACACTTTTATTTCTTTATTTTCCCTATGTATGTTCAAGTTGAAAGAAATACATAATTCACCCGTTTTAGGTCATTGATAATTTGCAAACGGTTTTATGCTTATTTCCAAAATTCATATATCAAAAGACAGGACTTTACCGTTGCCTGTACAAGTGAACATAAAAAGTGCAATTAATGTTTCTCGCCTATTACATTTCTGCATATTAATGCAATATGTTTTTGATGTATTTCTTTTCTTCTACTGATCATTACGTTAAAAGGGAAAAGTTCGCCGGCTCTTGAATTTAAATGTCTATTTCCTTAACTGACAACGGTGTATTGACAAACGCTCGGGTAGAATTATATCATTCTGTAGATATATATTTATGACTTTCAATCTTTGGTGCTAATGCATTTTTGCTTTTGTTCAACAGCTAGGCAAACACTAAATTACCCTTTTCCACCTGTAGTGCAAGGAAATCACTCCCTTATAAAAGTTGTTAAAAATATATCATTCAAAATACTTGACTCACCATTAACCGTGCCTGTATGAGTTGAACAAATAAATCAAGGTCTATAGAATATTTACAAGTCAATTATTCCTAGCTTATTTATAAATACCAGGTCAAAAATGCTATTAAATGCAGTCACGTTAAATATTATATAAAAAGGGGTATTAAAATGTAATTAAAATATGGATGTTGTCTTCATTGAAGTCAGTGAAATCGATAATAATTTTGCATATAGGGTAATTCTTTATAGCTATTCTAACCAAATAAATTCATGCATTGTTCTAAATAAACTATTGGTAACTTCTATATATCAGTTGATTTTTCAACAATATACGACAATGGATCTTTTAAAACAGTCGCATAATAATAAAAGCGCAAACTGATATCGGGTGTTTACGAAATAATAATTGCCCCAAAATGCAGAAGTGTATGTACATTTTTATATCTGATATATTTTACAGAAATCAGGATATATTTTCTATATAATGAGGTTAGGCAAAAATTAAACTATATAATTTTGAAAGAGGGTTCAGCTGTGTATGGATTTAGTTAAAAACTATGTTAATCTTTAAACAAGGCCTTTACACTACCTCAAGTTGTCCCAAAAACACAAGGGTATGGAGAAATTAAGATTCGTAAAATAAAAGATATATATTCACAATACCGGAAAAAATATAGTGATACTGAGCAAAAACTGTATTTTTTGTAAATATGTTATATAAAGAGTGACGTTTACTTTATTTAACACTTACAATATATGTATTTGTCAAATCTAATTTCGTTTGAATTAATTCAATATACCAGGTTGCCACTTCCTTGAAAGCTATACCACAAATTATGCGAGGAATGTTTCAAGAGTTCCGTAGTCGGTGGTAATATGCATAGCCCGTTACATCAAATGTTGCATTATGAAATAGTTTTGTTTGCTAATGTGCTATATATCTTATCTAAGGTGTAAGCGAAATAACATTAGATCTATTATCTGAATGAAGAATTGTTTTAGGACAGTCAGCTTTTCATTTGACTTTCATGCTGGTGATGTTCTGTTGGAGACGAGCCTCGCTGCGACAGTGTTACAGTCTCTTAACGACGTCCAGCTAATGTCATATATATGTACAACCAAACAAGCGTCATCACGTCGTATCCCTTTATTCTTGGGGCCGCCGTGGGCGAGCGGTTACAGTCGTGGACTACAAATCTCTCAGCCCCTCACCGCTGTGGGTTCGAATCCCAGTAGGGACTTCGGATTTTTCATGTGAGGAAGCCTTCCAGCTGGCTTGCGGTAGGTCGGTGGTTCTACCCGGGTACCTCTGTGTACTCGGGGTCTTCCCCCACCTGTAATTAGCTGGACGTCGCAATATGATTGAAATACTATCGCAGCGACGGTAAACCCCAATACAACCAACCAACCAACCAACGCTTTATTCTTTCACAGGCTTTCTCATCAGTATTTAAATTTTAAGAAAATGGCTTGCGTGACATCTCTCTTGCTCAGTAAATAAAATATATATGGGTAACATAATGGAGACATATTTTAAAACAAAAGTAGATCACTAGACGCGTAGAAACTAATTTGATCAAAATATTTTTTTAGTAATTTTGCTAATCCGTTTATATGTTTAATGTAGTACATATCGCTTTAATTTGTAAAAAGAAATTATATAAAAATAATTTACAAATTACATCAAACATAGTAATTTGGAATCTCATTTTCATACCAAAATTATTTTCCTATTCAAGTATAGCCTTAAACTGTGTGTTAATTGTAAAACTCAATCGATTTTAAATTTTGACTTGATGTGAGTTTGCAGCATTGATCTTCTAAGTTGAAAACATAAATGCAAGAAATCAGGATTGCATCATGAGGGTCAAACCAAATTTATATCGGTCCCGGATCGGAGGGATGGAGATGGGGGGTGGGGGGTTGAGTCTTCCGCCCTATAACCTAAAAGTCGAGGATCGATCCGCATTCTAGATACGCTTGTATAAACCAAGTCGTTATCTTCCTTTGCGCTTAGCATATAAATATAGATTCAATATTGGCTTGACCAATGTAAAATATTGATTGTGTTAACATGCCAAATGACTGCCGAGTGAGCACAGTTGGGCAATACTGCCTGTTATGTGAACCAGAATTACTTCTGTTGGACGTTCAATCAAATTGGACAAATAAAAAAATGTCAATTTGATACTGTTTGTTTTTTGTTTTGTTTTTTGTTGTTGTTTTTTTACTTTTTTTTTTTAGTTAATGATCGCAGCGAGAGAGCGAAGTCAAGCTAAATAGGTATGGACACAGATCTCTTGTTCACAAGGCGCCTAGGTTGGACCATCCAATTTGAACTCTCCCTCACGTGAAGAATCCAAGTGAACTGACCAGGTATCGAACCCACAGTGATAACGTATAACTTTTATCTCAATCCGCATTATTCCAACAAGTTCCACGGGTACAAAACCACAAATAAATAGAAACATTTGTCAGTGATACTTGCTAATTACCATGTCAATTACCGCCTCCTTTTTCTCACACCTTTCTATCGTTGACCTCGTTTAACCTTATGATGCGTTATATGTTGACCCCATAACTCACGAGCTCATACATCAAATAGTTCCCTGACACTCGTAACGATGGTGGTAAACCTTTAATGAAGCATCTACATCCCTTCCTCTGACCATATCTAACCCTATAGGTAAGTTGCTAAGCACGTCCGCTAAGCGGCAGACATGTTTATTAGATTGCCAAGTGACCCATGGCAATTTCAATTGACCCCAAACAAGGCGAGGCCACGTGTTTTGGTCTACATAGCTCTGCGAAGGAAGATCGCTAATCAGGCATGAATATCTGCGAGAATTATGGGAATGGTTTCGACATATCTACGTGCGAATTATTATTCTGAATACATACAGACACCTTCTTGACATCCCGACGAGATTATACAATCAAATCCTACGCGAATCCTTGAAAAAAAAGTAACATCTTTGAAATATCACTCGAACATGAAAAAATATTTGAATTCATTTTTATAGATTTATAGATACCTGAAAATATTCAACTGTGATAAAAACAAATTCCTGTTTTTCTGATATCAACTATCATTTATTTCCAATTTGAAATTAAAGATACCTGTGAAATACAATTTATCATTTGTTTAATTTGCTTCGGTATCATACCCAACCTTAAGTATTCCAGTCATCTAGGGATTTTGTCCAGATTTTGATATGGTGATATCAGGCTCTAGACAAAGGCACATTATCCCGACATGGATCAACCAGATCTTTCGTCAGGCTGAGCAAATCCACGACCATCCGGTTTGGGGCGAGCTCCCAAGTAAACTAATCGGTCTCCATGACCGGTTAAAAAGAAATATAGCCTTATATGCGGTGATTAGGAACGACAGATGGGCAATGAAGCATAATCAATAAGTGAACAGTTCATGTATACAATTATAATGTTCATGTCTGTTACCAGCATGCATATTTTTGGTTGCAACATCATTTTCCTAGAATGTCATTTGTATAATTGGACCAAAGCATTGCTTCTTGGACACAAAGTGTCGGACACTGACAGGAAGTTGTACCAGATGCTATTCCTAAAGAGAGTAAATCGGTTTTAATTTAGGATAAAATATAATTAGAAAAGAAAACGACCTATGAACAATACATTTATTAATTTACTTTTTTTTTGGCAAACAGATTTTTTGTATTCCAAGATTTTTTTTAAAAAAAAATCAAGATGAATACACACTGCGCGTAACATTTAGTATACATACCGATTATAGTCTCTTCATGGACACAACTATGTCAGAAAAGGCAAACATATTATATCATCTTTATTTCTTTGCATGACGCCAACAACTTTTACAAGACAAGTAGTCGACACAGCGTTTTCTTGCTTTGCAATTACCAGTATTGAAATTATACTTTCAAAAATGCTTCCAGCTTACAAAAAATGCATGTCATTTTCGTTTGTAAAGTATTTCTCACTAATACCACCATACAGTGTCGAAAGAACTTAGGTAAATATGACATGTCGCTGTAAAATCCCTTTCGAGTTTTAGAACTTTTATAGAATTTAATTAACAAGTCTATTTTGATTCTTTAATATGAATCATTTTAAAGTTAAAACGTTCTGACGTACATTATGGTTACTTTCGTCCCATGCCGTTTTAAACGCTTCCGCTGACCGTTCTACGTTTGCCCCTGGCACATGATCTAATTCTTATCGCGGAAGCTCACGGTCAATTTGCCCGATTACTGCATTATGTTGAATTACTACGACCGCACACCGCCCATGCTAATCTATCAACATGGTGATTATGTGGAGTAATTCGCCTTACGCCATATTATTGCTTTCATTACGCTTCTGTGGTCATTTGTGGGCAATTACATGACAATTGTAGCCACGGTTATAGCCTTCGGGTTGGGGCCGTCGCCCCTTCATCTAATGTAATTATTTAGCGAAGCCTACCGAGACTTGTGACCACGAGAAAAGCGGCTATCTAGTATAACGGGGCAGGTTTCCATTAAACATTTGATAATATGGAAATATATATTTTTGGAAAGAAAGGTTGTGTTTTATTTAAGAACTTAATACACGTGTATCTAAATAGGTGTTCAGGTTCCTTAGCAACAAATGGCATGTCCCGATGACGGTTGTTTCTAAGTTCCGTTGCTTAACGCTGATCGTTATAAGAGAATTCCTGAACTTTTAGACTCTCTAATCTATTAAATTGTATGTGCTATTTTTTATAATTATTTTAAGATATATTAAATGATCTATAAATTATTGTTAAAATAAAGTTGCGTTATCTATACTTGATTAATATCAAATTGGTAATGATTCTGTGACTGCAATATCTCAAGGCCCTTTAGTAAGACAGCAACATTTTTTATCAGATTCAATGAAAATGTAAAAGTTATTCAACAAAATATGTCCAAATTATATTAAATTCAATATAAATCTTTCACAATTTTCTCACTTTTCTTGTGTCTTCATTTACATCTGTGTCGTTTTCATAAACAAATAAGTTAAGATGATCAATCAAACAATCGCATATATCGGATGCACACTTCCGTTGGCATTGTTTACAGTGGCATATTTCTGCTGACTTTTGGATTTTACAGAAGCATACGCTTCTTGACAAATAGGCTACAAAACACAACGACTCGTTAACATTTACAGGCCTCGTCAACTGCACAATGAATTTATATCTTTGAGAGTATGTTCTGCCAGAAAACGCCATCAAATTTTTGCACTATATTAATTGTAATTTAATATCAATACCCGGATCACACATCAGTCACGGTTTTTTTTGTTCTTTCATAACATTTTTGTGGGAATTCATTTCATTCATTTGCATCTTTATATTTAGGAGCGGCAGTAAGCACTAAAATTAAATGTCATTAATTACATAAATTTTATGCAAGAGCGGAATGGATTACAGGGATATAATATGGCACAGTATGGTCTGCCATTTCATTGAAACGACTGAAAATGAATGTCGATCAAAACCATTCAATCCGCTCCCTCACATTTAAGTGAAAGAGAGCAGTTATTTCCCTAACCTAGCTGGTCAGGATAAAGCTCAATTCATTCCGAAATCAAACACCTTTTCATGTGCCTCAATTATGAGGGATAATTGCTCGCGTGACAGTCACGTGATCTTTGCATACCCAAGAGTCACAGAATCTGTGAGACCCGGAAGTGTGTGGCAGCCATATTGATCTTTCCTATTCTTTTCACGCGTATAGTTCAAATATCTCGACAGGAGACATCTCTGCCTCGCTCTCAAACTGTAATATAAAACTTAGTATTTTCTATATTCATAACTTTATTGAAATCATAAATATTTAATATCATTTCCGAGTGAGACAGTGTAATTTCCTGTCAGAGAGCATCTAAAAGCCTCGAGAATTCTGGGAAGTCATTTTACTCATGACATAATTCAGCTAACGTCAATGGTTCTTCGCCATGTCCGTTTTCGCTTGTCAGTAACCGAAAACCGATATGTGTTTTGCATTTATGCTTTTAACAGACTTGGGTGTTGATGTTCTGACAACATCGATTAAACCTTTTGTTTGTTATACAAAGTGGCCAGCGAATACTTGTGATTTCCACACGAAAATCCAATAAAATGGTTTGTTTTGGTTTCGGCTTGTTTTCATCGTATGTCTCACAATAACACTTGGTATTCTGAGTTTGACTCAGACTAGAGTCCGATTATCGTCAGAAGAATTCTCATTTGTTTTAGACATGCCGTTTTTTCAGTTATTGTTGTTTATTTTTTTCCTTTTATATACAGGTATGTATTTATTGATAGTGAACTTCAATTGGAATATATGCTAGGCGAAAGAAATATTTCCAATACTCATCAGAAGCAATGGCTGGTCGTAAATTTTGGATTTCTAAAGCAAAACAATTCTAAAGCAATAACTAGGTATTGACATTCACCAAATAATCAAGGTTAAAGTATAATTTATCGATACAAAAAAATTAATATTTTACTAGTTTTTTATTTTACATTTCCGCTTGAATTCGATATGCTACCAACTAGGAATAATAAGAGACATACCTAAGTTATATATCTGACGAGCCTAAAACTATTGTAATTGTATTGACAGGGTCCCGTGACGTTTATGGGCCCCCACTGCCATACATCTACGTTGCATGCTACGTGACACTGCATCATGACCTCCCTATCGCCACTTATTCCCCTCTCCCAATCATCTTTCACTCGCTCACTACGTATTAATGCGCCTCAAGAGCCGACAAACAATTAATACGTGTCACATGACACATAGGCTGTTATTTTTGAGAACTTATTTGGTGACATGGATGACATTTTAACCAATTAAGGTTGCGGTATAAATCATGTATTAAGATTGCGTTTTTATCAGTCGTGCTATTAAAGTGGGTTATCCTGCGTTTCTGATTTGCTGTTAGGTAATCTCGACATCGTAAGAAATTACTATGAGTTGCTTATATTAAAAATAACATTCTATAATTCGAAAAATTAAAGAGTATCGAATATAATCAAATTAAATTACGGTACTTAATCCTATCATTTGATTAATTATCAAGCGTCATTCTGTACAGAGCTACTTGACATAGGAAAACACATTGACCTTATCCTGTTTTGATATCTCAATACCGCGTAGACCTCGGTGCATGCCTAATGTCAATGAAGCAGATTATTTACACTGTTTATGGATAGAAACGTGCAATATGGACACTTGACAATGTCCATTGCATGCCAGCCATGTCAGCTGTCACTCAGGCTCCGGACATTGGCTCCAGTGGTCAGTTGACTGGTCAAGATAAATATTTAAATAGCATTTGGTCCACTGCTCCAATGTCCAAGGAAGTGAAAATGTCGAGTGGGAGATTGTTTATCTAGAGATGATTGACCGCATCTTTAGCACATTTAATAAAACTCCTAGAGACAGAAACAGGGAAATGATAATATTTGTTTAGTGTTAGCTGACCAATCAGTCAAAGAGATAGTTGAAATATGTAAACAATTTTGTAACTGTCACATTGCTATGCGATTAATTCGGTAATAGAAATGGAGAGAGGTTTTATTTTGGTAAAAACGTGGTGAATGTATTGTAAAATTTATCAACGCTTATGGCAAACCTTTAATTTTGAATCACAAAAAAATATATACATTTTAACATTTCTTTGCTAGAGTATTTTGCCTATGTGCTTATTCTTTATTTCCGATAAAGACAAACATTATAGGCGCCTTGGCTGTATTGTTACGCATTGGCCATTCTGATACCATGTGAAATAATATCAAGTTCGAATTAACGTAGTCAACAAAATTACACGGATTTCGTTTATTATCACTGCATTAGACCTAACGAAAAATAACGGCCATATGTCTTGTCAACTTTATTGTCACCATGCTTACTCGACCTTTATACTCGGTAACAAATGTCCAGAAGGAAAATAAATAATGAGCGTATGATAAAAATAAAAAAAATGTGTATATAATACAACATTAGCAATAATAGTAAAAAAAAAGCTATCAAAATTACAATAAATATTTGAAAGGCCGAAGAATACTGATATCGATGACTCGGCTTGTTGAATTACGCGAGTAATGCGAGACGGTTGTATTACATGAGAAATAGGAGCAGTTGTATGTTAAAATATTGATATGTGTGCACGGTGTTCCCTTGAAATAAAATCGCAGTACGATGAGATTTCATTCGGGATCAATTCTGTTTTAACAGAAATTAAGTTTTCGGGCCACTCATTGGAATAGAAAATAGAATATGTATAACTTCATCGTGTTCTTATAGAAACAGTGTTCATTTTCTTTGAGAAAAAAAATCAAAATTGTTGTGATACAGACTTTGAGATTTTGAAATTGAGGAAAATCTCATTTTGAGCTATCAAGCGCAGACCTTGTTCGTCACTATGATGAGATGTAAGACATTTATTTATGTTAGAGACAAGTACATGGTCATTATGAAAATTATAGTTGACATAAATGTCACAAAATGACGATGGCAGGTGGACCTACGTTTACTTTATTAAGCATGAAACAAGTAATGTATCAACAAACTGATACTTGTTTCAAAAGTTTACTTGAATTATTATCATTTTTAAAAAATAGAAATGCAATATCTTCTTACGCAGTCAATTTTGGATCGGCATTACAAGCAGAGCTCGCCGATTGGCGGGAAGTTATCTGTATGCAAATACTTAATAATCCTGGGGTTGACCGGCGGTCAGATTTTAACCATTAAAACGCGGGGATCAAGGGTCATGCTGGCAGGGTCAGAGGTCCCCGGCCACGAGATGACCAATAGGTTACACGGATTGACCGGTGTGACAGTGAGGGGTTTATGGCAATGTTAGACGAATGACCAACAAGGCCTGAAAATATAGCATTTTATTGCTGACCCGATGATTAAAAAGAGATTCAGATTAATCATATAAATCAGACAAAGAACTGTAAACAAAGCAGTAATCAATCTTACAACTGTATAAAACAACCATGTTATGCATACTTGAAACATTCAGATTTCTTTAATAATAATAATAATAATGATAATGCTGCACTCGCAATATTCATTGATTTATAAATAATATATTTGATATTATGTTTATCGCACTTAAACTGCCACGATCATATTATCAGAAGGTCAATTTACAGAGTATATTTATTTCAATAAGCTAATAATTCAATCATTAATATAAAAAATAAATCTGATATAGTATGTTATTATAAATGTACACAATGCTCGAAATATATAAAGTAAAAATATTGTAATCTATAGAAATGTATCTAACAATTAGAAAGTATTTTCAATGAGCATTTGGTTTGTTATCTAAGCCCTTCAAACATAATTCAAATATTTTCTACAATTAAATATCATTTTTCATAGCTAATCTCTCAACACTCTTACAACAATGACCATCTTTCGTACCACGCGCGAGTGTTCCCTTTTCATAGTCCTCTAAAATCACACATGTAAAAGCATTAAATCATTTTTTATGCGCCGCCGCAGTTTTATTAACGCCAACATAAACTAGAGCAAAGGGCATGCTATATGTATTACAGATGTGTTTTTGACTTTTCAACACCGGGTCTGACCTTCTAAACCGAGCCTGACATAGGATCACCAGAGATCGGCTGGGTCACATCAACTTTCGCTCTCCCCATCTAAATATCTACGAATATATATACAGACATCTGAGCTTGCTAATAGATTTACCGCGGGCCCCGTAAATTGACCTGCTATTTCGCGGCGCGTGAATACATACAAAGCTCATGACCCTGGTTAACCTTTTGTATTCATACGCGGGCGGTAAAAAAGAACTCTTGATGGTTTCCGTATTGAAAACCAAACAAACAAACTTTTAGAATTGAATAAGACTGAAGAGCCAAGCAGGAGAGTTTAAGGGTGGCTGGAATAAAATATCAAACAGGTAGTAGGTTACACGGCTATATTTTAAGATAATTAAGTATTAAATGAGCGTTAAAGTATCTGGACCAAAAAACAAGTGGCACCAGAAGACTGTTTCCAAAGAAAATAGAATCTTATCAAATTTGAAGTGAAAAAAAAATCGATGCTGAATGTTATGTTCAGAGATTATCATAAAATTTCTTAAACAAAATGAAAGGTTAAATTAAAAAACATATACATTCAGTGCATTAGGCATGCGAACATAAGTTACAAGATAATTATGATACATATACTGCCTAGCTATGCATATATTAATTTTGTACATGTAAATATACACGTGTACGTGAAAAAGCAAAATCATTTTTTCCATTATTATTATTACTTCTAATCTTGCAACACCAATATCTGATTTACTGTATTAGAACGTCATCTGTTATTTTTCTCCAGGAAACAAAGGAGGCATCTTTTTCTCACACTTAAAGAACAGCAGGGCGTCCCGCAAGTTCGACAACCTCTTCCTTCCCTATAATCATGTCTTTCTCCCTGTCTCCTCAGCAGCAAATATAATTGTTGTGACTTTATCCTCAACTTATCAGGTTTATATGGTCATTTGCTGATGACCGCTGTCCGAATTGGTCAGAGACAACGCTAACACCAGTTTTCTGACACGGTAATTAGATAATTAATGCCTTCTCCCTGGTGGTAATGATTTAGAAACATTGCTGTGAAACAGCCAAACTTCAGCAATGAGCCTCGGTCCAGTTTATTCCGACTTGACAAGGATGCTGGGGAGAGATGAATTAGCTATCATATATCCACGTCGGAAGGAGCCATAAAACCACGGACCACTTCCCCTGACCGAAAGTATATAACCTGTCCATCCAGGGAGTATGGTTATCATGTCTCCACGTCAGTCTCTGTGGTCATATCTTGAGAAATGGCGGTAGGCAGTATTACTGTGAAGGAAAATTCAGCATTTTTCATGTTGACCTTCATTCTGATTGAATTGTTTGTCATATTAATATTTACAGTCATTTTTATATAATTTTGATGCATTTTTTAACGTTTTAACCAAATTTAGACTTAGATATACATATCATTGTTATGTCATTTTCCTCTTGATTTTTGAAAATATTGTCAACAGTTATAAATAATTTTGCACTGAAATTACGGAGTGTGCATTTTTTTTTTTTTTTTTTTTTTTTTCAATGCAGACGACAGTGAGATAAGGGTTATGATAATGGAGATGGTGACGTCATTGTAGGACACCTATCACCATGTCAACCATGTCTTCATATTTTTTCTTCACCTATCTCTCCTGAACCAAAATACGCCGCGCTGTAATATTCCATACCGTCGAAAGTAATAGTGCATTAAAGATAACCCAAGATATGGGTAATTGAAGTTGATATGTGAAACAGGGGTCCATGATAGGGCCGCCGATAAGGTCCCCATAGCTGCACTAAGTGGCCAATAAACAAACACCTGCGATGCGGTCTGGCAAGTTTTAATGATCAAGTCTGGACATTGTTTTCAGATGATGAGTGGATGCAGACTCACGAAAATATCCTCGCGGAATGGCGCGTCGAATCATCTACTGCGTGCATTTTCATTTATTTTTTCTATCCGATTCATGAAAAAGGTGGTATGCGTGACGCATGATGATAATTTGCATTACCTGTTCTGTGATATATTTTATGCTGTTAAGTATTGTTTTTCTCTCTTCACGAAATATGTAGTTTTTCATCTGTTATTTTTCGCAAGAAGAATATATATGTTTTTAAACATTATTATCAAATTAATATACAACTATAATTTAAGAAACAAAAAAGGACAAAACTACACAAAACGATTCAGCCGTGGCGTGTCTGTCTCCGTTACTTCTTCCTTCCTACACAGGGTTAGCCATGTCTCGTCTGCAGCTACATCAGACGTAACTGTTGTAATGGGGTCAATAGTTTGGATAAAACTTTCACGGCGGCTAACTTTAATGACCTTTCTTTCCTTGACTGAACCAACTCTGGAGATGAATATCTTTAAGAACCTGGTTTTCTCAATATCAGAAATGATAAGTCCAAAACCTGCGACCTTTACGTCAAGTCCCTTACATTTACATGTCAAAGAGATAATATTTTGTTATATCAGAATCCATTTATCTTTCTATGTTTTGTGGGTTTTGAAACTTTGTAAACAAATGGTGAACCCCGATTAATGTCAAATGTGAATGTCCAAGGTACACAACCTGATATTTCACACATTTTTACCAAAATTATAAAACAAACCATGACACATTTACTGCCAAAAACATGTGTATAATTAATAATTATGCAATATTCGATAGCAAAGTGCGTACGAAAATGTTCGCCATTTTTTTTTAATACCAGTTCAAATTGTAAGAACACCGGATTAAAATCATTGTTCCCGTGCAATCTGTTTAACGGCAAACAAATGGCAAAGAATATGATAAAGTCGGTGAGTGAAGTCCTCAACACAGCTCTATGAAATGCCACTCTTACGAAGACACCGTAGAATTGAAAGATGTCATAATTAAGCAAATTAATTTAATTAACAAAAAAGCAAGACAGATTTGATGGGCCTGTCATGAAGCGTTTTGATATATCATAAATGTCACTTGTTTTAGTCCAAATCAAATAACAAATGGCTTTTTTGATGCAATATCTTCCCGGTTGCGAGTGTTCAGGTTTTTGCAACACGAGTCCTGGCGTAGACTGAAGATGACACTGTTGCTCTTCATGTGACAATAGATTAATACGTTTTAATAAAATTTTGATGATGATGGATGAGGACTAGTTGAAAACATAGGTGCAATTAGAGGCGTGACTAGAGTCAAACCGAGACCTGTATGTTGATTTTTTGACGTAGCAAACTGTGCAAAACTAGAAATGATTTAGATATGTTATTTTCTTTGTTATTACTCCTCCGCAAATAAAAGGCACTTTTTACTACGTTTTTATGTTTAACTATAAAAATAGATTTGAAATTGATTACATTGGAATTATCGAATGACTTCTAATTGCTGCTTTCATAAGAGCACGATAATGTGAAAGAAACTATGCTTGCATTAATCTCTGTGCTCTTATTGTTTTATTCTTATCATTTAATTTAGTAATATCAACATGCAACTTCATGCATTCACTGAAATGTTATCAAAATGTAAATGATTGAATCGTAGTATTTGATAATATAAACTTACAAATACCAAAGTTTAAAATCGTGATAACACCGAAAATTTATTTTTCTACATTCAAAAACATACTGTTTCTGAGTTGTTGTTGTTGTTGTTTTTTATGTTTTCGGTAATAGTTTTGCTTTTACAGTAGTGTACGTTTTTTCTTTTTATTTGCTTTCGTGTTGTTTTGATTTTAGTAAGAATGTTACTTTTTGATAGGTTTTATTTTTCTTTTTTTTGGTTCAATCAAACATTTGGAATGACTCACAGACGAACATTTTACATAATTTCTTCAAAACATTGATTTAAAAACTGTAAAAAAAATCAACTTTTTGGGTTACATTGACCAACTATTTGTTACTGGGCCAAAGAAGGTGGATTCACAAACATCTTTACATAATGCTTCATACATTATTTATTTTTAAAAACACATTTTGGTCCAATTACAAACTTATGTAGCTTCGAAGTCGATACTGTTCGATATCAACAGTTTAGAGGGCTTCCATGAGCTTAATAGTTGATGGTCATACAAGTTCGATATAACATTCAAATAATGACATGTATGAGAATCATATACACGTCAGTCATATTTTTGACATGTTGCACATTTTATTTGCGTGATTTTTCATATGACAAAATATTTATATTTTAACATGTGTTAGACCATGTGGTTCGTGTTTTTCTTGCCATTTTCTTTCTTTGAAATGGGTCATGCATCACCGGCAGTCCAATTTTCATCTAGTTAGAAATCAGGAAGCGACAGGGATAACTAGAACATTATTTGCAATGAATTTGAGGAATACTAGTAGCATGCAAGCGGATATATAAATAAATTAAATATACTGAAAACATATGCAATAAAGAAACAATATTGAAATTTGAATCCTTACAAAATATGTTACCGTAAGTAAAACAAAAATGATTAAACTTTTTCAGACAAATTAATGATGAGGCGTACATGTAAAGGATATCGGATATTGTTGGCCTTGTATCGAAAGTTCTTTAACAATTTTCCATTAAATAGCCTTAAAGCTACAATATCATCCGAAAGGCGCGTTGAGCTTTATCCGCTCTCAGACAAAACCTTTACGTAATACAAACTTAAATAATAACGTTTAATGACATGGTATGTAATACATCGTAATTCATTAATAACCAAGGTTGAAACACGTGGTATATTAAAGTTTGCCTTTGTGGCATGGAGCAGCACCTACGCTGTTTTGATGACAACAGACTGTTTTGGGTTTGAAGGTACTTGTTATTTATCACAGGTCTTTATGCCAGACCATACCTTTGACCAGGGCATGTCACTGGCTGACCACCGGCTGACCACAGGTCAGTTTAAGCCAAAGTGGCGCAAGCAGGGGTCAGCCCTTGTGTAAATCTCGGCCGGGTCAGAGGTTACTCGTGGGCAGGTCAGAGGTCTTCGGCCATGCACTGACCAGTCAAAGGACGCCCTGGCCGTGACGGCGGCTTGCTTCCTTCAATTATATCTGGACATGGATTTTTTATTTGGTCATTTTATAATGCCGCCGGCTTTTTATTAGTCCTTTGTTGCCGAAATCATAAAAGACAATAAATCAATAAGATCAAATTCGGAGTTACTTTTTGGGTCCGCACGAACCATCTGTTCATATTTTCCTCGTGGTTTGATGGCTTTAGATTAACTCCTCTTTTTATTGATTGTTCGCATTGTATATTTGTGTATATATGTGTTTAACTCATAAGATTCCAGAATTACTCCAAGTGATTAATGATCTTTGCAGGGAGCTTTTGTGAATGTCTGTTGTTGTTGCTGTTGTTGGTTGTTGTTTCCTTTGAAATATCTACAGATATCCATCCAGTGTATAAGCTAATTTTTTGCTAATTGTTCTAATTGTTTGACAAGCTTATAAATTTACTAGCATCAAAAATATACATCATTGACCATAAACAACTGTTGTTGTTGCTGTTGTTGAAATATATAGACATTTAGAAAATCTTTTCTAAGAACATACTATAGTAATCTTGAACATATATAATTTAAGATAAATTGTTTAAGAAAAAAAAAAGAAAAAAAAAACAGAAAAGAGAGCTAAGATTTCCTATCATATCTGTGCCTTTTTATCAGTATACCAGTTTTTTGGCAATTGGTTTAATTTCTTCATCCTTAACACGGTGCTGACCTTGAGTATAAATAACCATATCCAAGGGGCAGGACAGATGGGGTTGACTTGGTGCAATATAGTGCATACGCGTGCACGTCGTGCATGTCGAAATATATGGCCTCTGCGCGTAGTAATATTACCCACAGTTACAGAGCACGTGTCGGACCACTGTCCAGCTCTGGTCATTAACATCCATTGTGGCATATTCAATTCATTTCAATAATTACAGATCTCTCGAAAAATCTTGTCTTGAATTAAGCCCATTTTGACTTTTATGGCATTTTAGTTTGATTTACCCGAATAAGCTATGACCTTTGTTTTGTCAGTGCCTGTTTTGTATGTAAATCAGCTTTAAACTAATCTTGAACGTCACTGACCCTCTTTGTTTGCGGATATTTTTGGAGAAAAAGCAGGTGCATTGTCTTTCGCCAGGAGCAAAATGGAACAGTCTTGGTGCAAAACTTTGGTCCCCCTCCCTCGGTGTTGAAAATGACCCATGTATTTAATTTAAAAATAAAAAAAAAACAAGTAATTTAAGAAATAATGAAAGAGGAGTAGCACCGATAGCGTGTGGGCATCAGGTTTTGTCTCTTTGATGAGAAATTCAAATTGAATTTAATATGCAATTAAGGAGTTTGACATGAAGATATGTGAAGCAGCTAATCCATGCGCGGCAGCGTTTTGTAAACTTTATCAAGTGCATTAAGATTAAAATCAAACTGTATTGGATATGTCAGGTTTTAATACATCGCCAATAAAGATAAATGGATTCATTCTTTAAAATTAAAACAAAGAGGACGGGGAAAGAATCAGGCTTTGTCTCTAAACTTCAATGTTTAATAGCGTCGCATATTTACAAGTTTAATATCACAGCAGATATATCAAACATATCGATTTAGAAGCTTTGTAAAGTGAACATGCATACTTTCATTTGTTCTTGAAGATTCCTGTCCAATTAACATAAGAACAAAACGCTCTTTTATTCATTTTAAACTAAACTACATCCAAAGGCCCATCATTAACTTTAGACAATTTATAAATTACTTTCATCATATATAACTTGACATGACTTGACTTGACTATTTAAGTTTACCGTCGCTTTGACAGTATTTCATTCATATAGCGACGTCCAGCTAATTACAGGTGGCGGAAGACCCCGAATGCACGGAGGCATCCGGGTAGAACCACCGACCTACCGCAAGCCAGCTGGAAGGCTTCCTCACGTGAAAATCCGAATGACCCTGCCGGGATTCGAACACACGCGGTGAGAGGCTGAGTGAGTGTTAAAGTCAGCTACTCTGCCCTCTCGGCCACGGAGGCCCCCTTCATCACATATAAAGTGTAAAGACCGTTAAGTGTCAATAAAGACAAAGCTATAACTTATATTACTAATTATTCATCATGCATTTTATCCAGATGAAATAAATTGATATTAATGCAAAATACTTTTCATGTCGTTTTTAAAACGGATATCGACCTTGGTCAAACTTGATTTCGAAGTACAGTCACCCTGCTCTACATCATATTGATGCCACTTTTCCTGATTTATAAAAAAAAAACCCGTAAAATTACTGGCTTTGGTGTTATGATATAATCGCATGCGTGCATCCACGACACCAATTCAGAAAGACATGGAAAACTGCAAATTTAATTGATTATTAATGTTAGGAAATGTTTTTATGTCACTAGATACTATTTATTATTTAAAGTGAATTATTTTGTTTTCAAAACATTTGTTCAAACACCAATAGTTAGATGGCACACGTTAATACTACCAGTCTCCCAATATGAGCAAAACCAATTAGTGGAAGGCACAGGAGTCAGAAGTTAATGCAACAACGGTGTCCTTAATAGACACGGGTTGCGCAAGCATTCTTAATTAATTGCCCTACAATATAAATATGATATTTCAATAATGGCAAAACCATAAAATATTAAAACAACAGTCTTATTTGCATAACAGTTAAACAGTTCATCCTTTTACAATTTTAGCGTCAGGGTAAGTGCTCAGTGAAAACTGATATTTATTTCATGCATCAATTAATTTTATTAGTTTTCAAATAACCTCACACTGACTTCGATGTCTGCAACGACATCCCATTCTTGAAAAGTTTGCATAAAAGCCATGGTGCCATCAGCATTTGAATGAGGTATTGACAAAAGTGGTCCGTTTGAAATGGACACTAGCAGACAACCCAGTCTCGTTAGGTATTAAAATCATTATTAGCATATTTTAAAAAAATATCACCTGGGAATAATATCATATGGCTGCCCGGTTCAGAAGGTGCACACTGCTAGAAGTATTTGCAGGTTTCAATGGCGCAACGGAAGCTGGGACTCTCGTGTTTCTAAAAGCCAAAGGTATCGCCACAAAAACAAATGATCTCTTCAAATAATAGAGAGTATCGCGTTACGTCATTTAGTTGAAACTGTATTTCCTATTACTCGAACTTCAAACAGAGGCAGGCACGATAGCGCAAAATCCCCCATGTCGAACCTGCAGCCGTTAAAATGACTTGGTATCACACCGTCACCTACTGCAGCCTCCTACCGGAAAATATTATCAATGTTACGTAACACCGTCGACAAAACCCGGGTTTCCGCTCCACGGGATCACTAAAATGCTATTATTTTATAGAAAAATTTACTAATTCTCATATTTCCCGTTTCTTTATTCATAACTTTCAGAGATGTCGCAATCAATAAGTGATCCATCACCAGCAGACGAATCTAACTGCTGGCGTTTTGTATTTACCGTTGTCGGCTTCCAGCCACTTTCAGAGAAATATTGCCGATAACGATGTACTTATTTGCTCGTCCGAACCACAATCAATGATCTACTACTTTGCTTGAGTCTTTTTTAAAAAATCTAGTTTTATGATCTGTTATTAATTCCTAGCGGAGAGATAAAATCGAATAGCTCGGTCGTCTTTGTGGGTATGACAAAAGACATTACCGGTTTTATGCAATCAGAATCAAAAGTGAGCAGGTACAATTACACACCTGAATTGCGTGATTAATTACTTAGGAAATCTGTTCCATCAGTCGACTGTGGACGACGAGGAGGGAGACAGAAAGCCAGGAAGGAATAAATCCTCAATGACATCTGTGAGTAAAGGGGATGGTTTCTCCAGCTAGAGAATGAGGGTTGGAGAGATTGATTAGTGCGAAGAAGTGAAAACAGGCTTCTGTAACGCAGATCATCTTATAAAGGCAGGTCTGGTATATATGTCGTAAGCACGCGCGTTTTCATTTTGTCTTCCATTATCAAGATCTTTAGTTACGTCATGTAATGATATTTTACTTTCGTAATAAAGAATGGAGTTGTTCATTTAGATGAATTACTTTCCTTTCACACAAGGACAAACAAAGTAGTTTAAGGTATAAAACACTTAATCTGATTTGTTAAGTATTTAGATGCAGACTATTTTCGCTCAATAAATATCCAATTTGGAAAGTTCAAAATGAAAGGAATTTTCAGACCACGGAAAGAATGAGATTTATGACAGCAATTGATAAACTCGTGAAAGGCGGAAGTGTCCTGTTGGAAAATGGGATAAACTCGCAATTTCAAACTGTCAAGGTTTAAATCTGTCACCGACACCCGAACCTGAGTCTAAAAACGCGTTTGTTGGCACAGCCTTTGACAATTTCACGGACGACTATCCCTCGACAAATCTCTGTTTTTATTCAAGCAACATCAAGAAATCATCAAAACATTTAAAACCGTAAGCTCTTGTAGCCATCAATAGCAAACGTGGCTTTTATTGGTGTCCACTAGCGCCATGCCGCATACCTGTTACTCATCACAGGGCCCTTGCAGTGCGACCAGAAGATAATAACTTTATTTAATGTATTACTTTCATGAGCGATGGACTGGAAAACTGTGAAGACCATCAAACGTGAAGGGATCGTGTAGATGACAAGTTTCAAAAGTGCCCGTTATAAACTTGGGGTCAAGCTTTGCCTTTCCCATGTCGAATCGGGTCAAAACAGGGCAAGAAACTTGGGTGTGATTTATGACTTATTCGTCAGATGAAAACTGCCAGAATTATTTTGTTCAAAGCAGTGTTCGATCGAAGGTAGTTTTCTTTTCCAGGTGGTCATCTCTTCAAATTAACAGAATTTCTAATCGTCATCTGTTGTAATATTTGAATACGAAATTCTAATGTTATTCTTATTAAATGCTTTCTAGCCTTTTTTTCATGGTATATTTTATTACAATAAAAGTTAATTTTATATAAATATATTTGCAAATGATATGATAAAAACGATATGATCACTTTAAAACTTTGAATATGCGTTGGTCTAAAAATGAAAGACAACAAATAGACAAGTACACACTAATAAGGTAACACATATAATATTTCGATACAACAAAATAACATTTAAGAATGAAAATAACATTTGATATGTGTTGGTACATCTCGTTTTGTGGCCCCGACCGAAACTAAAAGCATCACTCCAAAAATTAAAAACTGCTTAACAAAGACAAAAAAACGAAGCACATATATCATCACGTTTATGTGGGCGGTTGCAATATTAGCTTCCAAACATATTATTGACCCTGATTTTGATCTGCACATTAAAACTTACAATAGACGACTTTTGTAATAATGATCAATGAGATATATTGATAACTTTATCTTCGTATTCAAATGTTCATGTTTACTCTGCCCATATCATCATCCTAATCCGGCTTGTATTAATTACAGCCACGTAGCTAAAATCAAACATTTCTATTTCTGTTATCATGTATGATTCGAACTTCAACGTCTCAAAAAATGGTACCAGTATAATAAAAGAAATATCAAAAAATGCGTTCTTCTCTTTACAAAAAATCAGACAAAAGGAATACAACTGTACAAGTGTAGTCTTACACAGGAATTATTAGCATATAACGCAGCATCCTATTTTGAAGATGTTAGAAAGTAAAACTACATCATTGAACTGATTCTTATCAAGACTACAGGTCCATAATTAAATCGATTATCCATTGCTTAATGTTTACAGGTGCTAATTGCATTCTGATACCCAATAACTAAAAATAAATGCTTTTCCGGTTATCTAAATGCATAAATGGATCGAGGCGCGTCGACATTGATTCCCGGGTGAATAGTGGAGCAAAGGACGTTGTCTAAAGTTGATATCACAAATATAGGCGTATACTCGTGTTTCATATACTTCAAAGAATTTAGGATACAGTGTCTGGCCCTCATTGAACTTCACAGTGACATCAAAATACATCAAGTCAATAGATGCTAATTGATAATTAACAGGACTGTCAAGTTCTATGGAA
This sequence comes from Solen grandis, assembly GCA_021229015.1. Lineage (NCBI taxonomy): Eukaryota > Metazoa > Mollusca > Bivalvia > Adapedonta > Solenidae > Solen > Solen grandis. Next base: position 35,105,808 of record CM037787.1, read on the forward strand.
TAAAGTTACCGACCGCAATGCCATTTGTATTTATGATTATGGTACTTATGCACCTTACTTTGATGCACGCATTTTATTTAAAACCCAATATATTTGAACTTAGAACTGGTATTCAGCAGTTTATAGACGGTGTTATACATATTGTGCAGGTGCCCAGTGATTGTCATAAGTAAATGAAATATAACTCTTGGAACATTTGGGAAATTTCGTATTTAGTTCATACGTTATAAGTTAAGTTTTGTGCTTAATACGAAATCATCATGATTGTAAGTTTTTCAATAATAATAATATGATAATTAATAAACTGTTATCTATGTGAAAAATCTTCACTCGATTTTATAAGCGATGTCTTAAAATAATTGTAATTCAACTTTCTGATATATATAGAATTAAATTAAAGATGAAAACACCAGAGATTTATTATGTACATAATCACCATAAGCATAAAAGGTTGACGACCTCGATTTCGTATGACTATACTGTCTGTATTACATGATTGAAATGTTATGACAAATGTGTGCCATACGCAGGGTTTATATTCAAAATTCAAGTTTTATTAGGTTAGTTCTTTTCTTCATCAGTAGATGGTAATTAACGGTCCTGATGAAAATCTAAAATTATCGACATACAGGTTTCGACACCTCATTCAATAAAGCACCGGTTTCCGAAATAACATTGAACAATGTAATGCTTGATAACTAATGATATACCCGGAGATTTCGTAGTGACTAGGTGTATGAATTTTGGCCCTAATCTAAAGATTTTGACACATTGAAACATAAGCGTGGGTAAAAAATAAATAGCTGCCATCTTTTTTTTAAATAACAATTCTTACCCACAACCCTTTTTTGCATTGTTGATAAAAAGTATGGTCCATTATCGAATAGAAGGTGAAAAATACCAATGAGTGAGAACGTCATACTATTGTATTTCACATGATTGCGGGAAGTCGTTTTGAAATTTTCGGGCGGGGTTAGACCTTCCCCCATCTACAGAAGCTCTTTCCATGACCTCTAAGTTCCCTTTCCGCTCCCACGAGGTTTAAACCAGTAATTACATTAATTGACGCTTTTATCGGCCCTTGAATCGAATCAACAGCATCTTGAATTTTCATTATTATATCGTGAAATTTCGCTGGAAACCGCCGAATTTTATAAAATTATTACAAATTGGTGAAGCGTATTGCGGGTTTGCAGTAATTGCGATGTCCCGTTACAACAACGGACTCGGCTTTTCACGAGGATGACCAGTAATGAGTTCTCAGTGGCGGTATTAAATAGATGCCAAGACGTGTCTTGATCTTCATGGAATCGATTTGTAGACTTTAATGAGTATTAATTGAATGCCTTCTCGCAATTAGTGTGGCATAAAATGAATGCCTTCGTGGTTAGACGGGGAACCATAAAGCACGCTTATGCTGACATTCTGTAGAAGATGCAGAGCTGTCAAAATCGACAGATGAGAAACCGAGTGGTTTGGTATGAATATATAATTAGTATTTCAAACTATCCCGCGCGTTCTGTAACTTTTCTGAGTCTTAAAATATCTGGAAAGCAACATTCCAATAGCCGTAATAAACTGACAATACATATCAGTGTGAAATTTATGAAACCAGGGACACATATCTGAGAAATGACAGAGTAGGGAAATATATTGACATGGTGTCATGGTTTCTTCTGAAATACAAAAAAGTAGTTTTAAAAAGACTTCACTGTTCATATACATTTTTGATTTCTTGATTTGGAAACACACTTTGATCTTGAAAATAAGACACTGTGAGTTAACACTCAGTTCCATTAGAAAGTGTGCGATTTGTTTATGTAATATTTCATCGACTTTTATTTCCTGAAAGCCTATATATTATAAAAAAAAATGAAAATTTCTCCATGCCATGTCATAGATTTTGGACTAGATCGACGAGTTAAAGTGTTCGAAACGGATATGTTTGTTAAGTATTGAAATATTTAAAATAAAATAGTGCACACTTTCTTTTGTAACTGAGTGTATATCTCATCCTTACTTATTCTTTTTAATAAAACATTAATAAGTTGTTTTTTGTTGTGTTGTTTTTGTTGATAATATCTCATTCAGATAATAAAGGTAAAATAAAAATACTAAATATTGTTATTATCATTTCATTTCTGTCAGAATTATTCAATTAAATGATAATAATTTTACGGTTCGCAAAATCATGATCGTATAGAACGTTCAAGCTAATAGCTAATAACGTCAGATGAATTATATAAAATCCCCTGCCTCCTGTATGACACTCAGTATGATGCTTGTCTGTCGATATTGTATTTGACAGGACCCATTTCGTGCTGGTCAGCAGTGGTCAAGCTCCGGGTCAGGGAGGCCCTGATCACAGTCACCTGCAGGGCAAAATAATCGGTATAGATCAACGCCGTATCCATCCACCATGAATGAGCAATTCCTAAATAATCTACTGTCCTGTTTAATTGCTCAAAATCTACGGCCCAACTTGTCAGGGGTCGTGGAGGGTCAAGTCAAGCCCGGTTGAAGGTCACGTGATCGGGGCGGAAGGTCAAGATGATGATTGGCATTTTTTCGTAAAATAATCCTAGTTCGTTACAATTAATGCGTTCTGCAAGGGTAATGCATTTTTATTGCATCCATAGAACATCTGTTAAAATAGAAAAGAAATATTAATCGCTAAATGTTAAAGGAGAAGGTTGGTTTGACCATTTCGTATAATTACTATCATTAATTGACCATCTGTATGACGGCAAACGGATATGAAAAAAAAATGGCAGAATACTATCTTCAGAAAAAAACATGCGTTAAGTGTATTTAATGAAAGAAAACGACGAGTTTGTAGACCTCGAGAGATACAATTTTTCCGAATTAAAAAAAGTTATTTATAAAAATACACGATTGCCGTCGGCTATTATCCTGCAAATGTCAGATATATTGAGAAGAAAACAAAAATATCAAATAAGTTTATATCTGTTTAGCATGTTACAGTTTAAGCCTTCAGATTAAAACTAGTTAACAAGCGCGGAAAAAAACTTGACATTTAACGGATGCCACAAGTCACACTTGTTTTAACAATTATTTATCAAACACACGAAAGAGTTGAGCCACAGGTTCAGACTCCCCACTGTATATATACTAAGCCAAAAAAACGCAATTGGCTCCAACCTAGAAACATACTTTGGGAATGCTTTGAAGTGTTTTAGGAATAACATTAGCAAATTAAAATGAACATGGTAATATGGTCAAATGTTTTTACAATGATGTGTATATGAAATTATAAAATAATGATATTTTATCAATTATTCATTTTATTGTATTGAATCCATAAATGAATTCCAAAATAATGCTTTCTTTTGGAGTATTAGTTTAATAGTTTGAATGGATGCCCGGATGTAGTTAGCCGTATATTATATCAAAAGACTGGCTTAATGCATTTCGAACAAATGTTTTGGTTACAAAATTCAGAACGTGGGAAACCCAGTAAATGTGCAATTCATAATGTTCCCGCCTGACTTTAAAAGCCCTTTGCGCCAGAAACCCGACTTGTCCTCTCTCATTTAAGGTTTTTCTCTTTCAAAAGATCCTTTATGATGCTGCTTTTGTTGCATTGCATAGTGTCTAATTTTCACATTAACTATCCATAGAGACCCGTTGTGCGGACAATGCAATGTTTGACTGTACTTTATACAATACTAAGATTATGGTCATCCCATAGCCCATTCAATTGTGAGAAAATCAGCTTGACCTGTTGATGCAAAAAGTGTCAAAAAGTCGCACGCAGATTTATAGCTAACGAAAACAAACCCCCACTTCAAGGATGCAGAGAGGAACGGCTTATTTATTGCGCTGCTTGTCAAAATTTTGAAATCAAAAATTGATGAAGATTCACAATGTGGTGCTTGCTGACAGCCCTGTGACACGCAATTCTGAAATGGTTTCTAAGGTGCACAAGAGTGCTTCTTCGGTCGATGGAGGGACCATTGGTCACTCGTTGAGCGGCAAGTGAGAAATGGCAGGGGTGCTTGATAACGAACTGAACCGAGGATAAAGCAAACATAGCAAATGGCGCGTTGAAACATGCAATTGAAAATGCAACTGGACATATGCAGTTGATAATAAGAGGCAAACTTTGATGGATCTGTATCGACGTCTGTGTACATTATGAAGACATCTAGCAGAGAACATTTCGAATTGCATGTTAACCTTTCATAAAATAAACGCGCGAAATTAATTTATCTAATCGAAGATTCTTTGCATTTTTTAAGTCAGATGTTTTCATTTTGGATGGAAGCCTTACACTGAAACAAACATAGTACAATCTGACACGGAAATATACGACTTTCCTTACTAATCCTGATATATCTTTTTTTTACAAATCTTTAAATGCAAAATATAACCAGTGCCATGTTAATTCACACACACAAACACATTCAAAAACATTTTACGAACATACATTCTACTTACATGTACCTAGAAACAGAAATTCACAGTTGTCTCTTTCAAAATTGATTAATAAATGTAAAGAAGCACATTTTCACTGAATGCTTCTGAACACACATGTATATAAATTTTAAGATAAACAAATAAAGATAAGTATATAGATAATTGAAAATAATAAACATGAGTGTTCTTTGGAACACGTGTGTCACCTGCTGAAGCGTGACGGAAAATGTGTGACAGACAGACAGACGGACGACGGAAAGTGATTCCTATGTGTCACCTCTGCTTACAGAAGGTGACACAAAAATGTACACATCACCAAAAGCACAGGTAGAGGGTATACTTAAGCGATACTCTTAACTGTACTGAAATGTTCTCAGCAAAGGCATACTTTTTTATAAGCATTAGGTCATTCACTTAGCCAAATGTTTTTGTTGTTTTTTGTTTTGTTTTTCTTGTGGCAATAGATATAAATATTCTGTTCAAAATTGAGAAAAAAAAATTCAATGGTAAGGAAAATCCTTAAAAACTATAATAACGAATTTCATACACGTATTTTTTTCACAATAATTCAGTTTATGATATGAAGATAATAAGTATGAGGGGTGCTCTCTTATTTCATATCATCATATGCATATATGAGTATACATGATTACAAGTAATTACTATTGTCACGCGGAAATTCTGAACTGGTTGACACCGTAATGGTTGTTTGGACACCTAGGCGTAAAGAGGTCAGCAAATACATCAAAGTCCTACTAACCTTTCTAACACGTACTGCGGCATGCGCACGCAAGCCGGATGTAAATGGACCGTCTGTGGGGCCAAAGGTGGTGTCGAAGGTCGCAAACCAGTCGTTGACCAGTTGGCGCAGTAAATTTCAAAGTTGACTTATTTCTTTCAGAGCTGACAAGGGTCTTAAACTAATAAAAGTACTTAGGTCCACCTAGACGACTGCAGGTCATACCTTTGGAAAGGCCTTTGTCGATAACTGCCACAAAGATCAAGTGTCAAAGTGTGACATATTGCACACTTGGAAGAGCGTGGAATGCTTAATTTTGGTCACAAAATATGTTTGTTCCAGTCGTGAAAAGTTTAATTTTTAAAAATATTTTTTTGTCTCACATCACTTACGATATTGTTGCTCTTGTTGGCAAGTAATTTGTAACAACATTTGGGTTGAGAGACATTAAAAATGATATACATATAAAATCTAAACGCCCCGTATTAGTGCAATGTGCATTGTAGGCAGAACACATTAAATTAAGTCATTATCACATTTATCTTACTGACATGAATAAAGTAATATGTCTAAACCATGAATTTTAGCACTATCAATATTTCTGTGTGGCAATGTGATTATGTACATTTAACACGCACATACATATTTTAGAAAATTCTTGATAATGGAGCGGTTATTAAGCCAATACGCTATCTAAATATCAAGGTTTACTTTAAATGTATACCGTTCCTAATGTATTTCATAAATAATGAAACAATACAGTCAAACCTGTCTTAAACGGTCAGCAAGGGAACGAGATAAAGTATCCGCTTAGCAGATATGGTTGCTAAATAAAGGTTAAACATAACATAACATTGTTTATTCAGCATAAAATAGCATACAGCATATTCATAGCCTAAACATATAACAAACTGCAGTTTGGTTATATCAAAACAGACTACTAAATGCAGCTAGACCGCTTGATACAGGTGACCGCTTATACATGTTCAACTGTATACAATTTGAAAACAGGATTGAACTGTAAGCTTATCAAGTCCGTACTTATTGAGTATAGTTTATAGTTTTCGGTGAATATCATACATAGTTAGAAATTGAAATACGGCCGCTTAAATACATTTCACATGACTCTGACAATACAGGCCAAAAAATTTTTTTTTCTCAAAAGCACGAAACAAAATGTCCAGTTCTCGCTAAGTCATATTTTCAAATATCTTCTTTTCTGTTAAAGATGTGTGAAAGTAAACTGTATCTTATAAAAGACCATCACATTAACATCTAAATGATACCTTATGTATCAAAATAAGTCAAGAAATAAAAATGTTTCAGCATGATGATAACTATGTAAAAATGCGCTTTTCTTCTGCTACACTGGTTGAATTTAAATAATAATTTAAAAAAGAATTTTGAAAATAAATCAAACTGAAAATAATTACTTGTAGCAGAGAAATGATTTTTTCTAATATAGTTACATTTTCATTTGTGATTTTTCTATATTTTTCTTTTGAAAGTTTGCAGTCTACAATGATCTACTGTGTGCCTAAATAATAGTTTCCACTGGCTGTTAAAAGAGTTTCCTATCTCTGTTTAATATGTCTTTGTGGATAGTGATTCATTCCAAGCGTTAAACTCTTTTACTCTCAATTATAAATAAAGTTAACTTATTAACATTTAGAAAATAAAACGTTTGTGCATAACAAGACAGTAACAAAAACGGAAGGTGACCTTTATCCTTTGGTCATTTACCGTTCACTCAGGGTACTCTATTAACGCTCTTCAGACGTCACTTTATTCTGATACAGTCTGAGCAACTTAATGTACCATACATCACAAAAATAGCCATCGCGATGACCCAAAAGGAGAAACTTTCGAGTGGTCTGTAGGGTCAAAATGTATAGGTAGCCAAGGGTCTAAACCTCCTGGGGTAATAACAGTCCGTAATGTCCGGTATTGTCATACTATCGTTTAAAGCAAACAAATGATGTGTACTTAAATTAAAGGATGTATTGAACGTAATTGTTGGTTTCAACATTAGGGGCGGGTTTAAAGTTATACAACTGGCCGGAGAAAGCAATAAATTTGATTTAAACACATCATGAGGTTATATCATCCCGTATCGGCGATAGTTCTGGCGTTCCGCAAGGTGACCTCCTTAGTCCCTTTGAATTTGGATAGGGTTGACAAGAGGGTACTGAAGCAAGAAGAACTTTCAGTTTTTCTTTGCTTTTAGTTTTGATTTCTCATTTTATATCTTTTTTTCTTCGATTTATTGGAAATACAAGACGGCTGAACTCTGGGTTTAAAAATGTAACTAATAAAGGCATTTTTTTGAACGAAACTAATTAACATTTTTAAGGTCTTTACGTGATTTTTAGAGCTTGTTTCTCTTTTATTCTGTTCTTGATGGGCATCCTTTTGGAATTCAAGGACACAAAGAATGATGGACACTCGCTACGGTTCCCACATAAAGTTTGGCAGCTTGAGACAAGTATAAAGTAGTAATGTCCAAATTCCCTTATTTAACATCCAATTTTATTCCGAAAGTTTGACTATTCATTCTGTTCTGTCAATTCATAAATCATGATTATATATGTTTCAGCGGGTTTTATTTTTAACAAACTTATCTATTTTCCTTTAAATTGGAACAAAGTATCAGAGCCCTGGTATTCCGCTTAAATAAGGTCGTAATCTTACATATTAAATGACACCCCTATGGTGTAAGTGCCCTTGCGTTTTTAATATACAGATATTACGCGCCTTAGATCAAATGTAATATCGAAAACTCGCCTAATAACTTGTCCCCGGTGGCATAGTTTTCACACGAAATGTATATTTTTAATTATTCCAAAGGCCACCATCCCGTGCGTAACTTGCCCGGCTTTATTTTCACCATTACGCCACTATTTCATAATTCAATATTACAACTAGAGAATTATGAGAGCTGTCACGACATTCTTCGTCACCCTGGCAACAAAGTCTCTAATATTTTCAGTTTCATATGTCACCCTTTACGTTACTGTAACTAGAAAAATCAATATCAATTTCATTTTTAATATTTTCGCCGGCCTATAAAACAGCCTCTACACGCAATGCTAGCGCTAAGACAAAAAAGATAATTTCTCGCTTTTAATCCGCTGTGATTATAACGTCTTAACAAATGATTTCTTCTCATGTAAAATAATTCTTTCTTGATGCCTCCTGTTTGACTAATTAGTAATGTGGTTACCAGTGGTTTCCCGCAAATCTAAAATTTACAGAAATTCTAAATGATTAAATGGACAGATTCTCTAATGGAATCGCTCTTCAAGCTCATAAGCGACCGCACCGTGGAATAAGACGGAAATGTGATTTCCATTTGTGGTTTATGGTCTCTCCCTTAATGTTTTTATCGAAGGGATCACAGAATTGATGGTGGTCGACCCAGAAGATGCGCCGTAAAAGGGGGCAGTGACAGCACGTGCTCGTTGTTCTGCACGCGGGGCGAACAACCATGACGTATCGTCCGTAATTGCGAGGAGCGGAAGTACATGGACAAGTTTTGTATCAATATTACCAATTACAAAAACCAAAACTTAAGAATAAAGATTGATACAAGGTTTAGTTGTTTCTGAGAACAAAACATGATGTTACACATGTTTTTCATCGTTTTTCATTTATAAAACCGGAAATAATCTAGCACGTGCCATTAATCTTTCTGAATGGTTACAGATTGTGAAAAGTTAAGATAGGAACGCATGAATTAATGAACAGTCATTTCTGATGTTAGTTAGCATACTTTCATGTTGTTATTATTGTTTTGTCATTGTCATCCTCGCATTTCAGTCATATAGCGACGTCGAGCAGATAATTACAGGTGGAGGAAGACCCCTGTACGCAGAGTCTCCCGGTAAGAACCACCGACCTCCCTCAATTCAACTGGTTATCATGTCGGTATACTGGTCTAGCTGTAGGAATAATATATCATAGTATTATATCATGTTTGGAACAGCGCCTGTTTAAAGTACCTTTGCATTAATAAGACATCTTTAAAAAACATGCAAAGCTTCAGATTAAATATTTTATTGCATGCAACACAATAAGTGACGAATGAAATTTTTTTAAATTTAAAATGTATTAATCAGTGTACCGTTGACCAAATGTAAATGGGGAAACATGGTTATATACATAGTATATATGCTGCTCATATTCTTATACATTTTGACTATCATATCAAGATATGTATGTCCTTATTTTTTATAATATTATTCAATGACATTAACTATATCGTAGTCAAGATCAGTTCATTTCAAAACCATAAGCCCTTTGCCCTGACCGGAATAATGGACAAAAGCCCAGCATAACACTGTCAGAGATTTCAATCAGGGAGATATTCAAGTCCATTAAAGCCAGTAAGGCTTTGGCCACCGTCATATCGACCCTCGTTGAAGTCTCTGATTCTGTATCAAACTTCATTAGATCCCTGCGTCAGTCTAATTTGAAAATTATGCATTAAGATGCAAATACCATGCGTGATTGCTCCACGTCCAAGAAGTTAGAAACCGGGATACCTCGGTCTTCACCGTTCTTATGACAGTAATAATTACAGACAACTTATGACGTTAAAGACAAAGGTCACCAAATGAATAATTGTGCTATGAGACGAACGGAAGCTGGAAAAGTGGATGTTCAACTCCCTAAAGATCGAATGTAAATCAGATATCACACCACAGAGAGAGGTCACTTTGGGAAGGAATAAATTTCGACACTTTTTTGTAGAAGGGTTCCGACGTTTTAAGAGGGGAAGCAAGGTGAGATATAATGCCATTTGCGTAACGCTGGAGGGAGAAGTTTAAGGTCCGGTTACGCTCTTTATTGCGTGGTGATAGTCACTATGAAGGCTATAAATCATCAGACGGTCCCCTCGAAAATAAACCTCGGTCGATATTCCAAACGAGGAGATCTGGAAAGTTTTATGTAAGTTCGATAATGGCGGTTTTAGAAAGCATTAGTTAAATGTTTGACAATTTACAACTTACTTCTAATCAGGCAATTAATTCACGACACCATGAGGTCGGATAGGATGAGGTATATGTATTATGTATCTTAAACATAGAGATCGATGTAACGTGGTATTTAATAAAGTTTGAGCTTAATCAAAATTAATCTAAATTAGCTGAAACTTATATCAAAATAGAACTTAATAACCTTCAATTTTAATTCTTGAAAATTTCATTAAAATCAGATGAAAAATAAGCGTTGAGCGAAGATGAAAATCTTGCTTCGCTCTTGTAATAATAGATGTGTTATCGTGATGATCAGCGCCATTTTAGATGTAATATTATTTACCAGCACGTTTGATGAATTTAATGATCATGCTGTTGTGATATGAAAATGAGGTTCCGTTTTGTGTGTGTGTGTGTGTGTGTTTTTTTTTGGGGGGGGGTGTTTTTAAATCATACAATGTTCATAAAATGGATTCTGAGTATTGCATATCTTTCAGCAGTGATTAGAATTAAGCTTTTTTATTCATTATTATTAATGAAAAAATGAATATAGATTAGAGAAGTTTGGAATCAAAAGTCCTTTAAGATGGTGTATAAATGCTCATTACTTTAACGTTGACCAGTCCTAGAATGGATTTTAAAAACAGGCACAGTTGGGATTAAAACTTGCAATAGCAAAAATCAGCGGATCCGGATTAATTCCTGTCTGTCAGGAGGAGCCCTTAGTATATTTGTTTAATCAGATATGTACATACTTTATCTTTTTTTCTTATATGTATAGAGGAAAAATTAGTTCACACAAGCATACATATCTACTAAATCATAGTACAATATATATGTACATTTAGACATTACATCGGCTGAGAAATAATTTAGGGATAGTAATACAGATTAGCTTTAGCATATGACTACAAACAAAAAACTGTGATTAAATACAAAATTAGTAGATAAATGTAAATTACCAAAGCGTAACAAGAAACGTCAATAATTTCGTTACATGCTTTCTAGCTCTCCGTGATGTTATAACCCATAATGTTACAAATATACCATTTCACATTTCCCTCTTCTATGTTTATGTTTCATTATGTTTCACTTATCTTGAGGTTTATACTCACAAAAGCCAAGATCAATCAGCAAAAATCTAATTTCCTCCCAGAGAGTCTATGACACACGCCACTTTTGGTAGATATAAAGTGACATTCAGGTGGGACACAGATATAATTTTTCCAGCCTAAAACAAGTAAGCTTCGACATTTGGGATGATGTCTCTCTCGATAACGTTGGGCAAAATTTCATATCCATTCCTTTATTAGATTATTTTGGTCTTTATTTCAAATTGTGTTCCGTATAACGTACGGTTCAGTGTTTGATGTTCTATTCCAGAGGTTTTGAAGCCTTTCGGTTATTTTGCCACAAAATCTTGAACCCTGGATAATATTGATTTGTGATTCATACTTGCAATTTTGTTTTGTAATTCTCTCCGAAAATTAAGTTTGTTGTAATTTGTAGGGAGACAAGTCAAAGGAAACATGCTCTAAGCCTTGCGGACGGAATGTATTTTAATGTCGGGGTTTGCCGAGTATTTTATATGAATTGACATTCAGTGATTTAGGATATCAATAAAGCTGTTCCACAGGGGCAACTGTAACTTAATTTTGCGACATCCAAGTAGTAACCATGTACCCGCAAGGGTTATGTACTCATAAAACTACTAACTCTGAAACTTTGTCGCCAACGAAAAGTAATGATTTTTCTGCATGCCGATTTGAGTTTAAAATCGGTAAATCGATACATCACATATAGGTTTATTAATTGTCGAAAATAAATTGAAACCATAACAAAGTATACTCATATTTAAAAACAATGTACTAGATGTCTCAGGTTCAGTAGATTTTCTCAGTGGCTACGGAACCGACGGTCGGGGGTTTGATCCCCAACGCAGGGGATACTTTTTTCACGTTCTCATGTTTGGTCCATCCCAGGAGACATCAGTAGAGACTTTATATCTAAATCGATGTACGGAATGCGGGTTGAAAATTTAAAATAAAATAATAAAATAAGTATATGTTGTTTTTCTCAAAATAAAAGATTTGAATGTAAGAAATTAATGTAAATTGTGTTTCCTATCACTGCTGCTCATATGTTGCTTAAAATGTATTATCATTTTATATTATCATTAATAAAAATGACGCAAACGTGCATTTTATTCCGCATGACAGTTTAATCATTAAAGTTTTTTACGCCCTATTAATTTAAGCATACAATATACATCTTCCTTTTTAAATTAACTAACGTTCGTTTGTTGTGTAAAGCTCTTTCAGCTATTTCGGCAGGGGAAGTAACTCGGCTGTATCTACATACCTATGGGTTACATCACAGGAAATGTGGTTATCCAACATTAACCGTATACTTAAACATTTCTTGTATGTACGTTTAGGAAATAAATATATTCACTTGAACAAAAAGTGAACCATTTATTTGCATACTGTGTGTATTCGTATCATGTATAAATGAATCTAAACAAAGGTCAGTTTCCTTATTTCATGTTCCAGGAGCGCTCGAAGAGCTAAGAATTCACATGAAAATTATTAAATATCCTGCTTTGTACATGTCCTTGCACGAACAATAATTGATTCAATACATAATTTATCAGATGCTTTGTAAATACAAACACATGCATGTTTGAAATAATGAGGTATTAAATCAAGTATTTATTTCAGCGTGTTCAGGCTCTTCATTCATTATTCATTAAATCATTGTTTTCATAATGTAAGCATTTGTTTTATAAGCGACCACACTAAACCATTTTTCCAGCATTAAATTCCATTTAAATCCTTGTTGATATAAATTTTGTAAAATGTTTACCTCACTGCGCGCATTTCTTGATGTATATGCTATATACAAAACTGTTAGTGACCTAAAACTTCAATTCAAGATCTCTATTCTACGAGAGCCAATGTTGAAGCCACAGAAGCCCCCTTTTCACTTGAATCGCTTCTGTGATTACATCAAATCCCTTGAATATCAATTATAAATTCGTTAGAATTGTCGAAGCTTTCGCATAGTTTAATTGTGTGCAGAGAGTAATATTGCATGATTCCATAGCGTAAAACTGGATTGAAGTACAATTATAAAGAGATGAATACAGCAAATAACCATGAACAGGGTCTTGGAGCTTAGATAAAGAACCGAGTCGATATTTAGAGGCGGTCGATTAGATTTCAATTGCATCTCGGCACTGTAACTTTTGATGATGTATTAATTGCCTCTGGTGATCCTCGAGGCTTCGATGTTGCATATCTAAACAAATATGGCACTGCTCACTGTATGGTTTAAGATCTGGTTTTGCAAAAATGCGAAACGTCATGCAAAATGTAAACAAAAGCGTATCCAAAAGTAACAGCTTTCAAGCACATTGCCTCAGTCCTTCAAAAATCGGTTACTTTCAATTACTGACTGGAGACCAAAGCTTTTTTTTTTTTTTTTTGACTTCATTTCTATGTGGTCTTTCACCTACCCAATGTTTTGACACCAGGACTTGTGGTCCGACCTCCTTATACAAAAATGAAAATTATACGATTTTAATTCAAATCGAAAACAGTACACACAACAAAATGGAAAAGGATAACTTTCTACAATTTCGACATCGATACTTCAATAGAGGGGTCAGCGTTTATTGGTAATGCTTTATAAATAAATAATAATATTGTTTTAAAGAAATTATTATGGGCGAGGGATTAATCTACAGTTTTATTTACTAAAATTATAATTTATATTGGTGTAACAACAATACTCTTTATAATTAATATATTCTGATTGCGGTCTAAGAAAATAAGGGCGAAAACACCCATGGTTTATGTTCATAAATGCACTTTGTATCAATTATATGCAATTCTATTTATATATTTTTTACAACGAATAATGTTATTTTTCTAACATTTAACTTGTTTATTATTAAATTGTTTCGCGTAGTGAGAGGGAAACTAGGCTAAATGCATATATTTATATAAACACTCAGCCTAGTTTCGCTCTCACCCCTCGGCTTTATTTCCCTAAAATGTCATACATGTATTTATGTGCAATAACAAAGTTGTCATAAACCATTTATTTAAATTGTAATTATTTACAAGATTGATATATAACTTAATTTTAATAGTTATATTTCCAAAGAAATGAATGTTTCCGCATATTTTCAGTATTCAGCCAAACTGGCAGTAAAAACATGCTTTCTTGCACTACATGTATACAATTAAGTGACTCCTCGTCATTTTGCAACTCAATAATCTATTCGGGTACAAAAACTTTGAATACTTATAAATGGGTAAATCATATTTGAATGGTGATTTGTTCATTTTCTTTCTGCTATATTTTGCTTGTTTTATTGGCTCCTTTTGACATTGATTATTGAAAGAGTGTTGTAAACGGCGAAAGATTATTCGTATGTTTTTACAAAATCTAAATTAATACTGCCTCTACATTTGAAGAAGTATGTTAAGGTTTCATCAATAAATACTGAGGCACAGCTCTCAGCATTCTGTTCCCATTTGCTTTGTTTAATGAAGACCCGAAGCTATATTTATTAATGATTCCATGTTGTCCATTATTTATTTCTTTCTTCATTTGTAATAAAGCTTCGCATGCTTTCTCCATCTTGATTTGCTATTTCATTTGTTATAGAAATGCATAATCTTGTTTATTCGATAACCGTCTCGATTTTCTTCTAAATCGATATAGCTCCGTTGCATGTTGTCATCATTTAAATTAAGCATGAAATACAACCCTTATACAAGGCTTTCTAATTTAACTCTGAAACCATGGCAACACAATCCTAAACACGAGAAAACGTTGACAAATTAATATTTAAACCTTAAGTTTTTCTCCTTCTCCTGATATTACGTAATACCGAAAATTTCCCCCGGAATTCTAAATACAAACACGTGTCCTTTGTACAAATGTCGTTCATTTTCAGTTTTAATTACAGATAATTTGTCAGCGAGGAAAACAATGACATCCTCTGATGCAGTTTTCTCGACATTGTTCTCGAGTACGTAGAAGCTATAAATTGAAAACTCTCGGAATTGGAGGGATGCTCTCTCATTCAATGAGTGCCTAATTGTGAGTGTTCCTTTTGTGAGATGGCTACTGCTTATCTATACTTAATGTTACCTACATGCTGAAGTGCTAGCGGTAAACATCTGCATAATGCATGTTTGAGACGAAAAGAGGAGGGGCTACTGCGGTCAGCTGATCTTTGATATTCAAATGACCCCGTATTTCATGGAAACATCAAAATGGGAATTGGTAAGAGGCAATGATTTGCTATTTTCGTGATTTGCCGTAAACGCACATTTCTGCATTGCTAGTTTATATGGCTAGTTTATATGTTATTGTTACACATGCTTGCTTTTGTGTTCTGTCAACTCTGATCGCTACCAAAGTGTGCATTCCTGTGTAGCTAGATTTCATTTTATGCATTGTTTGTAGAAAGTGTTGAATTCTTAACTGTATATTTAATTGTTTATTCATTGAATCTAGCATGCTTTTCAAGTAATTTTAAAGCAAAAATGTGTAAAATGGTATCATCATAATGAACATACCAAATGCAATACTGCCATATATAAATATCGATGCTTGATTTGAAGAAACATAATGGGACAGTGTACAAAGCCAGTCGTATCAATTACAAGATTTTCTTGCGCTTATTTGAGGTAAATATTTGAATAGCAGATATGCAAATATATGCATAGCATTCACATAACGTGAACATTTTCTGCAATTACAGTTGTGGTAAATATTGGTAAATATATTAAGTCGCTTCCTTTTGCAAAAGATTTGTATGCGGTATAAGTGATAACATTTATTATAAAGGTAGCAAATGTGTAGATGGTAAAACGCACGTGCTATCAGTTAAATTGTATGAAAAAAATAACATTTTTCTTTGTCAAAGAAAATATAATTAGAATTACATATAATTGGTACAATGTGCATTTATGAACATAAACCATTTGGGGTTTACCCTAATTTTGTAATATTAAGAATTTGTGCAAAAGAAAATAAAAAGTAGCATGAATGATTGTCATATCCACTATGGACATAATTTCGGTCGATGTCACTTTGTGTTTTAATAACGCTCTGTGCTCACTTTTTTCTTTGGCGTAAACAGCAATTTGAGATCAGGCAAAAAGATTATTGTCTGTGCCAATAAGTATAATACAACGTTCGTTCTGTGAGGTCAAGCAATCACGGGAACATGAAAAGAAAGGTGACACATCGCCATGGGTTATCTGCAGTTACGTAATTTGAATAAAGGATGATCAAATACAGCAATGGAACCTATTATATCGAGTGTCTATTTCATACCGCTGTTTGTGCAAACTGCAGCTTCAATTTCTTTCGTGTCCCGACCCCGGAGTGTACGTTTCTACTTTGAAACCTTTGCAAAGTCACGGTAGCCGGCTAGCTGCACAGATCAAGTCATGATTAGCCCCTGCGCAACGATATTGGCCCAACTGGGTGTAGGGTTACATTGACATTATCGAGGTGCATTCTATAACAATAGGGTTTAGCCGTAGAAGTATTATTATTTCAACCATTGCGAAAACTGCAGTGGCACATAGGACATGTCAAGGTTTTTTGTTATATTTATGAGTTGCGTGAAACATTTAAACATGTGAACAAATAAATTGTAACTGTTTCGTTGGCCAACACTGTATACACACGAAGTTGAAAAAGTATAGGTCGTAAGCAAAGGTCAAAAGTACAAGGGCATCTGAACACCCATAAGACACATGATAAATTTTATAGATTAATAACCAGACATTCTTATATAAATATCACAAAAAATATTTTGTCTATGTTTTAATATTTTGATTTTTGTCAAAATGCTCCGTAGTAGATCTGATGTAGAAATACGTATATTTGTTGTTGTGTCATATATTTGTTTTCGTAGATTGATATCCAGTTATTTCAGTATTATAGTCAAACTTCTTAAAGCAAAATCACAACAGTATCCAACGCTACAAGAACGGCGCAGGGGTTACATTGCTACTGAACGGAGTATTTGACTAATGCGTCCGAGGCTGAATGCCAACTAAATTCGAGTGTTTAAATTAGAATAAATACAACCCCGAACATTATAGTAACAATTAATAGATTCGGAAGCCAGTAAGAAGCCTTTCATATTAATAATTAAGACCTTTTCATTAACCGAATATGTTGTAATGTGCGCTCCATAAAATAACAAGGCGCAAAGACGACCAGGTTTCCCCTAGGTAGTATACATAATACGTAGTTTAACTGGAGTTAACTAGACTGTCATTAATATGTATACCTAAATAAATTGAAAGCCAATATGATTGCCCCGTCATACGAGAGGTTAAAGCACATAGAGGATAATTTGAATAATAATTCGGGTTAGCCGGCAAGGTCAGACATCATTGTATATGTCTATAGAGCAAAGACGAGCGCCATGCACATAGGGGGATTTAATCGCTATAGAGGATATGCTTCCTTGACATGTGTTCGTCTCACCTATAGCGCAGAAAGGCGTACACTTGATCTTAGTTTCAGATCTCGAGTGAGACATTAATGATTTACCGACACAGTTATACCGAGGATAGATTTATTCAGTTGTATGATATAGCAAATGACTGCTTTCAATATGTTTTGTTAACATGCAATATATGAAGATAAATCTGTATGTGAGTCAGAAATGAACGTATTTAATGAATAGATATATACGATGTGGCTCATCTCATGATATACGCGTATATATTCATTTCATATTTCAGCCATTATAAATAAAATTTGATTATAATGAACGTGGAAATATACATATTAATCATATGTTGGTTTTGTTTTGTTTTGGGAGGCTTGAAGGTTGTTGTTTAATTCAGAATCCGTGGGCATTTTATTTTAAATATCCTTATATCGTTTCGTTATATATTAGAAGGGTCCGGGTCATATCAGCGAAAAAGAATTAAGTAAAATTTTCTTTGATCTCTTTATTTATGTTTATCAAAGGCCAGTTCATTTACTTGATCACAGTGAATAATTACCGAATGATGAGCAAATTTTGTTATTTGTCCAATACAGTTAATTACCTCCAAATTAAGGCATTATAAGCAGTTCGCATTCTATCATACAACTGCTTCTATGAAAATTGTACACGTCTTTATTGAATCTGTTAAATAAATATTGACTCAAATATCTTAGCTGAAGCTTACTTTAATGACATCGTATTTACAAGTGAACAAAAAATCACGTTTCTTTACATGGAAACCAGCAGGTGTAGATAGGATCAGTTGGTTAAGTTTAAAATCTTTTCTTAACAGACAACAAAACAGCTTTTATAGCGGGGCATGAAACCCCCGCTCTCCCGTGGAGGGCCAAGCATTGTTACCCAGAAGCAATGCGCTTTAGCTACCTCTGTGATGAAAGTTGTGATTTGTTCTCCCTTTTTATTTCTATTCGATACATTTGTACACTGGGTTGACACAACTCGGTGTAGATCCATTACAAAGTTGGCCCCACATTGCCTCTGAATGGCAACACATCAAACACAAGTATTGAATAACTTGTAGTTTCTGAAGACCCTCCTGATTCAGAAGTGCAGTAGGTCATTGTTTAATTCGTATAATGATATGCCGAGGATTAAAAAAATTCAATCTGCCTGGTTATGATTTAAACTAAGTCCATATGTACATACCATACACGTGCTCAGTCCATACGAGCACGCTCGTACGTACGTTCGTATGAATGCACGTATGTACGCCTGAAGTTGAACGTAAAATTGACTTTTTGGATTAAAAGTATATTTTTTGTTAAATATGCACCTTTTCGTAACTAATAGGGCAAATAAAACGGTGAAATGGAACACACTTGTACATTAAACGAAAAAGACACTAAATTATCTTTTCACGAGCCCTGGTGCAGCGGTGTCACAATCTTTAAACATGTAGGTCACCGTGGCGTACCGGCAAATGTTACACGGAGCTATGCTAATAAGCGCGACGAACAGCGCGTACTTGAAGCTCAGCTGGCCCGATGGATTACATACCTGTGAGCTGCTGTGGGTTTTGCTAGAGGATAAACGGTAACGCGAACTCAGACGGTGTTTGATAAGACCATGTATTTCATTTGACTTGCGCAAACATATGCAATGCAGGTCGCGGTATTTGCATACGTGGGGTCACGGTCGAATTTTGGGTTGGATCTTTTCCCCGCTCAGGTCAGGCAGATAAAGCCGGCGATGTTGGCTGGGTTTATTGCACACACGTCGACCTTTTTTTTTTTTCTTTTTTTGTTTGTTGTAAAAACAGGTTTAACTCGAGGTATCGCCTCAAAAAAAGTTTTCGCCTAAATGGTGTGATGATGATAGGGTGGGAGCTCTAAGTGGCATTACGAAGGCAAATGTTACCATTCTTTAGACGGTCATACGGTTTATTTATTTCTCAAGATGACTCTACAATACTTTAGGTTGAGAAAAGAGGTCTTTCAGTTAAAAACGAGAATCGTCTTTTTAGTGATAATATGTTTCAATAGGATCTGTTTTGGTATGAATCTTTGATTTATAAAACCAACGCTAAGGTTCTATTTAGGCAGTTTGAATCTGGATTTATTGTATAATTATCTTTCACGTGTCTTGTGACGTACTGATATTTCGACTGAACAAAAATATTGAGTGGTCATTTCAAAATGGACTGTTACAATTTCGAAAAAAAATAAGTTTGTCACAAAAATCACAACCAAAAAATTAATGTCTCGGTCTGCTTAGTATATGTGTTGTCAATTGCAATTATAACAGTAATGTGAGAGGAGAGGTTATATTGATAATTATTTTATAATAAAATATGTATTATTATTAACATGATCTATTGTAGGAACAAAACGTTTCTTGTAATTAATAACCTACTTTCTATTTTATATATTTTACACACACACATACACACACGACAATTAATGAAGTAAATAATAATTGGTGAATTTCATTTTACCAACAAAGTTAATAAATAATATGTGTAATCTACTAAAAAAAAAACTATATATGTTCAATATAGTGCTGAGTTACAGAGATCAGTTTTTGCCCGTATGTTTCAAGAAATTACCATACATATCATATCTTTCAGGCCCGAAGCACGTTTTGGCTTCATTTATTTTCTGCTTTGTGTATACGTAGAGAAATAAAGTAAATATGCCTGTTTCCCGTTCACGTCTAGTTTATTTTGACTGCACATGTAAATTTAGATTGATGGATCTTCTAACGCCGTAGACTAGAGGTATTTGCGTTGCAGCCCTCTGATCTTGGGGTCGAGGATTGCGGCGTAACGTGTGGAGCATATATAACTTAAATTCTGTCAAGATAAGATAAGGAAGGTGGAAACCATAATATTCCACAACTGTTTACATATTATCTCTCCATACAACCTATGCATTTGCAGTCACAATCTTTTAAACTCCGGCACTTCAGTGTCGCACAAACGTCTGCTAGGATTTCACCATAATTTGGTAAAACTTAACCTATATATGATTTGCGCTAACCCGTAGCGCTAAAACCAAACTATATAATACGTTTTGAGGTAGCAGACGATACAAAAATCATACAGCAAGGAGGACCCAGATAATTAATCTTATGAAAGCATACTTTACACTGAAAATAACGCCGGTTTCAGACGATATCGCAAGCATATTTTCACACATCAATAAAACTAGCAGCTCCGCCCTTTCCACGCCTCTCGTCTAGTCTATGATTGGATACGAGGAGAGCTGGCGCGAGTGTTGAATATTAGAGGTTTAACCCTTCGTGCGCTCGGATACTGACTGCTATACGCTAATCTCATGAACGTGTATAATTAACGACTCGACTGGCCAATGGAGTCGCGCTTCTCATGATACTTGGAATGCCCTCTGAAGATAGGGGTTCGACCAGGCGTCTCTATTTGTCACTCATAAATACGTTTCTTGAACTTAAATGACATTGTCAACCATATATGGCAAAGTCACTATAGAAACTTTACTCTTTCAATGCTTGGGTCATAGTTCACAGCAGAAAGAGTGCAGGAGGTTGACCAAGCTCTCCTCGATTGCATTAAATACGATTACTCCGCAAGCGGTGCATTTGCAGTCGTGATATCGCGGTGTTCTACAGTATGCAGGTTATATTTACGATCGAGCGCCTGGGTGAAAGGAGCATCCGACTTGGCTCAACAGGACGTGTGATGTGAGGAGCACAAAAATTAACTGTATGGATATACACGCAATCTTCGATAATACTTCGTTCATGATTATTGTGATAAAACGCGGTGTTAAACTCAGATGACATAAACTTATTTTTACTTGAATACCTACATAAGTTTAGAACGTTTATCTACCGTAGCATACAAACGTTGTAACCCTGTCTAGAGACTGTGCAAGTGTGTAGTGTTTAGGTGATCTTACAGCGGACAGCGTTACCACCATCAGCCACGGACGGCAATAGTGAAATGGCTATGACCGCCACACAAAACCCGGTCGTAAACTCTTGGAGGGACCCAGACGCAGTTGTGGAACTGGGCGGAACCACACCGACAGTTCCCCCGACGGCTCAACAGCCACCACAGACTACTGTACCACCACCGACGGTTACCCAACCTCCGCCTCAGACACAGGTGTCCCAACCAGTTTCTAATGGCGATTCGTCGGCATCGAGTCAAAATGGCAGTTCCACTCCGGACAGTAAGAACCAACACATTGAATGTGTGGTGTGCCACGACAAAAGTTCGGGCAAACATTATGGACAGTACACCTGCGAGGGATGCAAAAGTTTTTTCAAACGATCTGTGAGACGGAATTTAACCTACACATGCCGAGGGAACCGCAATTGTCCCATGGACCAACACCATCGGAACCAGTGTCAGTATTGCCGACTCAAGAAGTGTCTTAAAATGGGGATGAGGCGGGAAGGTAGGTCGACTGACAATCAACTGCTTCCTTACCCCTACTCTCATGCTAGAGGCTCCGGCATTGGCGCAGGTTAAAATTATTGATAATCTTTACAATAATTCAAGCTTCCTAGAATTCTTATCATTCACAGTAATCAAAAGATTTATAATTTGAAACGGTTTTATGATCAAAATTGAATTGACACCTGATAAGTAGAGCCAATTAATATCTTCATTTTCCGAAAAAGGCACAGCTTGTTTTTCTTTATTAGTGATCCTGATATAAATCAGACTGTATATAGCGTCTCTGTATGAATATATTTCCCAGTCGAACCAAAATTATTATACTGATTTATTCCATTCAAAATTTGAGACAATTTACATTTTGTATTGTTTTATTTACTACGAGTCTAAAGGGCGTGTATTTTAGTAGCAATAAAATAATTAGAATTAAAGAACCATTGCAATATGTCCGTATATTATATTACCGTGTGTTGAAATTAATACAGGAAAATAGTCGGGTCTTACAAGCCTACATATAAAATTATATTAACATTTCCAATGAAAACGAAAAATAAGATTATAAACCTCTCTGGAAGCACATGATATGTTAAATTGTAGATAAACTTTGTAAAGTTTCAGGTTAATGTACCTGGTCACCTGAGTGACACTATTTTAAAATCACCTTGTCTAGTAATCGTTATAAACTGCTCCATTTCTTATTTAAGAAAGAATAGAAATGCGTAAAATTATTTGCCTTGCGTGATTTCTTTATCTCCGGATGCTACATATTTCTAAAATAAAATCATGAGTTTTCAGACAGTTACATTTCAAATGGATTTATCGCCGTAATTTTGTCATTTATTATTTCTTCCTCATTTTAATGAACTATTCTCTTTATCAAAACGTATGGCATACATCTTTTTACCGAAAATGATAAGAATTCTATTATGGCTTGAAATATTATTTATTCAAGTGTAAAAAGCATATATGCCTCTCTAGCAAATTAGATATATTATTTAGATATTTGTGCAATATTTGATAATAAGTAATACTATGTAGTTTAAATAAAAATTATATAAAAGTAATATATATGAATTTTCCGTGATATTCCGTCCATTTCATTATTTAAATATTTCCGACATTTTAAGATTTTTAGTATAGTCCCCGCGAATAAAATTTTTTTTTAATATGAATTATTTTATACTCAATAAAAATATTTCATTTAAACACTCAGTGATTTATTGATAGTTAATATATGATGGGTAACATGCGGCAACAAATAATGAGTAGATTCATTCTAATTACTAATCTACCAATCAATATGAAGTAGCATCAAGAACAAATTACACCCCGTAATTAATTTCCACAGATGTTAACGAATGCAAATTGTATGACACCTCTTATCAGGACTCAATCATGCATTCGAGAAAATATTGTCATTTGTTTTAGACTGATCGAAAAATAACTTACACCAACACTAATTAATTTTCAAAAATCACGTGTTATCCGTCTCGCGTATATTTTTCTCATAAGAAATTTGGTGAGACTACATGATTGTCTACGTAATTTAATTTCACTAATATTTTACTTTCAGTATACAATGCAAGAATAATGTAATTTGACACATTCGACAATTATTTTGTGTAAATAAATCTTTACCTTATAAGGCTAATAACATAATATGTCTTTGAAACAAATTGAATAACCATATTAGTATTCTTTTTACAACAACGCAAAACATACATTCACACGAACACTTGCTAATTACATGAAAATCAATCATCTAAATACAATTATTGGGTAATTGTCAATTAAAGTACACGAACATCAAGATACCAATACAACGTTTCATTAATGTTATTCAAATCGGCAGCTCGTGGTTGAACATCTTCCTTCCTCCCCTTCAAACGACCCTAATCGCTAACATTCGATGCGCATGTATGCGTTAATCAATCATTCATATTTGATGTGTTTTCAAACCACGTGATTGATTCATGTAATTAAATGATAAACATACTATTTTTCATGCACTATGATTTTTCACTATTCTCTATCTGCCACGGTGATCTCCATCTGTCCGGGAGGTTTTAGAAAGAGCACAAAGTCTGGGTCAAAAAGCCCTTGGGTCGCGGTCAAATGATACGGAGATATTTTATGGTCATTCACCTTTTTTGCAGACAGCCTTTAGTGTTTAACTTCAATATAAAAAGCTTAGTACTTCAGTCAATATAGAGTACATCTATTTCAGTGTGCTGACATATTGATATTGCGATTCCCGGACATTTTAAAGTTGTCGTATTATTAAATTCGTTAATTAAATACAGGGGATCGGTCATGTTTATATTAAGAAGCATTATATTACGGCAAATATTGATAAGATGAGAGTTTAAGGAAGATGTTGAAATGAAGAAGGAAGAAATTTAGATTAAGGAAAGTTTGTATAATTAAAGTGTCTCCTTACATTGCTAGACGCCTATGCAATTGCCTTTGTTGATAACAAACTATTATGTTTCAAGTTAATTATTTAGATTTAAATACACGTCTTAATATATGTATTATAATGTTTAATTTTTAGCTCAACATTTTGACAAATTCATAACAAAAATAAAGTTAGAAAGAATTGACATACTGTGTATAGTATAGTATTGGAACCAAACTGGCTAATTTACAACTCTCTGGCAATTCCATCTTGCCAACAGATAAAGTCAGTCGTTTCTTAGTACAAACCGTTCTCCATGTTAAAGCTATATTGCGCCTTCTGCATTTGATAAAATAAATTTACACAACGACGTAACACTGTTACATGAATATTTCTCTAACATCCGTAAATACACGTTGAAATGATGTCTGACTGTGTAACAGCTTGTGCTATAAACGATTGGATATAAAATCAAACATAGATGCTGGTGTGCAAACAGAAATTGGATCTCGTTTCTAACCACCTCAACATATGTCGATGAACCACTCTTTGTGCTTACAAATACATGTAAAAGGGCTGCATATGTAATGCAGATTACGCTATGGTTTGGTACGTTTAAATGTCAGTCTGTGACTAAAGGTCAAAAAATGCGCAAGGAGCGGCGGCTGGTATACACTTTTCAATGCACCGCCATGCAAGTTGTTGGTCTCGTGGCAAGGGAAGAGTGACTTTGTCACTCTCTTATACCTCAAGTCTTAATCGCTATCGCCACCGAGTCACGACTTCCCAAATGAAAAGGTCGCCCACAATTTATTCTACATTTCCTATATGTCCCGGATAGATATGGAATAAATTAGACTCTCAATGGTCCCGGGCTACCAAGAATTACTGGTTTCCGAAAATAGAACTATTTGTACTGAATATAAAAATCAGAAAAAAA
>CM037787.1:35131345-35181345 GCA_021229015.1 Solen grandis
TAATATATCAACAGAGCATTTTTAATGTGTAGTTATTATGTTTGTTTCTCCTTTGTTTACGCTACTGTTTTATTTAACAGAACATTATCAAATTGTCTGTCAATTAGATGTATATTCCTGTTTTTATACACTTGATGGAATTCAGCCAAAAAAAGTCACAAATACTACTCGGGCAAATACACATATATAAATATCAACAATTACTTTCTTATATGTGTTCGGTTTCTGGTTTATTCCCTATCCCTGTGTTCTAACGATAATTTCTCATTGCGCAAATTTATGTGTTTCAGTTTGCAATGGCAAATTACTCCCAAATGTTTTAATCTAACTGTCATGTATTCACTCAATTGTTTTTCCAAACCATTGTATATTCTCAGGTGTCTAATGATTAGCATCCTGACACTTTTGTTGTATTTGCAGCCGTTCAGAGGGGCAGGGTCCCGCCAACACAGCATCCCTTCGCCGGCCAGATGGCTTTTACTAACGGAGATCCGCTCACCGGCCACACATACCTATCAAGTTTTATATCAATGCTCCTCAGAGCGGAGCCCTATCCAACCTCTCGCTATGGACAGTGTATGCAGCCAAACAACATTATGGGAATAGAAAATATTTGTGAGTTAGCCGCAAGGTTGCTGTTTAGTGCAGTTGAGTGGGCCCGAAACATCCCTTTCTTTCCAGACTTGCAAATCACGGACCAAGTTGCTCTGCTACGTTTAAGTTGGAGTGAATTGTTTGTTTTGAATGCAGCTCAGTGCTCAATGCCCCTACATGTGGCACCCCTGTTGGCCGCTGCGGGGCTTCACGCTTCGCCCATGGCAGCGGACCGTGTCGTGGCTTTCATGGACCATATACGAATTTTCCAGGAGCAGGTTGAAAAATTGAAAATACTTCATGTGGATTCTGCAGAATATAGCTGTTTGAAGGCTATCGTTTTATTTAGCTCAGGTAAATATATTATACATATTAAATTTTATCATTCCTTTCACCACACACGAAAAGAAATCCTGAATTATTTTACAAATTAACTTCCTTAGAAATGTTCAATTTTTAATTGCTGTATGCTTAATGTAGAGAGCTGAGCTAGCGAGGCATAGATGAATGAATATTGTTAGACTCATCATCAATCTGCCCTATTAGCATAAAGCAGTCTAGAAATGTAAATGCAACTGCGTTTTTATGGGAAAGAGAGTAATAAAGTATTATTATTTTTGTCCTCAGATACATTGAAAGAGAAAAGGGAAACAATCATATTCATGTCAGGATCGTTTTCCATCTCGTTAATTATGACCTATCATGTTCTGTCGACTATGAAAGTCTTGTTCTATGGCATCAGCTTTACTCTGTTGACCGGATTGTCAACTTAATATAATAGTGGGGCAAAAAAGATACACAATGGATTATTGTTTCTGTATACTGCATTACATAATATTAAACTGTTTGTTAGGACGAAAACAATGGGGCGAGAGTTTAAATTGCGGAATGACATGAATGTTGGATTAATTACTTTGACCTGTTTTCTTGATACAAGTCGGAAGGCTGCTAATACACGTGTTGGTTCATTTAGGAATTGTATACACAGGGATTTAAATCTTGAAACAATTCAGACTCGGTCCAAAATAACTTATGCGGAAGGCTAACAATTATGTTTATTTTTTCTCCGTCTCCCACAAACAAAGTCTTCCTTAAAGTTATACTTGATCTCGACATGGCTTTAAAGAAAATTATGTCGTGAAAAGATAAGCCCATACATTCTTGTAATAGAAATTCACCAGACCGTAATGCTATTGAATCGTGCCTTATTCATTGAAACAAAGGCCGGTAGAGATAGCTTCAGTTTTTGGAATTTGACCAAGTCAACCTGTTGTCTAAACCCCTATTGTGTGTTAGGTCTCTTGATAACTTAGTTATTGTTTCTCTTAGTTTAGGTGATATCTTGCAAGATCGCTGAAAAACAGGAAAGCCAACAGTCCTTCAGGCAAGAAGAATGCACTTAATATTTATCAGTAGGACCAAACATACACACAGGCAATTTTTAAATTTTTCAAAACCACCTTGTCTTCTTTCAGCTCGCTCAATCACCTTCTGAGGAAATGTCTGTTGAAACCCTTGTCTGCTATGGTAAATTCCAGAGACATTTTCTGGAGGGGATGCTGTCTTTTTATGTAACAGATTTTTAAATTCAATTTCCTCATATTCCAGGAGAAGAAAAACATACCTCCAAACTGTCTTTTTATCAGAAACTCACAGACTTTCAGATTCAAGGAAACGAGTGATTTGTTTTATAGATTTCAATAACGTTTGAAACATTTCTTTCTGACATTGTAATTTACATATCGATTTCAGATCGAAAACCAGAGCCGGCACAAAGACTATCAAACGCATACAGTAAGCCAATTTTTCTCTCTATTCAAAGTCATCTACTCCTTTTTGTAAATTTCTTCAGTTTCGTCCATCGTATCTTGCAGTAATGAAAAATTACACTCTTGTGAATTCATCATTACTTCAAGTAGTATGTTGTTTATATTCCTCCGTAGTCCTTTTTCCGAATATTAACACTCCGTAGTATCAAATGATTATGGTATTTAATAAATATATGACTGAATTGTCAAATGTACATCCTGTTTTGACAGATTTCAACCTCTAGGTGCATTACTTCATGTTGCTCCGCGACACGCTCATTGGCAACATTAAACGACTCTTAAATATCAATTAAAATGCTGGTTTTCCTGCGACAGGACTTGATTGTTGCTCTAAGTCAATATCATTCACAGAAGTTTCTTGATTTACAAGCACATCAGTAGCGTTAGAGCCGTGTCAAATGATTCTAAAGCTTTGTTGAAAACCTGTTACGTTGGGTCTAGGGGAAATGTACAAGCGTATAGCTGCAAATTGGCGGAAAACGATGATTATTGCTTATTACGAAAACACTCTGTCTTTTTAGACATAAAGTCAATGGACCGACCTTAGATTAAACCAAAATAAGCGCAGAACGCCAATATTTGAAAATTAAAATGCATCCAAGTGTAACTTTGTGGTTCGATCAATGAGAGCGTAATCCAGAGGACGAACATGTATAAGGGTGATTGTCAGGGAGAAATATTGCGTTTTACGAGTATTCATGATTGATTAAAATATTTATCCCCGAAGAAAACATCAGACTTTGATTTGATAACAGCGCTAAGAAAAACAGATGCACTAGCTGGACTTTTATGTAGACGACATTTGGAGAAAATACAGACATTAAAGGATAGGGAATATAGGGATGTACATTTATAATGGGAATAAAATTGGGTAGACAGATAAATATTCATTCAGGAAAAAAATAACATGAACATGAAATGAATAGGAGTGAAAACTTTGAAAATAGAGATTGTTGACAAATATCGAAATTTCAAACAGACAAAATATGAAAAGCTGGAAACAAGCTACATAACCAGACTTTGTAGGTGATCTCTCACTCTCTCTCTCCCTCTCTCTCTCTCTGAATGGATGTTAGTTTATTGATTAATCATTATAAAAATCATCATCACCATTATGATCATCATCATCATAATCATCATCATCATCATTTATAATATCATTTTTATCTGAAAATAAACCTAACTCAAAATAAAAAATATATAATAACTTTATAATCTATCGAAACGTCAAATTTGGATATCTAATGAACTACACGATACAAGGCATACATTCTCTCACGAAGTACTTGCATTGTATCTCAGTCATTAAATCATTGCCTGATCTTATTTTAAGGAAAAGAGTAATTAATTAATCATAAATTTAATTATAATATATATTATCTATTAATAAAATTGTCATATGAAAGTTAATGATTTGTATTTAAAGAATTGAAATTACCTATTACATCATAAATTTATGTGTAAACGTCATCAGACAAACGAATCAGTGTGTGAATTCAAACAAAAATTTTTATGTTTAAGGCACAAAAAAAAAAAGCCTGACTTTGGACATCATTCTCATAATCCAACCAACCTATATAGTTAGCTTGTATAAGTCATTTATAAGGTGGGGTGGTTCTGCATTCGACACAGTTACTATAGAAACAAAAGTAAATCACTTGAGTCTTTTTGGTAAGGTTTTTGTTGTTTAGCATATGGAGTCAGATGAGGCACCTGCGTTAGTCATAGGAAGAGGGGTGCACTCTAGCGTGCAGTTAATAATGACAATGAATAGAAACACAACTGACATAAATGACATAAAGTAATACTAGTAGGGATGACTCTGTTTTAATAGTTGACACTGCATAGTGGTATTTTAAATTCAAAACATCGAATGAAATATGCTGTTTTAATTAATCTTGTTTTAATTACCCAAATTAGAATAATTCTATATAAAACTGATAAGGCTTCACAGTTTGAATTCCAACCCATCAAAATATTTAGAAATTTGAATGTAATTCCTTTATGAATACCATACAAAAATTTAATTTATTTTTTTTTTTTATTTATTTATTTTTGTACAGTTTACAAAATATCAAAAACATATTAGTATGCGATATATCTTAGTGGATTAGTATACCTAACACCAGCTAAACTGCATTTTTCTGTAGTATTCATTGGCTTATTATGTGTTCTCTTATGTGTATCGGGTAGTGACCATGGTTTTACAGGTCTCCGGGCTTATTCTCTGGATATATATTGAAATATGCAAGAAATGCTATTGTAATCATAGATACTGGCTAATTGTAGGCTTGAAATAATAAAAAAAAATCGAGTTCGCATGTTTAATTTTGAAATTACTGTGGGTTCGTCTGACTGATTTTCCGTTTGATCGTCACGATAAACGCGTTTTCCGTTCATAAACAAAAGCAAGAACTCAACTTTAAACTGCCTTGATCTTTAACATTATATTTGAAACGTGGAAAATAAGCACATATGTATGAAATAAAACCTCAACGTTCTATTTTACATAATATATAAAACCTTGTCCATGTTAAAAGTTGGAAAAATATATAGATGTACCAAAAATATTAAGAAAGAAAAAAATGTAGTTTATTTACGTTTTTATCAAAGTTAAACCCTATGAAGACCGTGTAGAAAAGAAAAAAATGACTTCATATAATAGCCCTTTTGCAACCATTTTTCAAACACAATGGCTGCCACGTTGCCCTCGAAAATAAGGTCAACGATTGTTTACATAAAAAAGATAACCCGATGAAAACGGCACAACATTTTTTATCGTTCCACTAGCAAGTTTAATTCTATAGCCCTTTCGTCAGCTTGTGTTGCCTTAACTAAAGCATAATGGAATCCAAGTATTTGTGAAGAAAACTATCGAATTTCCAATATATCCCCGTGACCTGCAGGAGTATTCGAATCACGTACGAATGTTTCGAGTTTATTTGCATCTCTATTTAAATATGATGGGATTTTCTCATTACTATACAACGCTGCACATGCAAGATTTACGTTAAAATTCATAGTCAAGTGTGAAAGGACGCGTTTACGGTATGGTGTGGGGGTACGAGATGTAATAGGGACGAAAATTAAGGTTTCAAACTATATGCAAATGTGTACGGATCCTTTTACGAACCGTATACATAATTGACACCGTTATATCAGTCCCACATTCAAATGTCGGGAATGAGATAAATGTGCTCTCTCTTTCTATCTCTCTCTCTCTCTATTATCATGTCACTTTCATTTTTGACACTAAATCAAATACCGAGATACTAAAATTAAATGGCCGTAATCAAATCGAACCACGTTATTTAAAAGACATCTTATCTTAAATTTCAGTAATAAAGCAACCATGAAATGCACACATTTCGGTTTCTCTGCATACATACTGATATGCATCATCAAATATATATAAACTTTTATAATCGTGAATTATACAAGAAAAAATTAAGTCGCTCCTAATTTAGTTTCATTTAACTTGCGTAGGGTCTATCCCTAGTTTTTCATACACATTCGATAATCTTTTCAATATGGTGCAAATACCCGATAAAATGTGGATCTATTTATATGGTAAACCCACCTATATCGCTACGGGAAGGATTGCACAAGCACTGCTATTCGATTCATTCTTAATCTCTATTATTGAATATGCTGTCATATTTATTTATCGAAAAACAGAGGTTAATTTCGTTTTTGTGAAAATCGCTATATTTCTTATTGATATAACTCAAGTAAACGCAAGTGTGTTCAAGCATGCACGCCCACGTATTAATAAAAAGTCAAAACTGTAACATTTATGAATGGCGTTTTAATCATATGATGATACTGATGGAAGGTTTTCAAGATGCTATAGACTGGTTCAGAATTATTTTTGCATCTATAAATAAATAATTCCAGCAAATACTGCATGTATTTGCATTGCTTTGTTTTACCGAAAGGCCATTTGTAAGTTCATTAATAATGGAAATAGAGTCAATTATGCCATGATTAGAAGAAGCAAAAGGTCAGACCAACAATATATCATATAATCAGAGAATATTAGATAGTTTTCACCAGAACATGTATATTTTATTCATTTATCACAGAATATCCCGTCTCAGTAAGGCTTTGATTTGTTTGTTTTTTCTCAAGGCAAATTGGTAATTTGAACCTATAATAAAACTGAATATGATTTCTTCATTAAATTCATAGTTGATCTTATGGAATACTCGGATTACTTAAGTTTCTGTTACTGTTTAATAATCGATATTTCATTATCTCATCTCATTTATATTTTAACACGTGTGGGTGCATGTTGAGGTGTTATTTTGTAGTAATTTAAATATATTATTTTAAAATTGTGTGTTTTATTTATCATATACTGTACTTGGTCATTATATACAGCATATCCAATTAGTAATAAAAAAACTACTTACTGATTAAATGGCTAAATGAGAATTTACTATTGTAAAAACTAAATCATGCGTCTACTTTCGACTCTGTATTTAGCACCGTTTTTACAGTGAAAAAAACTCCATAGCGGACAATTGAACCACATATCCTTTTCACGATGCGATCTATCATCCAATATGCTCATTGTTCATGCACGTGAAACGTTATCTAACATTCACGTGCGCCACGCGCTCCCTATTAGAAAACAAAACAAGTTGTTAATACAGGACGTGAAGTAATTAGAGATCCGCCAGCTACGTCAACAGCTGCCATGCTCCGATTTGGTCTAATATGCTATATCAGACCTTTTCTATACCAATGAAAGTATCATTTTCATAGCTAATTGTATTAGTTTAATATCTCATGCATTCATTTGTTTATCATTTTTCCATATACACTTGGTCTAGTAGCCATTCTAATAGAACTGACTCATATTTGAATTTATTGTACGCTTTTTATAGAATCCGTATTATATTGCCCCTCAGTAGATTTCGTCAATAACTGCCCCTTTCTTCGGTCTATCATTTCTCCCTTTTTCAATGTCTCGTCTCTGTCTTTCTTTACCCACGTTCATTAGACGCACGGTGTTATCAATATTTTTATTTGTACCACACCCGTGCCATATTTGCGTGCGCGCTCTTCACCATGGCGTGCGCTAGATTTGCATGTGTTCATGAAATCACATGACACGCGGTCTGAGATTCCATCACTATTGTCAAAAGGCGACACGCTCCATGGCTGCCAGCCACCTTCTTCTTGTCCCTCTCTCAGCTCCCCACCCCCTCTTCATCATGTGTATGTACATGTTGGCTCAACATCACAGCAGAGGTGTGATAAAGATACCGAGACCTCCGTCTATATGCGCAGTCGTATATCCAGTGCAACACTCCTGAGCTACGATCCCTTATCACAATCGTGCATAGGCTTCTGCCGATAAGACGAGGAAAACTTTTTTTTTCAAAGTATAAGACAAATGCTAATACACTCGCCCCGACATGGGGAAACGATTTGCATAAGGAACGTATCTACATGTTGCATATTACAGACAGTATTATGACGGGGATTGGTACCGCAGGTCCCACACTTGAACATGTAAATATCAATTGTTCTGAACAAACATGGGTTTGTTTTTTCCTCTTTACGGACTCTAGAGTTATCAGTGTTAAAAGACTGAAAGTTGAAGGTCAAGAATGATAGTAATATGTTTTACTTTGAAAGGCAATTTTGTAATGACGTCATATTTTCCCAGATCTTAATCTTTGGCCTTTTACCACATGAATATTCATATACAAATTAATGAATAGATGAATATACATTCACTTAACTTTAAATAGTATATGAAACAATTGCTGTGAAGATTGTGTAGAATCTGAGCTCTAGTATTGAATGAGCAAACAAAAGAGAACCTGATCAGACAGCTCCTTAAAGGAGCTTTCCAGTCTGTGTCTTCTCTGTTGTCCAATTGTCAGCTACAGTCACGTGGTATACTGAAATAAATACGTATAACTAAAAGAAAATAGTACCATTCAAAAGAATGATATTCTATAGTCTAAACAGTTGTGAACAGTTTGGCCACAATGAAAACATCACATACTATACTACATCCATAGCTCATGTATATTACACAACAATGAAGTTCTATTATTATTATTATCATTATTATTATTATTATTATTATTATTTTACCGTGCTTACAAACATAGACATCACACACACACATATATATACATACATTTGTATTTGTAATTTCATAACCCATAGTAACTGCAGGAGTGTTAACCCTTTCCCTCATAGAGGACACCATGAAAAGACCTATGCGAACAGCATAAAACCAGATCAGCCTGCGAGTAACTCGCAGGCTGATCAGGTTTTATGCTGTTCGCTGCTCCTCAGTGGTCTGGAAATGAGGATTTTGTAATTCGATTTGGTAAGGTTTAACTGTGGTTTTCTGCAGATCAGGCTTTATGTGGTACCTACTGAGTGCGTCAAAATGAGTCTATATGAGGGAAAAGGTTAAATAAATGTTCAGTTAACGCCAACTCAATTCAAAAGTTAATTCAGCTTCATGGTGGTACACGGTAACTGTTTGCCGTAATGTCACACAGTATCTGGGGCGAAGAGAACTGGGTGTGATTTCAAATGAGAAAGTGGATAGTGAAAAATTACCACACTTAACAGACGGTCTCAAAAAAGGAGATGTATATTCATAATTGCCCATTCGGTATTTTGAAGAGGTCGGCTCTTGGCCGATAGGGACTGCAATGGATGAACATCTCGTGTTTAATAGGCAATTAAGGCTTGTTGAAATCACTGCGGTGGATGCATCTGGCGTAAAATTAGGGCCTGAAGTTTAACAGCAAAATGTATATGCATATATAAATAGACACATCTCTTAGACTTTGAACTTTCGCCTAGATCACTTGATACATATATAAATAAAGACTTGGGAAGTAAGTCGCATACAAAACATACACATGTTAATTAAAATTGTGATAATAATAACCAGATAAGTAGTAGAGTGTACCAGTTAATATATCTATTAAGAATAATTATTTTTGAGAAACAACTAAACCGATATGTGGTAAGAAAGTAATAAAGTAATTTTGTAATAACGTAAGTAGTAATTGAATAAGAGGTGGAATATATCAGTTAAATATATGCATTAATAATAAATACTTTTTAACTGAAACACAAAAAATAATACAAGATTTGAAAATAAGATGCAGTGTTATTATTATTATTATTATTATTAGACGACATTGGATGTTGCATCTACGGTATTTTGTTACATCAACGACTAATGTTTCACACGCTACATACATGTCTGAGACATTTCAAACTCTATTCCCTATAGATCGGATCAAACAAACAGGGACAGGTTTTACATTAACCTGTTTCAACCTTTGCCTATTTAGTGAACAATTATCCAATTACACCTAATTTAAACTAAGGAGCCAGTGCTGAAAGAATGTGTGCTATAACGTCGGTAGTTGTGTCATAGTGACAATCATTCTGTGGTTGTGAGATCTCTTCCAAAATATAACTTGTTTTTGTTGTTGATGTTTGATTTATTTATTTGAAAATAAGATGTAAATAATAATAATAATATTTAATTAAGATTAATGATATATATTAACGAATGTCTGGACCGAGTTGAAACGTAGTGTTAATATGAATAAAAATAAGTTCAATAATGAGAAGACAACGTGGGGCATGCTTACATGAAATAATTTAGAAACAAGGAATTCGGTTTTCTAGTTTAGCGATTTTCGCCCGAATACACTTACAATAAGAATAACTGCTTGAATGCGGGGGTTCATGCACAAGTATTTCATATGTAAGTGTGGTGATGCTACCCTTTAGATTAAATAAACGGGCTGGAAGGCTCAAAAAGTACCCAACCTGATGTCTCTTAACTTACACTCAGGAACAAATTTGGCTGACCTAAGTAGATCTACATATAAAAAAAAACTTGAAGTACTAGCTGAGGAGTTAGGGGAGTTTCTTTTAGTACTAAAAATACTCAACAACTTCAAGTGTTTTTAATATCACCATTTTCCTAAAGATATACCACCACATCCTACTGTTAAGCATAGTCCTTTACCCGCAATTCATGAAAAGAATTCCATATAATAATTCGTCATCCGATATGCTGTGCAGCTCATGCATATCATTGTCAAAATTCTCATCCGGGTTCTATGAAAATTTGGCGCGTCTGCAGTCGAAAGCAGCCGACAAATATACAATTGAAGTATTTCCCTTTGGCGAACCCCTACAGAATCATTAACCTCTGCATACACTGTCTATATGTGTATACTTAAGTATTTTATCACTATTACGTACTATGTATGCACATCACCGACCTTTGCTATCACCTCTCAACTTTTATGCAGGCATTTTATTGCGCCAGACGTAATAAAATACGGTAATAAACATTAAACTTTATATATATTCAGCACAGCTGGCGTTACACTGGGCTAGCAACTCAATAACAGTTTAGCGTTAAGCTTCAGTGTGAAGCAACACAGCTTTCATATCGACTGTATATCAACAAAAATTATGGCCCAAAACATGCATTCACCAAAGTCACGGTGTTTTAAGCAGACTATCGGCAGTGAAATAAATCACGATGTTCGGTTAAAACTGTCTGGTTATGGAACATATGTAACACGCTTGCAGTGATGCATCCTTTGGCTTTATTCGGTAATTAAGGCGAAACATTTACATGTAACCCCCGCCCCTCTCTCTCTCTCTCTCTCTCTCTCTCACAGAGAAGCCTAGGTGGTCTGAGTTTCAAGATAGAAAAAAAAAGATAACAATAAAACACCTGTTTTCGATACAGAATGAAATTAGGGCATTTTTATTTGACATTTCAGTTTATGAAATACATTATAATATAAAGGAAATACACGGTTTAGTTTACAATGCCTCTTTTCGCCCATTATGACGACTTTTTATCATAATTAAAAGAAAGATGTGGCAAAAAAGAAAATTAAAAATACCAGCCTAGGACACATAGATAAAATAAAAATGTGTGGAAACCTTAATATACACAAACTAATGAAAATCAAGTAAAATCGGGAAGTTAGCACCCAGAGCGATGTGTATATACAGGTATTTCATTTCGCAAATATTTAAGGACCGTCGAGACGGTGTCTTATCGCCAGGCTGTACACGGCATGTGTAAAATCGCATGACCTCACACTTGTGTTTTATCAAATTGGCCATTAAAGGATCATGTGTCGAAATTCAATCCCCCGCCTGGCCTATTATACATACATATCGACTGTTTTCATGTGCATTAAATTTATCTATACTTTGCTTCACAATCCTTACCCAGTTAATTGAGTGGCCCTGCATAGAATAGTCTTAATCGAACCGTGAACAAAATGATTGTGTCCCAGGGTTGCGCCCTGTTGTATACCTGCTTTTATAACGCTGCAATGTAATATATCGGGACATTGATATACGTGTATGTCAGAGTGGGTGAGGTCATGATATCATCTCTTTCAACGGTCCATGTCTTCATGGGTCACTGTCATGAATGGACAATCGATATTGAGTAACCATAATTCCCCCCCATTGCAGTGCCACCTATATATTACTGAATATATCCTGAAAATAGACTGCCATTTTTCCCAGGAAAAAAGTAATACAAATATTAAGGTCTGTACTCGATCATTTAATGATTAAAATAAGGGCTAAAGTGTTAAACAGCTTTTTTATATATAAAATAATGACTCGTATACAAATCATTCTCAATATGTTTCTTTTTACTATATCAGTTCAGCTATAAAGACACTCTGCTACCAGGTATTTGGTTTATTGTATAGTGTTTTCAGCGTGTTGATCTGTTATTTTATGAGCGGACGGTATGACAAAAGCATGATTTAAACGTGTCACACACTGTTATGTTAATATGACGGTATTAAACAACACCCGGTTTAAAAGCGAGGCACAGGTCGCTTTTGAGTGTCACAAAACGGGTGAAAGCTTTTGGGTTTTTTGTACCTTACATGTTCACATCCTCTTTTGCAACGGTGCTCTGTCAAAATCACATAAACGTTTTTGACTATATTTTTATATTACATTTTTTTCTTCCGTGGATGATTTAGATTTTATCTGCTCTCGGGTCTGTGAATTATTAAATGATCCTCGATGTTAATGATGTCGACAATATACTTAGCAATTAGCTGTAGATCACTGCTACCCTTCTAAATCCATGTGCCCCTGCGGAGGTAGGGTAGTAATGCTCTTACCTGCCGTCTGAACTTTGAGTTCAGTTGGAGATGATTGTCTGGGGTGATACTGTTCGGGTGTCTATTACACAACACATGTGTCACACAGGGTTGTTTAAGATTGCATAAAGTCGTCACAGGTGTGTGAATATCATGACTTCACCGGCAGGTTAAAATACATGTAAAACTAGGTGATTTACATAAAATGAAAAACTAAACATAGCATAAACATTGCATAGTTAAAGTCAGGGGTCATAATTGTAATGACAGAGATAGCAGTTTGGAAAAGGAACAAGTCAGATGATTTGTCCTTAGGTATTTTAATAAAAAGAATATATTTCTATAGATCAACACAGCAATCGAAGAATAACTTATATGTTACGCAAGTGTTCTTTTTCTAGTAGGTTCTTAAACTTCTTATATGATTACCTGGAATGCAAGATTGACTGAGTATGAGAAAATACATGGGAAAACGACAGATAGAAACTATACAGCTGGAGGCGATTGGACATATTTGGGCAAACCACTACGCATTAGATCGTCATTAATTAATTGGATATGATTACTTAACATCTAAGTTAATGAAACTTCTCTCTTGCATCGAGTGACGTTTATTTGTTCGAGGCGCGTTCTCCGGTCGCACAAGGAGGGGGGAGATTAAGTAAATCACTGGTCCCCATGACAACTCGTGCCAGTGTCAGCTAAAAATGAATGGCGAAATTTGTCGTTTACAAATGGTCCTGACTACATGGGTTGTCACTCCCTATCATACTGACCTTCTATACCACCAGAACCTCTCTCCCTCTCTCTCTCTCTCTAAATGCTTATCAACCTATTTATCTCCGTGTCTCTTTTTCCTATTCCGCTCTCTTTCTCACGCTCTGTGATTTTATCATTGTGTCCAATGACTTGAAAAACATGTATGTGTAATACATGTGCACACATAAAACGCATATTCAGCAGATGACTGTCAGATATCTTTTCCTTTAAGAATTCTTTCAGATAACTAAAATATAAAACGTAACACATTATATAAGTTCTATGATAGTTTAATATACTGTATATTTCCTATCCTCGGAAACTTTTTCCGTTTCACTACATGTCATCATATAGATGCTATCGATCGGGCGTGGGTATTCGACGATGACTTTTTTTTTAAGCTTAACTGAAATTCATTTTTAGTGTCGTGCCTAAGTAAACTTTTAATTTTAATCACGGCAAAGCTTGCACTATACAGCTTGAACACTAAATTCCGTCCTTATACATAAATGTTGACAAAGTCAATAATTGTGTAATATCTTGGAATTCAAATAAGTACTGTTCGTTTAAATGAAACGAATATTACACGTGAACGTAATACATGAAAATATTCGGAAACGCAAGACTTGAAATATTGATATTTTTTAATGCACCTTAGCAGCATCATGGAGGTTGCCCATAACGAGTTAATTTATAATAAATTTTCGATAACACATGAAAACTATTTTTCTCAAAGTTACTGTAAGTAATAGTTATATTTTAATTCAGATAAAATGCTTCGTTTTTTTTTTTTCTTTAAATTATATAGGGTTAAACATGGCTTGTCACATATTTAAAGCTGGATACAGGTCCTAGCTTAATTACTAAGTTAACATTCACATGACTCAAATGATTCAGTATAGTTTATGAACGACGTTAACATATTTCACGTATAGTTAAAATTATACATGCCTGGGCACATAAGTAAACAGTTAAGCTTAATTATGAATTATGAATAAATACCCAAACAGGACATGCGCTTCCTGACTCCATGCAAAATTGATCAGAAACTGTGAAACGCGTCAAGGTGTTATAAAATTCCATACGGGTTTCATACCTCGGTAAATGTATTAACATTTTAGTGAAACAAAACGACATTAGCCATCATTGGTTAACAACTATCTTCTAATTAAATGGTATGTTTAAACTGTATTATGATTAAAAATTAAAACCATAGATAATCATTCTTGGCGATATCTTTCTTGAAGACCCCGGTCCCTGCGAAGTGTCTTTCTTTGTACACAAAGGTTACAAAAGTGCCGCCCATAGTTGGCTGCCATCCACCCTTGTTTGTGCAAAGGTGTAAATCAGACAAAAGAAGACGCGAAAGAAAGAGTGAAAACAATAGGAGGGTGAAAAAGGAACTGGGTTTGCACTATCCTGTTACACCACGCATCCGGTTTATTGCGAAGCGCTGAACCCGTGGTTGATAATTATGATACAGAGTAAACGTTTCAAAATCTCCTCGAATTAAACCTTTCTGTTGCCGATGACATTATCTTACATAATGTCGCAAAAAGCTTCTCTAAAACGGATAATTTTCGACGGAGTCTTTCTTGATTTCTTTGCTTTTATTTATGCCCCGATGTGATTCTAAATTACGTGTCTAAATACCCCTACCCCAAAACAGCCGTTGCCGAAAACTATTTATAGTATCAGATGATTTCCTATACTTTACCCTAAACTCACTATTGAATACAATTATGTTATATACCGGCATTCTTTTGAAATACAAGAAATCCTTAAATAAGTTCTGTCAAACAGTAAACTCAAAACTTAGTAGGCACGCTCTTGTTTGTTATGTTGACACGGACGATTTATAGACATGTATTGACGTAGCCAATTCTGTTCTTCTCTTTCAGACGCATGTGGAGTCACAGACACGAATCATATTGAGAGTATTCAAGAAAAATCGCAATGTGCGTTAGAGGAATACTGTAGGAGTCAGTACCCAAACCAGCCGACGAGGTTTGGAAAACTTCTGCTAAGACTTCCATCGCTCAGAACTGTAAGTGCATCAGTAATTGAGCAGCTCTTTTTTGTTCGATTGGTCGGCAAGACGCCTATAGAGACGCTTATACGGGATATGCTGTTAAGTGGCGGATCTTTTAATTGGCCATATATGGCAATCCAATGATAGCGATGCCCGAGGCTAGTCTTTCTTTTAGAACCGCCTGCAGAATTGGAATTTTTCTACGGCCAATAGCGCCGAACGATGAATTACAAACCAGTTAGCAACAGAGTTTCGCTTTCTTCCAATCCAAGGAACTGTGACCATTGTGCACACGATTATGATGGGAAAGGATTAACATCATTGAAATGTCGAGACCTTAATACGTTTTTTTTATTCCTAGAGTCAGCAATTGAGATATTGGTATCGCAGCAATTTGCAAATGTTTTAGATGTGCAGATTTTCAAAGAAATATAAAAACGAATTTGAAATAGTTATGTCTGTAAAGGAATTCTAATTTTGGGGACACTGTGCTTAAATTTCTGAAACATTTGTAAAGTGTTATTTTGTATAGGGATACGACTTATGAATCTATTATAAATATCATTGATTTATGTTATAAATATTGTGATTTTTATATTTAATGCAATCGTTTAAAAAGAAACTTCCGAATATAGAGAAGAATATATATAACCCTGGGGACTTATAAATGCATATTTCAGATTAGTGTGACGTTTTCTTTGTTTTATTTTTCAAAGTAAAAATTCAAATAAAATGTTTGTTTATATGATGTTTTATAGAGTTAATAATCAAGAATATACGCGAATACGCGTATGAAGTTCAGCCAAAATTGTATGCCAACTGAAATGTAGTTAGTGCAATAAAGTCACAGGCTTGAAACAGGACCGTTGTTGTATTGTTTTCCTAAATCTAGTATCTTAACCGGTAATGTCTCCACCAAAAATTTCATAATACCTACAGAAATGTTAATTTATCTGCATACAAAGCTAGATGATTATACATTTACATATACATAGAAAAATAGTATATTTTTAATTTATTGTTAAATTATTAAGTTAAGTAGAACCGGATATATTTTACAGATAAATGCATATCTGTGAATGTTAGATTAC
Source organism: Solen grandis (assembly GCA_021229015.1). Lineage (NCBI taxonomy): Eukaryota > Metazoa > Mollusca > Bivalvia > Adapedonta > Solenidae > Solen > Solen grandis. Next base: position 35,147,820 of record CM037787.1, read on the forward strand.
AAGATACATTTTAATTTTAGAATTATCATGTATAATTTTAAATGCGTGCTTGTCTAGTTTGCAGCAAAATCCCCAAGGTCTTGAGTTTAACGTCACTTTAAACCACTAATGATAACCATTTAATATTACCAAGAACACCCAGTTTTTAAATCTCTGTGGTTTTCACACATACATACATCCAGAAAAAATGGCAGCAACAACTAATTATTCCTATACTACAAATCATGAAAAAGTATTTATGTTGTTTCCTAGTTAATTTTGTTGAAATAAAGCAAAGCTTTAGTTTCAAGCAATTAGGAGGAAGTGAAGTTAAATGAGTCATTAAATGAGTTCTGTCTAACATTTCATTTCGTATATAATATGAAGTCTGATAAACTATATTTTTCTTTTGTAAATTTGTAATTTTACTTTCTCGTCGTATTTATTCTTTTTTTTTCTGATTTTATTTTCAAGGTAATTGCATTACCACTACCATTTGTGGCATCGTTTGTAAATTATGACATTCATTTCATCACACCATTTCATTTTCACCAGGTTGAAAACCTCCCCCCAGCATTATCACATAAGCTGTACGTCATTAAATGACGTATATATAATGACGTCACATGATCTTTCATATTGTTTTACTTTTGTTATGTAATTGATTTTTTCATGAGTTTCTTTACTTAATGTTATGTTATGTTGTAAAGCTAAGTCAAAATTATATGTTGAACGCAAAATGATGTAGAGATACAAATATATGTTTCTATTTCTTAAATGGCAAAAGATAACATTCTTGTACATAGATTGTCATCAAAATTCTTAGTCATTTCCGATAAATATGTGCTACAAGAGCCTTATTCCAGAAAAAAGTCAATAGTATGACACTTTTTGTTTATTAATATTTTGTTCTTTTTCGGCATTTTTTTTTAAAATAAAGTCATGTTTACGAAACACCACTGAAACGCATTATAATGTAATTGAATATTTTCTAAACAATCTGGAAAAAAAATCATTTCTGAAATGAGGCTCGAGTTGTTATTATACAAATGCTTCGTATTTTATTTATAGTATTGTGACTTATTATGTAACTACATAGTACGGTTATACATTCCAATGTTAAAAAAAAAATCTAAACATTTTTCTTATTGTTTACCCGGCTGCTTCGAATTTTTCTTCCATTATAATCAAGACTGCTATTTCTTACGCTATCTTTTAAGCAGCAATTACTTCTTTGAACTTTGTTTTCTGAATGAGCTATATTTTCAAACGACAAGCACTTCATGATACATTATATGAACTTAGTTTCTTTATATATTAAATTCAAAATATGTTTTACTTGAAATACAATTATGAGTACGGTAAATGTTACTTAGATATAGCCGTATCCTTTATTAAAAATCAAATATGATATTGCAAGATCTATTTCACATTTAGGCATAATAAATTTAGATCTACTGTGTGGAATAGTCAACGCTGTTATTGTTTCATATTGTTTTATATTTCAAGACAGCCCTTAGTTGTCGCTGTGCATATATATAATTGTTCACATTTGTCGTCTTGTCGATTTTGTCAGTTATTTTGTGTACAAGTGAGTCAGAAAAAGCAGTTGATTTAAGTAAAAGAAATGAACTTGTACTCAGAATCCCTGTTTAAGTGTTCACTGTGTACTCATTTTAAATGTTCGAGATAATACTTATTTTTCAATGGACCTGAAAACTTATTTCAGAATGAAGGTTGTTTAATACTCAAGAAGGGATATTTCTTTAAAAGGTATTCTCTGAAAGTGCTATTCATTATTTGCCAAAATAAAAAATGTGCTATTAATGATGTCATATGACGTAATGATAGTGTATTGTGACGTACAAAACAAGCATAATAATATTTTTCATCATAATTATTATACGATTTTCCAAAATAGTATTTTGCACTTTTATTATTGTTTCATAATGTAGGCATGGATTATTCTCATTTAAATATAATATTTTTAAGCCACATAATTTCAGTTAGTTCCAAAACTGAGTAGAAATCTCAGACTACATTTATTTGTACATACATGTATATTTTGTGCGGATCCGTCTTAGATCTTAAACATTTCTTAGTTGATTAACTTTGACATCTTCTGATATATATCTGCAGTTTATTATATTTTAAACCTATTGTCTCATCGAAATTAAAACTAAATATATACCGTCGCATTTTAAATTATTTTGGGTGGAAAATCCATTCCACGAAACATACGTGACATCAGAACATCATGATTAAGTATGGCTTTCCTGATTCGGTTTCATAACATTGTAGGTTGAAGTAATGTTGGTTTACATTACTACTAATAGGTAATTAGAAAAATCACACTATTAGAAGAATCACAATATATTTGAATCTGTTAAATAAAACATTTATTTTTTCTATATATGTTTTTAAGATGCCCAGGTTCAATGGATGTAAAAACAAAGAGAAATCCAGGTTGCGATCAAGACATTATTTCTGTCTTCAACAAGTTTTCTTAGGGAAAAAAACAATACAGTGTTCAATATCACCCTGTTTGCAGCCTGCTTAACTGCTTAGAAAAAAAGTCAAGTAAAACTTAAGTTAAACTGATTCTTTTACTCAGGGCCTGAAACTTGCACAAATATTGAAAAAATATCTTCAGAGACGTTTCACAGAGTGATGTTTTTACCATTATGGCAATGTGTGTACTGTATTTCATTTGATTCCAAAACCCCGGTATGGTTTAGAAGATATGTAAAGATCATTGTTTTTTGTCATAGACACGGTTAACAATGGAATGTTGTAATATCTTGACGTTAAAGTGCATAATCTCTTTGAATGACGCATGTTTTACTGGACAGAATAAATGATAAAAAAAAGAGGCTTCACTGTTTAAAAATTCGATAACTTCATACTTCATTGTGGTTTTATTTCTTGTGATTTTTTTTTTGTGTCAAAATATTTGGTAAATGGTGCATGGTTTAAAATTTAAAGCTTAAGATAATATTTTTTCTATGTGTTTGACAAAGTATAAATAGGTCAGGTATATATATTTTTATACACTAAAACGTGTTAAGTTTTGACTTTAAAAACCACTGATAAAAAATGATAAAATTTGAAATCATACTCGAATTTTATTGATCGACTCATTCTGTTAGAGTCAAAGGCTTCTTTTTTTTAACCATATTTTTCTTTCTGTATATCAAAATCGGTGTTTAAGGGAAATAATTTCTTAACATGTTTGTAAAGTTTTAAACTAAGTTTTCTATGACATAATTATGTATGCACTTAATGTGACGTCATGTATGACGAAGCAATGACGTATTGTTACTAATAATAGATAAAGTATTATGTGTACCGTTATATAGTGTTGTGCTTGAATTTATTAGTGTCCAAGACACATTTCTTTCCGCTTACAGAAGAAATAAAACAATCTTTAATTATATACATGTTGTGTTTTGTCTCTTCACAAACCCACCCAACAACATAGTCCATCTCAATATCTATTTGTTACTGGATTTCCTTTGTATTCTTCTTCCATTTCTGATTCAACTCCTTGCACTATCTCTCCTTGCTATTTCCTCTCTAGCTTTCCAAGTCCCAGCATACGTTTTTGGTGGTAACTCAATTTTTGGTGACTATTTGAAATAATTAATTATAAATTATTTCTCCAAAGCGACAATTAATCTATCGAATTAAGACGATGACAGGAAATATTAATTCACCTTGCGTGCTGAAGTAATTAAGAAAACGTACGTTTACATATAAAATAAAATAGATCTTATAAAAATAAAATTGATAAAAAAAAAAACGAAAAAATAATTAAACGCTTGTTCATATCACTGAATAAAAAGTGTTCTCTTTGTATAGTTTACAAAGAGCTGTAGATGTGTATTTTTGTAGCATTTATTAGAAATCAACAAAAGAAGCAGAATCTCTGGAGAGAAATAACTTGTATTTATTTAACATTTATTTTAATGTTATTTATTTCCTCCAAGAATGCATTATATGCACAGAATTCATTAAGTATGTGTTCGGAAAGTGCATTAATTGTTGGTTATATCCAATCCTTGAAAGGAAGTTATTCTTTACAGGTCTTGATGAAATATGTTTACGATGTTAAATTTAATTGGATGAAACATATTACCATACCTAATGATTCATTCAATGTAGCTACGGTCATGATGCTATGATTACAGATGAAGATTGAGTACAAGAAAGGAACTTAAAGCTTGAGTTTAATAGAGTAATTCATAAAACATAAATAAAACTCCCGCAGATAATCAAACAATCAAAGTATTATGTTATTATACGCGTAAATCCGGAAACTTCACGTGCTTGCTAGACTTCCTTATATTAATTGCCAAATGTTTTAATTTATCAATTTAATATTTATTTTCTGTGTAATACCAACTACATTTAATTGAAATTCATACACAAAAAAAACTTGTTCAATCCAAATAAGACACTGCCATAGTTAAAATTTCTTTCTTTTGATTTCAGCTGTAAATATGTCGAATAAATAACTATTAAGAGTTACCTTTTAGGCGAAATTTTCTTGATTTCATGATATTAACGGTTTTTATATCATTAAGAATACAGATTTACTTCCTTCTCTTAGATTTAATTTTATGTAAAATGTACTTCAAATTTATTAAGTACTATATCTAAACACATACAAGAGCAAGAAAGCACGATGCTAAATATTTTCCACTGGAAAACGTGCTGTGTACATTTAATTTTCGTTAAACTTCTAATTTTGCAACGCCTTTGTTTACTCCTATTTCATTTTTTCTTTCCTTACATTTACACAATATGTTTACTTGTCAATTAAGGCTCTCTCTTCAGAATGATATATAATTTTCTCGTATATCAAGTATTTCAAAAAGTGTTTGTTCCATCGCTGTCCGTCCGTCTCACTTACCGATATTCACAACTTATTTACGAATCAGTGACATCTTCAGGATTGCGTTTCAAGTCTCTCACGGAAGCAAAATCGAGTTAGAATTTAATTGAAGCTCAGTTGTTCCAGCACCGCAACTGGCTGAATGTGATTGCAGAATTAATAAAACATTTCAAACACATTTATCACACACAACCGCCTGGCAGCTAGTATGTACATTTCAGTTACAGGGGTGGAGGATATCGGCTATTTGTCATCTACTTAAAAGAACTATTTAAGGTCCGAGATGTTGCTAACCGGGAAAGAAAGGATCACCAATTGTTTTAAGCGGGAATTAGGTTTTGTCGATGAAGTCGATAATAATCAGATTTATACACGGATATTCGAACGACCAGTATATGTTGAAAATGCGCATGATCTGTTTTATAATAGTCTTATAAAAAGCAGGTGGTTATCTAAGCCAGCCCGATTTGAAGTGGGGTTTATTTATTTTTCAAAGAACTAGTTAAGCTTTTATGTTATTTAAGATATTAACTTTTGTGATAGCCGTGGAGTCAAGCAAGGGTCTTAATAGTAATTACGGGCTGTTATGCCCCTGGGAAATAGTTAAATCTGCGTCAAACAGGGGACATCGGTGTTATTAAAAGTAAATAATCTGAGAGAGAGAGGCACAGAGAAAATGAATGAATATTTGGCCCTATAGGTTAGTTGATGACAGGCAAAATCATACACACGAAACACATGGTTTATTTTCTTAAATACTCATAAGTCTCAAAGAGTCGCATAAAATCACAATATTCGAGCAATGAATATTCGAAAACATTGTAACCTCCCCTTGCTTTCAATAGTTTCCTATCCTAGAATGTGAAATATATTCCTTATTTTCAATTGTTATATATAATTATAAAGTGAACCAATAATGTGAGTTTATTTCAAACCTCGTAACGATGAAAATCATTTATAACGTTTGAAACTTGTTTCTTACAGAGAATTGAAATATATTTCTAAGACAGTACAGCATGATGTTTCAGTGTCAGTGTTATTTAATTTAGACAGTTATAGATACAAGCCCTATGTACTGATACAGATAAAGACTCAGTTAATCTTTATATGATATGCAGCCTAGTTGAAGAACAACTTCTTCACACGAATGAATTGAATTAGAGCATGTGTGACACGTTAGAAATGGCTGTGTTATTGCTTAAAAAGTGTATTCACATTATCATAATGATATTTTATAATAGTAAGGAATATATATGTATCTCAGCAAACTATGCGAGTTAAAACTGAATAACACGCGCACGTGCATTTAATATATCAGAATACCGTTTTACGTCCCACTGACAGTATGTCAGTCATTTGAGGTCTAGTCTTGAGACAGATTGTTGTGTATTACTGAGATATCACGCAGCAGAAAAGTGGCAGGATACCACACTCAGTCACATTATCCTGACACCCCGCCAACCAGACTTATGTGCCGAGAGCCATTGCACAAAGGAGATAAACCAGTGCCACTTTTAAATCATTTTGTTACGTCGTGGCCGGGGATTGGATCCACATCCTCTTATATACCGCATTATATAAACCGAGATGAAGATGATAAAACATCCAGATAGTAAAAAGTCAGGATAAGATGACTGACTTATACTAACTACATAAAATGATGTAATTGACATACATATAGAACAGGAGACACAAACAACGAATGAATGAATGAATGAATGAATGAATGAATGAATGAATGAATGAATGAATGAATGAGTGAGTGAGTGAGTGAGTGAGTGAGTGAGTGAGTGAGTGAGTGAGTGAGTGAGTGAGTGAGTGAGTGAGTGAGTGAGTGAGTGAGTGAGTGAATGAATGAATGAATGAATGAATTCAGGAAGTGTTTGCTGGATAAATGTCATCAAAATTGATTATTTTTTGAAGATGTTCACGGTTTATTTAAAATTCTATAAAACATGTTAATTACTGCTCTGAAAGTTCGGTTGTCTACGTCGTAACCGAGTGTGGCCGATTTTGAATCGGTCTGCAGGATATATAGATTGGGGGAACGATAAAGACGTGTGCATATCCGGTTGTGTGCATTGCATGAGATAACCATACCCCATGCGATAGCATTGTACCGCTAAACCGCCACGTTATCTTAAAGCACACACACACACACACACACACACAGTGCAGCTAACGTCTCACCTATTCAAATGAAAAGGTTACTCAGACTCATAACCTGTATTTAACCCTTTCCCTCATACAGACTCATTTTGACGTACTCAATAGGTACCACATAAAGCATGATCTGCAGAAAACCACACTTAAACCGTACCAAATTTAATTAAAAAATCCTCATTTCCAGACCACTGAGGAGCAGCGAACAGCATAAAACCTGATCAGCCTGCGAGTTACTCGCAGGCTGATCTGGTTTTATGCTGTTCGCATAGGTCTTTTCATGGTGTCCTCTATGAGGGATAGGGTTAAAAGATATATGAGTAGCTGTGACGCTTTGTTCGGGTCCTGAATTTAAAACAAAACTTTCTTCTGAACTAACATACCATAGCAACACATATGGATTTAGTATTTTTATGAATATTTATGTATTTATACACAATGGCGGCTACTGGTTTATCATCATGATACTAATTTACTACTACGAGTACTACCACTACCATAATTTATACGAATATATTGTTGCAACATATTTTTTTTCTTTTTCTATTACTACTACAATATTATCTACTGCTTCTACTACTACTACTACTACTACTACACTATAGTTGAAGGCTTAGTAGAAATTATTTATTTTGATGATGGCGGACTTAAGTTAAAGTCCCAGTTATGGTACTAATAGACTATAATGAGCAGCATCCCACCGCCCCCAACCCGTACATCTGCCACCTAATGAACAAAAAACAAACTAACATATTCATATACATTAAAACTTTAACCCTTTGCCTCATGAATATTTATGTGCAATATGACTTAACTTAGCTTGAAATGGTATATGAAAAAAATGGATATTTCTTTGCCGTAAATACTGTGTAGAATCTGAGCTACGATACTGTATGAGCAAACAGAGGATTGCCTGATCAGACTAGTCCTGGAAGTAGCTTGCTGATCCAGGTCTGCTTGTGTTGACGTCATGGGTTAATTAAAATTGTCTTTTAATTGAAATAATATTTAAATGTTTCGAAATGTTTAAAAGTAAAACTTGATATCATATGCTGTAAGTATGTAATGAATATTCATTTATCGACTACACAAAAAACAGGATGTGGATGCGATTGTCTTCCTTTGGTCTATTTATAGAATGTCAGAACTGTCATAGTAAAGCGGGAAATTAAATTATGCTTGTACATTAAAGCATGAAGTGGATGTGATTGTCTTCCCTTGATCTATTTATAGAACACCAGAACTGCAAGGGTTAAGTGAGTAAATAATTCGTGTCTTACATTTAAACCTGTTGTGGATGCGATTGTCTTCTCTTGATCTATTTATAGAAGCCAGAACTGCATGGTTAAGTGAGTAAATATTGTGTTTACATTAAAGCATGATGTGGATGTGATTGTCTTCCCTTGATCTATTTATAGAACACCAGAACTGCAAGGGTTAAGTGAGTAAATAATTCGTGTCTTACATTTAAACCTGTTGTGGATGCGATTGTCTTTTCTTGATCTATTTATAGAATGCCAGAACTGCCATGGTTAAGTGAGTAAATTATTTGTGTGTTCCATTAAAACATGTTGTGAATGCGATTGTCTTCCCATGATTTAATCATAGAACGCCAGAACAGCCATGGTAAAGTGAGTAAGAAATTCGTGTCTTATATTAAAATATAGTGTGAATGCGATTGTCTTCCCTTTGTCAATAATAGAACGCCAGAGTGAGTAAAAATTCGTGTCTTGCATTAAAGCATGTTGTGGATGCGATTGTCTTCTTTTGGTCTATTTTTAGAACGCCAGAACCGCCATGGTAAAGTAAGTAAAGAATTCTGTCTTACATTAAAACATGATGTGGATGCGATTGTCTTCCCTTGATCTATTTATAGAACGCAAGAACTGCCATGATAAAGTGAGCAAATAATTCGTGTCTTACATTAAGACATGGTTTGTTTGCGATTGTCTTTTCTTGATATATCTATAGAACGCCAGAACTGTAATGGTAAAGTGAGAAATTTAATACTGTCTGTACATTAAAATATGGTGTGGATGCGATTGTCTTCCTTTGCTATATTTATAGAATGTGTGCGTTCCTTACCTAGTGTTGTCACGTTGAAAATGGATTTCCATAGTTGCTTAAAATTGATTCTGATATACATATTGTTTTAAGAACATATTTCGCACATCAAAACATATTAGAAGACTTATTTATTGGCAGTGACATTTTAGCTACTGGGATAAATATTTTTTCTCTTTGAAAAGTTTTACTCAGAATTTGATATTCAACCTTTTTGCTACTTAAATTTTTTTTAAAGTTTTTTTAAAGTTTTATTTTAACTATCATTTTAACTTAATCTAATGTAGTTATTTCCATGCCATCTGCTGTAAACTGTTTTCTTTGCATGAAGAATAACTTGACATAGGTGACGATTCACTTTCCTTGGAATCTATGTATATCTTGTAATTTCTCCAGAATGGACCTCATATCCCATTTACATGTGTATTTGATTTTTTTTTTCATCATCTACGATAGCTTTTAGTTAGTTTATTTGGTTGTTATGGGCGACAAGCTTCAATAGTAGCCTATTCAATCATTGTATTAAACTATTTGACTGTAATGACATGCAATTTGCTATGGACAATAAGTCATCCTTAGCAAATTTTGAGTAGAGAAGGTTTTATTTATTTTACGGTATTTCTTTCATTATCTGTAACATGAACCAGAATAGGGCGGGAAATGTGGATAAGGACATTTGAAACTGATGGTTTGGTGGTAATTCTCCTTTCCGTGAATTTATTCGGAACATTTTCTTTTGCAAATTCTTCCATTATTTATTTACACCGTCGCTTTATATGACACAACAGCAATTCTTTTGTCATATACTAAAGCATAATTAATTAACATATCAAATGTTAACTTCATCCACTATTTGCAAGGAAGCTCACGTTTTGCAAGCAGCCATTAGAATCTTGCTGTTTGTATTTTTAACTACTCGATTGTAATGTTATATCTTTTTTATACCAGTGCCAATTATAACAACATATGTTCCTCATATAGCATTTAATGTCTTAACCTAACAAAACGAAATGCCAGGTATACCGCAAATTCATAAAAATGTACTTTGTAAAGACAACAAGTTATCAAAAGAATTTATTTCCCAAAATTACCAATTTACCATGGAATACAGACAATAAACTCACGTGCATTCGATAATGCGGTTTTTTTCCCGATAAAACGTTATTTCTTATACAGAAAATAATTAAAATGTCATGTATCACTGCCATAAAACTGGGTAAAATTAAAGGTGTTCAAAGGAAAGATACAAAGAAACTACTTCCAAGTATTTCAAATCAGTTGGTTTAAATAGATAAACATCATTTTTAAGATTTTGTCGCATTGAAACATTAGTAATGTATAGTTATAAAAATTATGACAAATTTTACAAACATGTTTTAAATCAATATATAATATGACTGAAGAAAAATATGCGTGTATGATGCGTTGATGATATATTAGTAGTAGTAAGTAGTAGTGTTAGCACTTGTGTTGAATTAGTTTATTTTTGCCATAACAATTTGGATTTCATTCGTTGAAGGGATACCAATTTAAACAAACGTCGCCGCATACCTGGTATATAAATCTACTATAAATAACGCGATTACTGGGGGTGATGAATACTCAAGCTTAACCAATTTTGGTTTAACTATATTTTAAACTTATTTACTTTACGTCGATTGGAAAACAAGTCTTTACAACTTATACAAACCTTTCTCGATGGTTCCAGGGTTAGACCAGTACTTTGCGCCTAACTATATACAAAACTATATTAAACATTTTGTAAAACGCGACGCCAAGTGTTTCCTTGTGTAATCTGCTTAACGTTGTGTCGCCAGTTAAACATCCAGTAGTTCATCGTTGATATGATATACAGATATGACCATCTCTCTATGTATTTATTCAACACAAAATTTAAATCGGCATTTATCCATCAACATATTTATAGGTACATGTATTTACCAATAACATGAATTAAATCGGTATTTGTCCATTATAAAAACGCTATTGGTAATAAGTTGCATCCATCAGAATTATGAAATCGATATTTGGTCATCGGTATACTGAAATCGATACTTGAACATCGGTACACTGAAGTCGGTATTTGGCAACGGTATGCTGAAGTTGGTATTTGGCCATTGGTATTGAAGTCGGTATTTTGCAAACGGTATATGAAATCGGTATTTGATCATTTAAAAAAGTAATCATTTCTTCACCAATATATTGATACCAACGCTCTATTGTAACAAAGAAATATCGATAACTTTCCAACGCAACCTGGATCCCGATATTTTTATCATAAAGGTTCAAAGTTCACTGACAAATAGTCATATCATATAAGTGATAGAGATAATTTACTATCACAAAAGTAGCTTCATGAGTGATGTTGGTATTGGCCGCCACATAATGCTATTGGTATTCGACAATCGTTATGGTAATATCAATATTTAAACTTAATTTATTTTACATCGATTACGAAACAAGTCATCACAACTTATATTAACTACACTCGATCGATGGCTCTGGTGGAGGCGTATGTGGTCATAATTGTGGGAGGAAACCGCAAAGCAATAATGAAAAGAGAAAACCCACGTGTCTAGACGGGTGACCACTGTACCCTCTCACGAGTGTGACCAGGAACCCGGGACGCACTGGTGAGAAGCGAAGTTATCCAGGCACCCAATTCGGTATTTGTCTTCTACAATAGTCATCGCGGTATTTGTTGATCGGTATTTGTCCAAGGGCTCACTTGACCTCAATAAAAAAGACAATGGAAAGCCCTGTCACATGCTTACAATACGACAGACATCATTCGAAAGAAAACATAATCGAATAAAGGTAAAGTTTCATGATGCGAGACAAAACATACACACTTTTGAAGAACACAAAATGCATAAAAAAAGAGTTGTAATTATGTAATTATAGATAAATTTATATATTTTTAAATAATATATTAATAGTAGAATGAGAGTCAACGGTGTAACATACTCGTACATACTGGTAATATTGAAAAACACAAAATGAAGATGTGTATGTATATAAATATAGATAAAATTGTATACTAATGTATTCTGCATGAAGAAAGTCTAATCTAAGAGATGCACAGGAATGGCGGTATTTACTCCGAACTTAAATGTCTTTTTTTTGTAATACCTGCTTCAATATAATTTAAAATGAAAATATTCATACCGAGGACGTCTTGCACTATTCTACTTCAAACATCATCATGCTTTTATATCAAATATAGGTATCTTAGGGAGGACAAGGTCTTTTATTTGAAATATTCAACATTTACTTTCCATATAATAGTCTATGGTAAATTTTATCTTATTTCAATAAAGTGATATTCATTTCCATATCGAAGTTATTTCGATGCAAAAAAATCTGTTTATATGATATGAGATACATTGAACGCATTTAAATCTTAAAGTTGAATCAATCTGCATTACATATTCATATATTGCAATGTACTGTTAACATATTATACGATGCTAAGCAAAGTTGTGCAGCGTTGAAAAGCTGACATTAAGTGAATATATTACATACAAACACGATAAATAAAGATATTATGTGATATAAAAGCTACGTCATATGCATGACTTAATGAAAACAGTATGTATAGCAGATCATAAACTTGCTAGCAGGGCTCTTATTAAAGCCCTGCGGTGATCAACCCATTTCTTTGGCGAGAGCATTGCCTGTGGCAAAGTGAGACTTGAAAACAGAGCTCGAACTGTTTCTACCACTGATCAAGCCACTAAACCGCGGTATCTCAATATAGACTCTCCACGGGTTGTATCACAGTCTGGCCTTGACACCCAGTGCATACGAAGGCTCCGATGTTTTGTCCAACAAATGAAAGCAGCTTGCAAACTGCACAATTGGTAATCAACTTGTTTTTGTATGTGTTTTCTTTTACTTTGATTGACTTTTGTACCCAAATAGACATACGTACATACTTACAACTGCCATTTTTGAGTATCATACCATAGACTAATGGCAATGATACCATATCTCCATCTGACATGGTACCAAATGGTCTTGGTGCAGCCCTTACATAACGACAGGTTACATAGCTTCGTACCTACGGACGCTGTAACCACAGTCTTGGTACAAAAAGTCGCGGTTTATTTTTTTTTTTCGAGGGGTGGGGGCGGATCTGTGTCTGTATGCGTCAGTTAATTTATACGTTGACATATGGGCAAACAAAAGCAGCCTCGTGAAAATTCATACTCACAAAGCTGTGCGTCAGGGCTATATTTCTTCTATCTGTTTATTAAAGTATGTGGCACATATTCTTTCAATTATGATAGAAGAGACTATAGTTTTGAGTTAGCGTATTATTTCGAATTCTATTATTTGAATGTAAAAGAATGATACAGAAAAAAGTAAAACACTATATCATCAAAACTTATTATACAATGCATACATTGTCCTCCCTGCTACAGCTTGTATGTACATGTAGATATTTCAATAAAAAGTTATTAAGTTCACACTACATCTGTCATTTCACAATGTTAACCCAAGAAAGCATAAAAGTTGTTGTTGTTGTTGTTGTTGTTCAATCAAATGAAAAAACAGAGGAAAAATTCGTGATATTTTTTTTTTCATATTTGAAGACTCGGTGACAAATCAACCATGCATGCTCACACAAACTTTGTTTAAATCCATATATATATAGGTGACAAATCAACCATGCATGCTCACACAAACTTTGTTTAAATCCATATATATATATATGATTTAATACTTTTGGGGATATTTTCATTTACATTGTTTATCTCTGAGAAATACTTTCGGGAAGTCGGGAAGTACGAGGCTGGGGCCCTTTTCACCTGGATGATGCTTCTTTTGCCGTCGCAGTAAGTGTAGGTATCTCCCAATTGTATGTAATTTCCTATTTTATATTTATACTTGTACATCCTTCTGGAGTTTGTTCATTTTTTGAATATATGTTGGTTTTCTCATAGGATCTTTTTTGTATTTCTTAATTATACACCAAGTAATACAAATATGAATAAATATACATACATATTAGGAAATGTCAGGCATAATCTTTATACGTTTTCCATTCTGGTCAATTGTGATTCAAATTCAACTATGAATCACATACTTTAAAAAAAAAAGCCGTAAACTGGTATAACTTTCAAACGTATGAACAGGTTCTTAGTTTAAACACGTGTGACTTCCCAGATCCAACCGAACTGCTCGTGTTAAAGACACATTCTTTTTTAAAACTGATTTTACCTCAGCAACACCTATACCAGTGTTATCGCCTTTTCAGATCTAATAGGATTCATTTATAGTGTCATATACAAGAGCCAACCGTTCTCGCTGTGCTGTTAAATATTACGATCGAACGGCAGAGTTAAGATCTTAAATTAAAAAAGAGCACACAAAAAAAGAGAAAACCTCGCGATTTGTGATCACCACTAGAGTCGGTATACCCTCTCAACCCTTATCTCGCATGTTATGTAATACTCAAACAAACTTGAACAAACTTATCACATTGCAAGCTTGCGGCAAAACGGCTTCACCGACCGTATCGTTTATGCAGTTATACAGGCTTTCTGTGCGTAACCTCGCCCGCCCTATCTGCAAGTTTTAACCCTACTGCATGTTTATCTATCTACTATCAGGCTTTGTGCATTCTCTGCCAAAAAGCCACATATAGCATAACCCTATGATCTATACTTCGCATGCTTGGCAGACATGCACAGGTTTTATGCTGGGTGATGTGGGTTAATGACGAATGCAGTTCTTGCACACTGCTGTGAGTTTGTGATTTATACATACTCTTGCTTACAAGAGCGCAGAAAAACATATACCAGTCTAGCAGTCTGGGTCAGAATAAGTTCATCACCAGGTCGGTACAGGGGCAACCTATATACACAGAACTATACTTACCAATATCAAAGGTGCTGCTACACCACCAAATGCTGCTCTTGGTTTTATTGATGAATCGGCTGTAGGACATTTATTTATGCAGATACAGGATCCGCAGCGATGTGAAAGCTATCTGAATTTTATTTATTTGTAATATCAATACTATTATTTTCGGTAAGGATTTTTCCATTCAGATCTTCAGTTGAAAGTTAATCTCAATTACATGGCTTATGGCTGAACAATGTTTCAGTATTAGTAAATCATCGATAATTATAGAAATATTTGATGCTGTTATAACGGAAGGTTTACGATTACAGTTACGTCTTGTTTCACTGTCATTAGTAACTCTCCACGGAGGAGGTACGTTCAATTAAATAGAACAAATGTCACAAACAGAATAGTAAATAACTTTAGTTATGATTCTGCTTTCGATATATGCCTATGAATGTCATGGTATATAGATATTTTATTAAAGGTCAATATGATTAATTGTAAATCCTTAAATAAAAACAGACTAAGGAAGGACAAAAGGGTATCATTCGCGAATTTATATATTGATCAGTTTTCTGGAATTATTTCTATGTGATTTAAGGAGAATATGTCTGTATCCTAATGAACTGTTTTCTTCTTCTTTTTTTTTTCGTCAGTTTTCACAATTTATCACTTAGAAACGATCAAAAGGTGTGTGGTATGATACCACATCATCAAAACCTATCCTCCTGATGCCATGCCAATTTGATTTTACTGCATATTTTGTTTTTGGTTGTTTTTTTGTTATTGTTGCTTTTGAAACTGAAACTTACAGTATTGTAATTAACAGACCACTTCAAATATAAATTACTTTTACCTTTTGTCCAAAGTTGTGCGGTTATTGTGGCAGGTACCGTCCTTTGTAATATTTGACGAATGATATCTATGAAAAGGACACAGGGACGAACAAGCAGATAATGTACAAATTACTACCTTTATTAAGGTATATATAAATATTGATTTATTTCGTCTCACCATGTCTATAAATCTGCTTTTTTTCGGGGACATATATGTCTCAGCGTTGACATACCTATTTTTATATGGTTTCCAATGACAGCTAATAATATGTATTTTTCTGCACAAATATGAACGTAATAATATCTGTCTTTCGTTTTCAGAAATGACATGTTCTGTATTGCCATGGAAATTTATGTCATTGTGCATTCCCACCAATACAAAGGGATGAGACGAGAAGAGGCTTGACTACTTAAGACTTTTGATATATATCTCATCGAAATTTCTTCACAGCAATACTGCTCCTTGGACAAGTAAACCAACGCCTAATGTTTAAGTGGTCAGTCCTTTTATGGAGGTTAATTCCTGAGCTGCACTGAAATTTATTTCGTATGAAATAGAATGGGAAGCGTTACATATAATTTGATATTATTATGCATATTATATTTCTCTTCAACTAGATTTTATCAGTTTATGAGTACTTTTTGGCTTTCAGTAAACACTGGAACACTCCTTCGTCAATTTCTTGAAAAAGGTGTTGTTGGAAACAATCCGCTAAAGGGTCACATTTCTTTTAACACGGATACGATATACATAGGCCATACAATCTGTGAAATAAAGTCACTAAAAAGAAAATGCTGATATTTCAGACAGCCTGAATTTCATATCTGAATAAAATATTCTACATTATAGACACCGATGATAGGGCCCATTATATCAACGGTAAAAGATTCATGCATTTTTATTTAGTGTTCACTATTTGTGATGCCAATATTGATGTACAGGTATGCGTTATTTGATAAAACAGTTTTCATCTTGTAATATAGTAAAAGATACTAAACTCTACCTTGTATGTAATGAAATTTGCAATTTAATCAAGATATTTTTCTCCTTTTTAGATTTAGAATTTCGTATGCATTAAAAATGAAAATGTTTACATGTTGAAACCTTAAAATATAAAACAGTTCATGTATATTTTTTCATTTTAACAATACCTACAATAATAGGCAGAACTAATATATCAAATTAAAACCCCTTTCATAATTGATGTGCTAGCAATATTATTTTTTGAAACCGGTCCCGGTGGCCATGTGGTTATAGCGTCCGATCAGGAATCAGAAGGTCTTTGGTTCGATCCCCGGCCGCGACATACCAAAGTTCTTGTAAATGGTACTGGTTACTGGGTGTGGTATTATGGCACTTGTCAGTAGGGTGATCTGTCCCAAGTAGAAACAGTCTCCAAATGACTGAAATACTATCGGCAAGACGTTAAGCCCATTAAACAAACAAATGATATTTTTAACAAGTATCAATTCTACGTAGAAAACAAAATAATATCATTCATATCATGCATAATATCAATACCTAAAAATCCGCAGATTGTCGTTTCATTGTATTGAACTTTCTGCGTAACTGATATTCCATAAATGATATTACGCAGAAAAGAAAGAAACGTGATGAAAAAGTCCTTTTGGCATCTTTGACATCACCAACCTTATGCACGCAGACCCCGTGCGTACACTTGACATTGTGGTCATCACCCTTTAAACTGCTATTTTAAACAATATTTAGACAAGTGTCTACTATATTACAGCTATCAGATGATTCATTAATACATTAATCCAAGGGTCAGCGCGGAATCTGTCATTTTGAACGAACAAGTTGTCCCAATCGAAATCCCTATTGTTTTATTTCCGGATGTTATTATGTGCTTAAGTACTTTCCCCGACAATATGACCGTACTCCAGTGGTTCAAGAAATGAAAAATACAACAAAATTCCCCGGTATCAACTGCTATGGGGCAATTTTCTTGTAACCAATGATGTTTTAAAGGGCTCCTAATAACCCTACTTAGATAGTTTAGTCAGATCACTTGTAATTTCTATATCGGCAGTTTTTCATTTCTTTTTCTGACTTAAATCGTGAACCTCCATTCAAAAGATGGTGTGCAAACAAGTTTTAACCAAATGATCTTACATTTTATCATCATGTATCAATACTATATTTTTCATTTCTGCACCCTTTTTCTTAAGCAAAAACCATATAGTTTACTTAATCAATGACCATTGAGAAATTGTAGGTGATCTTTCTGTTCACCAATGTCAGCAATTTCTTTGATGGGTTCAACTAACAATGCTGGCAGAGCCAATAGGAATTGAAAGTGCATGAATGCCACGACCTCTCTTACAATTATTGATTTTGAGTTTCTCCACTCATGACCATTGCTACTGCGCAGGAGACAACATATTTGAACTTCTGAACTACTGAGTAATTCAATGTACTTGTCAAATAAATAATTAATGTTAATTTTACAAAGATTATATATTTCCAATAAAGAATGGTTGAAATATACAAAAATATTAGAATGAAAACTATGGTAATTTTTGTCAAAGGGTTTTGGGCTTTTTGATGCACAAGTGTCTCGCTTAGTACATCAATAGATCAGGAACATAAAAAGGGTAAAAGTCAGTTGAAAGTCACTTGTGATGTAACTATGAAGAAGGAAAATGTTACAATATACCCTAAGGATCACTAAGACTACACTTATGTCAACCTGGTTCAGTGCAACTTGATCTAGATAAATTGGAGGGCCAACCCATGGCAAGTTGCTGGCAGAGAAGGGAAGTGAACGGCCAGATGTATCATTGGACACTTGAACATAATGTTCAAAACGAATCAGGATGGAAAAGACCAGTGATATGATGTGAAAATAAAAGACGGAAGGAAAATGCGTGGACAGAAATAAGAGGAAGCAAGCCTTCACCGCCACTGCATGCAAAATAGGTAAAGCTAAATTTGCCTGTGAACTAGTTTAACAAATTAAACTCAAACAAAGAAAAGGAACATCAACTTTGCAACCAAATTTTAATCACTTTTTATAAGAGGCATTTAAAATACCCACAAACACTGAAACCCCGACCACAGCTCAAAGTTTCAAAGCTGCATTTCTTGTTTTTTCCTAAGTTAAAAGAAAGTTTATGACTGGAACATGTGTAAAATAATCAACTCAGTGATACGGCGAGTTGATTTTTTGTCTTTTTATATATAAATGTTCTCTTTTATAATTCTGATCAGAATCGTGATACAAGTCTCGGCGATATTTTGCCTTACAACGAATTCATTTCGTAAATGAAATCAGACGCAAGAATCAGCGACCTCTCATTTGAATACTTTGTTATAAGGGCGCTTTTTATGATTGTGAAGGATTTTTTTTTGCTCGATTTTTTTTTCTTCCATGCTGTACCGTCTTTTTAGAAGTTTAAGTGACACGTGTATTTTGAGTATTAACCTGTATTGAATTAAATTTGCCAAAAGAGTGATTTTTCACTTTTTTAAAAATGCCACCCTTAAGAGATATATCATTTGATTATGGAAGACAGTAGAAAATAAGCGAACTTTTCTTGCAATTGTCAATAAAAAATTGAATTTGATTATGATTTTCAAAAGCTAGTCTACACGTGAATGTGGTACATACGGTTACGACATCATTTGTACACCGATAAGCTTAGTATGGGAGCATATTTAACAATTAAAGTCAAATTTAAAACTCACGCTGTATTCTCAAAAGAACACCAGCAAGCTAACTTAATTAACCACAGAAATGTGCATGATATGACACAAACAAAGAAGAAAAATACATAGGTGATCAAGTTGTTAGCTGCGCAGCATATTTCATGATCAATTATAGATAATATCCAAACGTCACTTCATTTTATTTTCTTAATAACCTTGCTGTGTTGAGCTAGCCTCTCGTGAACATTCATTGGATACGTCCTGTCGTTGCTGCGTTTACACATATCTAATTCAGTGACATCTGTTTTCTACAATAATTAAGGGTTATGTCTTTTCAGTACAACGAGATGCAAAAATATTACGTTATATCTTCTTTCATAGTCTTATTTTAATTACTCAAATATGCAAATGCCAAGCTTCTCGTTTAATTGCGATCGCGCTTTTGAACTTTTTTTTTTTTTGATGTAATGCGTAGCACCCACCAGGACAGAATTACAATAGGTATTTTTGTAATGGAAATTAACTATCTGTATTTGAGGAATTTGTTTTCATTGTTTTCTTTTCATTTTTTCCTACATTTATCAAGTTTTATTAACAATCTGTAATATCTGGTGGACCAAATACCAAAACAGCCATTTTTGATTTAGAAACAATGTTTGTATAGTACCTAGGTTGTTTTATGTTGTTTATTTTTTAATGAAAATGATACAAACCAAAAACAAAGTATATGTGATTTTGATTTTTTTTATTAAAGATAAACATGAATAAGATTTTAATTTAAGGCATGATTTATTATTCAATAGAATTCTTAACTCTTAAAGATACGTCATGCCATTTTCAGGTTCATTTCATTTGATATGTTTTTGAATTTACTACTAACTTGTAACGAACATTCAAGTTGCCTTTAACATAAAAGAAAACAGACGAACATTATAATTTTAGCAGTTAATTTTATATTTTCATTTCCGAAGAACTTGAATTTTAGACAAACTGTTGTCTAGCACATACAGACATGGGAAGCTTATTACAGGCACGTTGCTTTAGCGTTTCATTTAAATAAGAGAATGCCATCGTTCATATTGAACATACACAAGAGAATTCACACAAAATCAGTAATAATCTATTGTTACAACAATAAAACAGCTTTTAATTTGTCAGTTGAATCATTTAGATGAGTTCAGAGCAGCCATCAGCGACATCATATTTACAACCTCTTCGAACAAGAGTCACACAAAAAAACTCAATTACTAATGTATAATTTCAAATAAATTAGGTAATATATCAAACTACAACTGCCTCGGGATTATATGCTTTTGATTCACCTGCAAGCCCAATTCTTTCAAGATTCCTTAAATGCATGAAATCATTTAATATGATATTTATTATTCACGTGGGTTCCTTTGACTGAAAATAAAGAACACTATTTGGACAGCAAGTAAATGATGCATAAAAAATCAAGATTAAATGTTAAAAGGGCAAACACACATATAGCCTTTAGGTTAGTTATTATCCCAAAGCAGAGTTGAGTCACATAATTATGCCTTTTTATACCACCGCAACAAAGTTGTGGAGGGAGTATACTGGAAACAGCATATCCGGAATTCGTTTATTTGTCCATCCGACTGTCTGTAGACATACTCTTGTCTGGACCTCATCTCAATGAAACTTCACAGGGTTGATAGAAAACATGTATAGTCGTCGGTCCGGTTCACCGAAGAGTTATGTATCTTTCTTTTAGCAGCATAATGCACATACAGATTCTTGACCGCACTTTATCTCCAAATCCTTGGCTTGCATTGGATGAGACAGGATTGGTAGACACCATGGTTAGTTGTGTACGTTTGGTTTGGATGTATTCTCACAATTATGTTTTAGCAACGATGATTGTCCGCAATCATCTGGCTGAAATTGGTTGAATCACCACATAATTAATAGGTACCAAGTCATCAGCATATTTGAATGGAATATTTTATCACAAAGTTATTGCTCTTGGTTTATGTAGTGATAATGCTCTTTTGTCTGGACCATAAATGGACAATAATCAAATGGATTCACTTGATTGCGAGTTGTTGAAGTGCCTTGTCCATGTATCATAACTCTACCTGAATATTTTATCATATCCATGTTTTCATTTCTTTGGCCGAACAATCAAAACAACTGACTTGACACAGTGATCTAGGTAGATAAACAACAATTGCAAATACTTGGCCATGTATTTAATGATGCTTTCTTTCCTGTGTGTGGGGAGGATTCCATCACATTCAGTGATAATTCTAGTTAATATTGATACACGTGTCAGAAATTCACTTATTCACTTATACTTTTTGAGAGTAACGTTATCTAGTTTTTAAAACTGGTAATGATTGCATGACAAATTGCATAAGGTATTGGTACTGTGAAATCAGAGTTTCTTTCAATGTTATCGCTGCTAATCTTATATTTCATTTGAATCCAGGTAACAGTTTCAATAAACGACTGTTTATCGCCTTAATAATTAATTTAGATATTACATTTTATTTGCATCTATTCTAGTCTTTCAGTTTATAAATGTAGTTAACACGAAACGACGGAGTGCCCCTCGTAGATTCGTTCACATGCACGTGCTTGTTGCACGCTTGCTAGTGTCAAAGGTGACAGAGCTTCCCTTAGGAATTGATACCATCACGACCATTTGACTCTTTCTAAAAAAGATAACAAGAAACAATGGATAAAGGACAATTCTAGGGGCAAAAGGTATAAACAAAATCGACTTCAGTCGATATAGAAGTCAAAATGCACGCACTCTATGATCGAATGTCACACAGGGTCAACGAAGCTGTTATTTATTTATATCTTTCGGAAGACTAAAATCTTCTATTTTATAGACACCAATTATTTATTTATAAATACTGTTTATATGTGGTGATAAGAAAGCGATACGTGTTGTGGAATGTAGTAATCTAAGTTTGTTTCACGCAATATGCAATCTGAATAGCAACAGGATATAATTTTAAGTTGAAGTTACACAAACATGTGCGAAAAAGAGAGAGAAAAAAACATGTTATACACATCGGCGTATGCATGCTGTTAATAATATTGAATGTACTATCTACTTTTTAACCATATTTAACAATTGATTATATAATATCTGTTTATATATTCTCGTAAGCATGACTTTAGAACCATACAATTGACAAGGTGTATCAAATGACGTGGTACAATGTCCCTCAGCATAGTGAGTATCAAAGAAAGATGACTTCTCGCTATCATTTATTGTACATTATGTGCAGTTATGAGTACCTAGAAGTTCTGGATACATGCACTAATACTATTCATTTCATAAACCATTAACTGAAGGAAAGAAGCCCAATCTTTTACTCTCCTACCAATGATAATTAATGTATTTCTTGCACGTTGTTATTATTATATATCAAACCTTTTTGCTTTCACTTGAGAAAGAAACCGCAATAAAAAGAGATTATAATTTTCATAAGTTGATATGAAAATATATATTTTGTAAATTTCATAATTAAAAATATTAAATAATATTTTATACACAGAAGTAAATATAATATCGACGAATCTATTACAGATTTTTTGTTTGAAAGTTTAATGTTTTAAAAACTAGTCACCTTTTTGCTCCTGTTGTATAGCCTGCATGAGGCCAAGAGGTGATTAACTTTGCACATGTGCCAAGGCTGTACGTACATAAATCATTTGAAGTGAATAGATACTGAATACATTTAGAAGTTTAATTGCTAGGCACATGTGTTGAAATACTGCATAACGTATTCAATCGTATGTGCATTTGGATCTTAAGATGTCGAAGCATTTTATCAACTGGATTCAAAGAAACATAACACTTGACAGAGAAACATTTATTTTAATGTGACGTGCAAGAAGATAAACATTTTATTCGAATAGATAATACATATACGCATTTATTTTGCAGGGGGAAATGGGAAGAAAAAATGACATTTATCTTTTTCAACATGTATCTATAGATATTAGTACAAACGTTGACATATATGAATGTATTTTAAGTAAAAGTTATCTATACTTGTGTAGACAATATAGATATATATGCAGGTATATGAATATATCTTTAAAGAAGCGAGAAATTTACAATTTCCCAAGGGTCACACCACATAAGATACACTCAACCCAAACGTTTAAATAGAGAAAGAAACAATGTGACTATGCCATTCTGCACTATGGCACCTTAACAAGGTGAATAAAGCCACTTTCATTCACAATCTGTACTTGCTAGAACTTTGGTTTGGCAGGGATGTTTATATGTCAATAAAAATTAAGAATGAATTAGACATAGGTGAGACTATCAATGAGTGCCTAACACCACTCGAAAGGAATCACATTTGTATTCTGATTTTGTTTGGCGTTTTTCCATTTGAAATGTTTATACCGTCACAACAGTCAATCAATTTACCTTTTTCAAGATGCATCAGTCATTTCTGCGATTCTAGACTCATCTACGGTGATTAGATTAGCAACGGTCTGTACTAAATATCTGATAAGTACAATATGTCTGAGGCGTAATATGTAATGAATTTAAAAATCTTTCTATTTGAAAACTGGGGAGCAAACGCTTTTGACAACAGAGGGTTCATTTCCCAGTCGTCTCAAGTATCTTAGTGGTATTGGTGTTACTTGTGTCGCTTGGCGCTCAGGGACTACCCGGTGTCGGGATGTGGCGGGGGTGTGGTATAATGCTAATTAACTACGTTGCGATATTGCATGTACACAGATATAAAACACCCATGGAATCAAATTTTCTTTAGCTTGCTAGTAATTCACTAAAGGCACGAAAATATTAAAAAAAAAAAAAAAAAAAAAGGAGTGGACATCATATTCATACGGTTTTACAGCCATTGTGGGCGAAGAGGGCTCTAGGTCTTATGTCATTGATGTTATATGTACGAATATTTTTAAGACACGATCCATAAATTACTGATACCCACATAGGGGAATATTAATTAATCTATGTAAATAAAAAAAATGCAAACATTAAAAATTAAAAAAGAATATCAAAAAACGAACGATATCATTCGTAAAAAATATTTTCTCTGATATTTTTCTATGGATACACCAAGTCTCTGTTTGTCTCCAGGCACTTAAATTTACAATCAGTTAAATGTCAGTGACGCACATCTGTAGAGCTACATTTTGCTGACAATTTGTGAAATGTGAACACAATAAAGTTAAATTCTGAATAAAATTCCAGTAGTGTTCCTGAAACTACATAGATTATCAATTTTGAATGCAAAAACCGGAAAGAGGCTCAGTCTATAATCAAATTTGGGAGCTCTTGCTCATTTCGACCTGAATAATTAATCGTGGATACAGCTACGGGCAGTGTATTTGAAATATCATATTCCTCAAGATTGTTTAATAAACTTTTTGCATCCCCACACTTTTCTTTGTCACATTAATTTTGATTTTACGAAATTTAACACAAATATCAGACATTGCAGAAGTTTTAAAAAAATCTAAGTTTTAGTGCATCTTTTATCTGAATATTTATTTCAAATAATTGTTCGAATCTTTCATTTTTAACATTTATTTCAAAATGAAGCACTGCAATGGGCGCTGCGTAACAACATCCTTTTTAGTAACTTATCAGGCGAGACCAATTTTGGCACTGGAAGCTGCACTTCAATTTAACAGAGATAGAATCAGATTGTTTAAACCTCTGAAATATCGCAAACTTCCACCTGCAAATTCGGATGATGCATATCACCTCATCACGTCTCGGAGAGATAATGTTCGCTCCTGCTGCCAGTCATTTTTCAGGTGTAAATGAAGAACCCGGACGAAAGGTGTTCACCTTGGAGCAGCCCTTGCTAATTTATGACTAATTTCTCAGACGTCTAAACTGCCATGTTAAAGATAATAGAAGATAAAAAGTAAGCTTCTTAAACCCCGATTGCGCAATAAGTAAGCAAGGCTTCAGTGAGTGCGGGTAAAGCATCGGAGCAGAATTTATAAATCCCGCTGTAAGCGATACTTGTGGGAACCAGGTAATATGTTTGGAGATGCAACCAATTATGTAAACGTCACAAAAGGTGAGCGGGGTTCGTCAGGGAATGAGGACGATAAACTAACAGTTGTTTGCATAATTTTTGGGTTAAATTATAGGGGCCCGCTCGAGAGAGGTGAATAAGAATTTGAAAACTGAGAGCACAAAATTAAATTGTGATTGCTGACATTTTTCATCCTTTTAAGCATTTGTGTTAGACTTTTTTATTAGTGAAAAAGAATTGGGGCATCAATAACTTTGAAAAACGAAACTACATTTTCCAAATCTAATTCAATTGTACGTGATAAAACTGTGTCAGATGATAGAGTTGGTTGCTTGTGATTGCACTAAAGTGGCACATTAGACAAGATACACGGTCATTAATGCAGATGCGAAATTTACATTTGCATCAACATCTCTATAATTGGAATGACATTTATATAAAAAAAGTGTTAAATCAAAATTTAAATACAAGTAATATTTTATTTTTATCTATTTTATCTAAATAGATTAACGTTTCAAGTCCAATAGCGCTTTAGTTTTTATGCAATTTCCGGGTTGCTTATTATGAAAAATTTAACTTTGCTGTTTAAATTAAAAGTCATACTCCAATCATCAACTAGGTTTTGTTTTGTCATAAAAAAGAAAAGTAGAAGACATTGTCTACCGTCAAAATTATGGTTTGCTTCGTGGGTTAAGTATTCTTTTGAATGATTATTTAAATAACTACTTGAGAATTCCAACTTTTCATCGGTTGCATACTCTGCTGCAAAGAAAAAAAACAATCAGTTTTAACTGATTTATTCAATTTTACCCATAAATAAGGTTGTCAAAACAAGTTTAGCTTCAAATCTATTGGTGCGAATGGCCAAACAAACGGTCTAGAGATTGTGTTAATCGAATCAAAGTACTACTTTTTTGTTATAATGATCTGCTCTTGGTGTGCGGTTTTAGGAAACATATTAATTTAATTACACGAAATCGTATCACCAAAATGAGTCAGTGATGAACATTGGCTTTTACCCTATTTACAGTTATTAATTAAGCTGAAAAGGTACTCCAAAATAGCATTTTATTACGTTTGACATAAGGTCTGATTTTATTTAGATTCAATAGCCTGTCACTGCCAAACTCTCATGATACGGTGGAGAGCAGACACCAGATTTTGACACAGTGGTCGCTGTCGGTGATGATAAACTACCTCAGGAGACTCACTAGGTACCAGATTAATTATCTACCCAATTGATCAAGGCTATAAAAAACATATTTTCGTGGATGAGATTAAATAGATCAAGCCATAACTTACCAGACCTCACTAATGCCGTTGATAACATGTTTATTGTTATTGCTTTATGACTCTAAATGCGTTTTTGTTGACTGGGTTTGGTAACTACATGTGTTTTGACTTATAAAAGCAGAGGAGGAAATAAGGTTTTTAAATTTGCTTTGAATTTTAAATTACGATGCAGGATTGCGATGTTATCTGTTTGCAAACAGAACCCCCTGGTGGACACCTCTGTGCTACTGTTGACATGCCCATGAAACAATGACCAATAATGGAAACATTCCTTGTTTTACGGCAGATTAATCACGCGGTACACGATGAATATTTGATGAAATGTCAGGTGTGAAACAATACAATTATCCGTACTTTGAAATTGCCTAAATAGAGAAGTGTGTGTGTGTGTGTGTTGTTGTTGTTTTCAGTTTAAATGTAATTAAACTTGTCTCATGTATATAAATGAAAATACATGTAATGTATTTAGTTGTACAAAATGCAATTTTGCACTATTTAAAATACAATTTTAAACAGTGTTTAATGGAGTTATTCGTGTCGACCTGTACATTTGCAAATTCATTTTAAGCATGCACTCGTAAGCTTAGATCTTTTCATTTTAAACTATTAATGTTCCAATTAAGCACTGTTTGTGAACCTCCATCTCCACCATTAGGAATCTACCTGGCTATTCTTTGCTTTTCTTTATGTTCACAACGGCGTAATTTTAAAATCATATTTATGTATGGGACACGAATGCTGCGTTTTCCAAAGCTTCCCCGTTTCTCAGATTCACCGGCATGTTAATTGTTATCGCTGTACTTGATCTTTCTTTGCATGTCAAATCATTATCCAGCTCTCATGTTGATACGGTATCATATTTTACTCAAAGTTTTTCTGTATATTAATTTGATATCAGTGTTTTAATATAAAATAAACAGAAACACGTGCAATATGAGAGAACAACAATGTATAAGCTTCATGTATGTGCATGCATATTTTCATTGCAATTAAGGTGTAAATCGTTGATACTTCAATGGCAGTGTGGTAAACATATAACTATAATCCAATTAATCGAGTTTTCACTGTCAAACAACCCTGTACTCACTATAATGGCCATCGAAGAGCAACAATGATATCAAAAGGAAGATGTGGTCTTCACGAGAATAAAATATTAGGAACGCATTTTTGAAAAACATTGCATCGATATAGACTGATATAGATATATATGTCAGTAGAAGACTGACGAAAAATAATCATAATTATTTAAAAATACTATAAGCGTGGATGTGAACACGAGAAGTTTTTTATGATTCTTTGAATTTCGCTGTAAAACTTCGTGACTTTGAATCACACAGTATTGAATATATATATATATATGCAGCACAAGATTTAAACTGTAAATTTTACACTTTTTTTCTGTAAAATTCATACTTTTTTTTTGTAAAACTTGTTTCTTTCTTTCTTTCTTCCCTGTATATATTATACATATATGTTGTATGTGTATGTTGTATGTTTTTTTGTATTTATAAATATTTTTGATGTGTCGGTATATATTGTACATAAATGATGTAGATATATGTTGTATGTACCAGTATATATTGTATGTATATGTTGTATGTACTGGTATATGTTGTAGGTATATATTGAAGGTATATATTATATGCTTATGTAAAGTTAAATATTATAGGTATATGCTGTAGGTATATATTGTAGGTATATGTTTTAGATATATATTGTAAGTATATGTTGTAGGGATGTATTGTATGTATATATTGAAGGTATATGTTGTATGTATATACTGTAGGTATATGTTATAAATATATATGGGTAGATATTGTAGGTATATATTGAAGGTATATATTATAGGCTTATGCTATATTTAAATATTATAGGTGTATGCTGTTTGTATATATTGTAGGTATATGTTATAGATATATATTGTAGGTATATGTTGTCGGTATGTATTGTATGTATATATTGTAGGTATATGCTGTAGGTATATATTGTAGGTATATGTTATAGATATATATTGTAGGTATATATTGTAGGTATATGTTGTATGTATATATTGAAGGTATATGTTATAGGTATATGTTGTAGGTATATATTGTAGGTATATGTAATATGTATATGTTTTAGTTACATATTGTAGGTATATGTTGTAGGTATATGTAATAGGAATTTGTTGTAGTTATGTGTTGTAGGTATATAGTGTAGGTATATGTTGTAGGTATATATTGTATGCACCGGTACCCATTTAAGATAACCGCAAAAAAGTATTTTGAGGATGCCCTTGTCATAAAACATCATCACTGGCAGAACTGAGCAAACGATCTTTTAACACAGAAAGAAAGAAAAAAAGAAAAACAGCTCTAGTTGTGCTTTTTTTCTGTCGTATCGATTACAACCTTTTCGGCACGACGGTCATGCCGATAAGGCTGCTTATCCGAACGATCGTCGTGCCGATAGACCCAGCCATTATATAAACAGATAAATGTGTAAAATTTACAGATTAACTGTAAAATTTACAGAAAAAAGTGTCAATTTTACAGAAAAAAAGTGTGAATTTTACAGATTAAGGTGTAAAATTTACAGTTTAAACTGTAAACTTTACAGAAAAAAGTGTGAATTTTACACTTTAATTTGTATAATTTATAGATTAAACTAAAATTTACAGAAAAAAGTGTGAATTTTACAGTTCAATCTGTAAAATGTATAGATTAAACTGTAAAATTTACAGACAAAAGTGTAAAATTTACAGTTTAAACTGTAAAATTTACAGAAAAAAGTGTGAATTTTACAGGGAAAAAATGTGTAAAATTTACAGTTTAAACTGTAAATTTTACAATTTACAGAAAAAAAGTGTGAATTTTACAGTTTAAACTGTAAAATTTACAGAAAAAAAGTGTAACATTTACAGAAAAAAAGTGTAAAATTTACAGTTTAAACTGTAACATTTACAGAAAAAAGTGTAAAATTTACACATTAAAGTGTTGAAATTAAAAAAATAATAAGTGTCAATGTGGTAGTTACCGTAGAAGTTTGTCCCCGCTGACTTAAAATTTGATTTAAATATTTGTATCAATAACTAGCACTTGATAGAGACTGAATCAGGGTTTAAGAGTAAAATGTCAGGGCGTATTACGGGATGGGGTTTCATGAAAACCCGCGTTTGTGGTTTTATATGCAAACCTTCATTATTGTATACTATATTTAAACCGGCATTTTCATATTTGAGTGTCGTCAGACACCCACCTCTACCACCTCAACCCCCTTCCGTATCTGGATGCTGTGTTAATTCTTTGAATGTGGGCACGATGTCAGGGGCATTCTTTCGATATGGACACTGTCGAATTAATTTAGTTATATTAGATCAAAGTCAAGCTGTCAAATATTAAGCGTAGTTAAGGAAGACAGTCTTAAACTGAATAGATACATTGCTCATATATTCTGGATATGAAATGCAGGAAAAAATCAAGTTAAATTGTGACCTAATGTGGTTCGATAAGATAACAGATCACTTTCCTTTTTATTTTAGCTTTATTTTCCCACACTTCGAATATACATAATATTGTTTTGTTGATTCCAGAAAAACGCAAATAAAGATGACGAATGAATAAATTCTAATGGCAAAGGTAGACGAAAAGAATATACTTTGCTCAAAAGAGTAATATTTATTTATATGAACACAGATGACCTTCAAAAGGCAATACAAAGTAGGCGTTTGGCGATACGTTTGAAGAATAAAAAGTATAAGTAACGATTGGATACGTTTCCTGGAGGTTTTGCTAATAAACCTATCAGACTACGACAAAAGTGCAATTCAAATATATATTGCAAACCTACAGGGAATCAATCGATTACGATCAAAAGCCATTTATTCTCAGTGTAGTAATAGACCTAATTATTCAGTAACTACCTAACACTGTTTCATAATGAAGATAACTATCAATTGTGTCTGAAAGGAATACCAGCCTTATTATGAAGTCAATATAGCTATAAATTTCGATGTTTTGCCCAATTGATAAATGTGTTACTTAAATAAAAGATGCATATAATAAATGCAATCTATATGATCTGTGAAGAAATGAATTTATTCAAATACTCGCTGTCATTCAATGCATTGTGCTTATATTTTGATCCGTTACATATATACCGAAAACTGGAATGATGAACGTTTTCTACAAGTTTCACACTAAGCAGTTGTATGTATGCATACCCATTATGCGGTGAATTTTCTTCCAATATGCTGGCATATGTCATCGGACTCACAGGTGTTGCGATGTTTAAATTAGCAGTTGGGATCAGATGACCTAGATGCATCGCTGCTTCTTTGTACCACGCTGAAAACAAAGGTCCTACACAAAGCAGAATAGGTTGAAATAAGAAGTGGTAAGGAACAAGATAATATTCCCCAACAGTGAAGAACAGCTGTGCAGGCTGGTGTGTCAGGGGTCAGACAGGGATACGGTAACACGATCTGATCATGTAAGCTGATATTAGAGAGATTGCGGCAGAGGGAGGAGCGGAACCTGCAGACTACAGGCTGTTTCGCCTTGGCAATGTGCCGGCAGTGGGGAGGCAGGTATGGGGTAGGGGTCACATGCTCCAGGAAAATGCCACAGGTTAGTAAGATTAAACTCAAATGTCAAGTAGGACCTGTCTGCGCCGGCCTGCCCTCAATGTTCGAATGCACACCCACAAAAATAAATACTCTCGCTCATGTATGTAAGTGTATGCAGGTTAACATGCTATCGGCCTTCCTTAATAACCAAGTTCATATGGCAGTCTACCTGAAAATAACATAATCTTAGAATAAGCTCCGTATGCATGTGATACCTCCCTTATTTTGGCTTTCTGTTTTAACCAACTGACAAAATTGATAATTCTAATGATCAAAGAAGCACCCCAACACCTTGTGCACCTTCTAAATTCTCTATAGACTACTGGATCCGCCCACCTTAAGTCATATTATAGATTGCATTAAAGAGAAAGGGATAGGAAATTATCTGCCTAATTCTTTTGCTGAGGGCAAATATTTTTCAGTTGCATTTCATGTTTTGCTTTTTTGAATCACGAACTGATGTAATCTTATCGACCAATTAAGTGTCCTGGTGATCCCAGAATTTACTTTTTATGACCAATTAACATCTATTTCCTTACTTTCGAGAATGCGAGGAGTCAGTGCCCACACGCAATAGTATGCAGATGAAGGAAGTTTCTAAATTCTCTGGTATAAAGGTTCACAACTGTAAGAATCTATCGCCCCACTGATTTAAACTGTTTTTTATCGTGATGGTTATTTTATTACCATTACAATTAATCCCTAGTTATCTTCCCTATAACCTTACTTCATGTGTCGGTGACAGTGGGCACGACCCTTGATTTTGATCATGTATGAAGCAAAATAAATCTTGAAAATGTATTTTTTATTAAAACATATGTTTCAAATGTTTGTGGTGACAAAGGTTATATACAAAGGTAAGGGCAGATAACCAATATGATATTTATTTCATTTTTCTATATAATCTAGTCGTTAAGGATGATTTACAAATAACTGCAACCAGTACTTGTAAACTGTATGAAAAAGTGTGTGTGTGTGTGTGTGTGTGTGTGTGTGTGTGTTTATTCAAGAAATGTGGATCCACATTGCAGACCTATCCCAAAATGTTTACAAATTGTCTTGGTAACTGTCCCCTGTATCACTATATCAGTTTTTTTAAAGCAATAATAACTATTCGATCCTGACTTGGATCCAATAGCTCTCTCACCCCTGGGTCCCGAAACTATCATTTCTACAAACCTGTTCTTATTCGAGGTAAAATTGCTAGGAAATCTGGCCACCGTGAAGGACATCATTTTTAACTCGTCTGTTTCAAAGAAAAGGTCAAGCTATTATGATCGCTGGGTCGTTTTTGTCATTGTTGTCTTCGCCGTCGTTGTCTACGTGCAAAAATTTTAATGTAGCCCCATTACTCAAACACTTTGAACAGACGAGCGTTGGTGCATGCGGTGCTCTTGTTTATATAAACCATTAGGCCTTGATAGGTAATAGTGTCTTGTACTAATAATATCTCGATTTCGGTCCAAAAGACTGTTGGTTGAGGCAAGAATTTAACAATCGTTCTGAGCATATAAAAACTAAGAAAATCTTTTTAATTCAAAATAAGGTTGTGAAGTTATTTCAACATCTCAAGCAGGTGGAATAGACGAAATCAGTGAAATAAACAGATGACTCCTCCTTTTTGTTGCTAGAAACATTTATTTACAAACTTTTTTCGACGTCCGTGTGAACTTAGTGATACCCGTACACTTATCAATATGCATGTTTAATCTTTGGGTTTCGAAAAGGATAAAGTGTTTGTATAACTAGTGATAACGGTATGCACTGGTCGTTTACCTGTGTTGTATGTAGAGGTTATAGTACAAGTTGTTTGTTGGTATAGTGTCCAGGTCAATCTGTTGTCACACCGACCTTGTCGTCTGAGTCACACTGTTGAATAATAATATTCCTTTGTTTAAACATCGGATAAAGTACACTGCTGTCCTTCAAAATACATGTATATATTGTGTGAAAGCCAATTGATTAATATGTAACATGTGTATAATATCATATAACGTTTATATACACGATGTAATCGTAATTTAGAGGTATTAAAATACAGAATTTACTTTAAACGATGCCCAAATTGAAAATAAACCATTTCTTTAATGATCATCTGTTCTTATTATACTTTCCTTTTCACAAAGACGATCTAAAGTGTTC
>CM037787.1:35181445-35231445 GCA_021229015.1 Solen grandis
TGTCAAGCCGATATTTCTGTGTATTGTTTGCATGTTACTGACGCCAGTCATGTACCTCCGATTTAGAATAAAGTTCAGGATGATCTTGCTTTTTGGTGCTCAAATATTTTGCAAAATGGTTGTTTAGTGTACAGGGATGGGATCAGAGATAATTGATGTATCTGCTGACTTGAATGGTGTATAGATCTACTATAAGCATCATATTGGCCATCGGTTCCTGGTAATGGGATGTATCATTGAAGGTGGGGCACATACCTACAGATAGGTAACTAGTTTACTGCAGGAGGAGGGAACTGTAGAGGTAAAAACAGACATGCATGTTGGAGACTTAGCTAGAGATACAGCAGTTAGGATTGGGTTATGTAATAACACAAGTGTTTTGTGTCTCTCTATCTTTTGAGATATGAATATTTTATCATAATGGTATGTTGCCACCAAATTCAAATAGCATGATCTGCATGCACTAAATGTGCTATATCCAATATATTTACTTGCCGTTGAGGTCTACTGCAAATGCTTATTTTGAGAAAGAGAAATTGTAATAAATTTCATATTGCAAATTTGGTAAATCACAACCATAAATCCGTATTAATATTGATTGCTCAGTCTTACTTATGGTATGTTTCTACCAAATTAAGACAAGAAATACATATGTATAGAAAGTAGCATTATATCATCTTATTCTCACATACACAAATTTTGTAGTAAGTGTTGTCAATGTCATTGTAACTTAAATTCTGTTTTTAACCCTTTCCCTCATATAGGCTCATTTTGACGCTCTCAATAGGTACCACATAAAGCCTGATCTGCAGAAAACCACAGTTAAACCTTACCAAATTTAATTATAAAGTCCTGATTTCCAAACCACTGAGGAGCAGCGAACAGCATAAAACCTGATCAGCCTGCGAGTTACTCGCAGGCTGATCTGGTTTTATGTTGTTCGCATAGGTCTTTTCATGGTGTCCTCTATGAGGGAAAGGGTTAAGCAGCAAGATAATATATATAAGTAGCCCAAGAGAAATTTTAATGGCATATTGTTCATTTGATGAATTACTACCATTTCAACGATATTGAATCATTCCAAGAAAATGTGACATCACAACCACACAACCTGTAGTATCTAGAAACATTCAATTCCATATTTGTCATTGTTTCTCCATACTGGGAGATTATGACCAGCTGTTTCTAAATTTGACCATAAGTAATTGCTTTTTGAGTGAGCTTGAAACATACTGGAGAGAAAATATTGCAGGAGCCATAAATATGAAGAAAAATGATTTGCATACAAATCGGTACAGTATGAAATTGATTTTTGTATACAATAATCAATTTCGCTTATAGTTATCATTTATTGATAAAGTGATTCCCCAAGCTTATCAAACTTTGATTGATATTGCCATCAGCAATAAATTGATTGAAAAAAAATGTTACCTTGTCAATATTGGGACTATATTTGTATAATGTCATTTGCAAAATAATTGATAACTTGCTATCAAACTAAAGCTATCAGCTATCAAGAAAAATATCTTGTGAACTGAACAAGACCTGCTTGCAAAATCACTTGCATTCTGATCAAATTTCATACCAGTTGTTATTCAATATGCACCAGTCCTGGTAGCTGAATTGTGGGAATCCCCCTGTATCAGGAGTTTGTGGGTTGGATCCATTGTCACAGAATTGCTAAAACGGCACCAATATACGTATCTCCCTTGCTTGGCATTAAGCTGTTGAGAAAGTTTTAAGGGCTAGAAGGCCCTTGATGTCAGGATCATGTGACAGGATGTGACATCATGTCACAGAAAGGCATCATGGGGACAGTCCCCTAATGACTAAAGTACTGCCAGTGGGATGTTCAACCAAAGCAGGGAAATAATCAGTTACAGTATGTCAGTTGCCCACTTTAGATTGATTTAATGGCTTTCAATCTGATCCTGTTTGTTATTGGTCTAATATAGTTTAAATAGGCATGTAGAGAAAGGATCATCTCTCCCATCAGTACATGTCGCTTACGTCAGCAGTTTCATTTTTTTTTTAAATCATGAAAGTTATCAAAAAATATAAAGGTGTGTTTTTCTAAAGGATTTAGTTACAGACCGGTAAAGATGAATGGCAGGGATGATAATTGGTTTTACACATAGTGTAGTAGTACATTCCACAGGTATATTGGTGTAGCATAAATTTATGATGTGAAAGGAAAGTTAAAAAGGAAAACCCCTTTTTTTTTTTTCTTTTTCATCTTTCAGATAGATTTATATCATTTACACCTTGGTATACTGTAGAAAAGCATCACCAGACTGCATAGATACAGTTTTTACTCTTTGAACAGGTTAATTTGAAAGCATTTTCTTGTTCAAGGAACTGAGGAGTAGTGAACTGTTTAAAACCTGGTCAACCTGCAATTGATTGGTCTTCTACTGGTTGCATATTTGTCATTCTTTAATAGCTATTGTGCACATATGAAATAACTTCAATATACAGATATAGAATGACTGAAAAGTCCATGCATGTTGGTATACATTATCCAGTTGTGCATGGCATAGTTCAATGGAGATCTCATGGAGTTATCTCCCATCTAATATTGATATTCACATCTGGAATATTTCTATAAAAAGAAGAAAAAAAATGGTATTCTTGGCATATTAACCATCTGAAGTGATAGCTGTATGTATATAGTGACTGCTTTATATGTTATTTTAAACATCTAAATGTCAAAGGTTGGTGAATGTCATGAGTTCCATAAGCAATCAATTAACAAGAGTCTGGAATTACTATAATTACACCCACAGGGGTTGACTGGATGAGGAGACCTCTGGACCTGCCCCACCAAACTCCAATATATCATTATTTTTTTTCCATATTGGATGAATGAGAAATTTTGGTCATAGACCATAATTTTCCTTATAATTCCCTTACCTACTACCCACTCTTGGCTTTGTAATTTCTAGTATATTTAATAGTTCCTCTTCATTTTCTTTTATTGAGTCAACAGACTATAAAATATATCCATTAATGGTTGTGTTATGTATTGTTTTTAAAAATTGGTAAGGCTTAATAAAAAATGGAGCTTTGTTTAAATTTGAATAGATATATAAGGATTATACAATGTATACAGTCAAAACTCGTTATCTCGACATTTAGGAAATCATCATTTTTATGAAGAGATATGAGTATGTCAGTATGTCGACATATGAATTTACAAATATGGAACCATGTAAACAGTCATTCACAAAATCCACATGCAGATGACACAATTTGTCTATAAAGGCCCTATGTGTCTAACAAAATTTTTGTCTTGTGTTATAGCTAACATGAGTTTTCTTGAAGTTGATGATGCAAGTTTCTTTTCTACTGCCAAAAGGTGTCACTGTTAGATCACCAGTTCACACATTATATGATTTAGATAAGCGTGTATGATTGCATCTAGCATTAATCTGTTCATTTTCAAACATTACAGTTTGCAACATTTTAATGTTGTAATTGACACTAATTGTGGTGGTTGGGGAATAATCTGTGAAAGTGTGAAAACTTACTGCAGCAGTACTGAATATTGCATGTCTGTAGATAAACACATAGTTTCAGGTGATACCCATCAGGACCAAAGAAATACGAAAATGTTGAGATACAAAATGTCGAGATAAGAATGGATTTTATACATATTTTAATAGAGAAAAAAGTTGGACTTTCAAAGTATGTCAAGATATATTAAATGTCGAGACACATGAAGTCACAAATATATTATACCTTAACTCATATCTTTGTAAACAGAGATGCTTGTTCATTATGAATATTTCTTTCCCTCAAAAGCAAATTGAATAAAATGTTGTCTTCATCATGAGACATGGATATTTTGTAGCAGATAAAATTGTCATCAGTCCTCTATGCTTATCATAAATGTGGGGAATTATGTTTAAAGAGCTCCACTTGCCTGTAAAATAAAATGATAAAAGAGTACAAAATTCTTCAAAAATCTGATTGATTACTTACATTATGGATATAGTTACACTGATCTATTTCAGCAAATATCAGTATTAGCTGATAAACATTATGACACCTTTTTTTCCCTTTCCCTCATATAGACTCATTTTGACGCACTCAATAGGTACCACATAAAGCCTGATCTGCAGAAAACCACAGTTAAACCTTACCAAATTTAATTATAAAATCCTCATTTCCAGACCACTGAGGAGCAGCGAACAGCATAAAACCTGATCAGCCTGCGAGTTACTCGCAGGCTGATCTGGTTTTATGCTGTTCGCATAGGTCTTTCAAGGTTTCCCCTATGAGGGAAAGGGTTAATGGCATATTCCTCAGTCACATTCCTGCATGTGTTTTCCTAGTAGCAATCATAAGAAAATGATAACTTTTTTATTTGTTTACAAGGATTATCCAGAAATGTCTCAAACTTCCCCCACGCTGATCTGCTTCACAGGCCCTTTTTGTAAGAGCTAACTTTCACTACAGATAAAAATTTGATGATAGTTGAAATGAAGAATGTGTAGTTTTGAAAAACTGTGCTCTACAAATTTAAGGGGAGCTAAACACTGCCCTCTACAAATGTATGGGAAGCTAAACACTGAAGGAGTTTAGAAATGGATCTTGAATCGCACAGAAAAACAAACCCTATCATGTTTCCTGCATTCAAATCCCTTCCAAAAACGTGACAAACAATTCAGGGCTTATTGAGTAATCCTGATATAAGAAACACAAACCCAGTAGCATGTACTCTTGTGACAGAATACCTGATTACCTCTTGAAGAACACCAGGTCAAAAAACTTGAAATGACCTGCTGTCTTTAGAGATGGTATCTAATGATCTGATTTCATTGATTTTTACCCCAGTCTTGATAAATGGGCAGCTTTTTATTCTCAGCTAATTACCATTCCACATCTCTCAGAGAGTTAATCATTTTTATAGCGGCTTTGTCTATAGTGAGAAAACACTGCCACAAATGGATCTGCTTATTTTTTAAGGACCAAATGGGCTAATATCTGTCACAATAAATTACTGTTATTTCTGAGATTTTTTTTTACTGTGATATATAACAGTTATTTACTGACTTTTGTGGTAATTAATGTTGCTTATATTCCTTGTAAATTGTAACTCAGCAGTTCTTAGTTGATGAGATTAGCTTTGGTTTGAGCATCTACGAAAAAATGACAAATTGGCAGTTTTTTGCTCTTTTGTTTCTGTCCTGGCATGACATCAGCATTATAGTAAATGCTTTATCATTCTGTTTTGTTTCTAAGAGACTTATACTCTTTTAAAAGCTTTGCAGCAATGTCTTCTTGATATTATAAAGATTGCCAAAAATTAAAGCAGCCTTTTCATACAGAATGAAATGGTGCCATAGACAAGAAAAATAGAGCAATGGATTGAATCACTGAAAAGAAAAGAAAATAGATAAACACTGTCAAACTTTTTACATGAAGTTGAATGATACCATCTCCATCAAAAAGGTGGGGTTTGATTATTTGAAGAGCATTTTTGTCCCAATGATATATAATCAGGCTGCATGTAACATACTTGGAGATGAGTTAATCCCAGGTTTACCCGCTGTTGTTTTTTCTGGTCACATGAGCCATTCAGTAGCATCTCTCTTTTGATTAAGTATAACTGGAATATTTTAAGGCCATATTTCATCTCAGAAGGTTAGGCAATATTATTGACGAAGGTGACATGTTCACTGGAAGTCAGCAGCATTCCGTGGCCATGAATCAGAACAACAGCTGTTTCTTCCCATCAATACCTTGGTTTGAATGTACCTCAAGCTTGTCAGCCTCTGTGTGATATATATGTACATAACTATAAGATGGTGATATACCAAAATCCGAGGTAGATGTTTGTTGTTGTTGTGAAACCATGGGTGTTGAAGATGATAAAATGTGCTGAGATGATATCACTACTCTGATATCATGATCTGGCATTGAAACCACGGTTGGTTGGCTGATACCATGATTGGAATAGGCACCACAGTCTGTGTGCTGATATCTTAGTATGACAGTTATACCACAGTTGGTAGGCTGATACCATGATCAGAATTGGCACCACAGTCTGTGTGCTGATATCTTAGTATGACAGTTATACAACAGTTGGAAGGCTGATACCATGATCTGAATTGGCACCACAGTCTGTGTGCTGATATCTTAGTATGACAGTTATACAACAGTTGGTAGGCTGATACCATGATCAGAATTGGCACCACAGTCTGTGTGCTGATATCTTAGTATGACAGTTATACCACAGTTGGTAGGCTGATACCATGATCTGATATTGGCACCACAGTCTGTGTGCTGATATCTTAGTATGACAGTTATACCACAGTTGGTAGGCTGATACCATGATCTGATATTGGCACCATCAGTCTGTGTGCTGATATCTTAGTATGATAGTTATACCACAGTAGGCTAATACCATGATCAGAATTGGCACCACAGTCTGTGTGCTGATATCTTAGTATGACAGTTATCACATTGTAGGCTGATACCATGATCTGATATTGGTATGTGGGTACTATGATTTGATTTATCACAGTCAGTGTGCTGAAACCATGATAAAGAACCCTTTTCTGATAATAGACAAAATAAGTAAAAAGGTTGAGAGTTTGAATCTTAAAATATACATATAGATTACGTCTTGTCTGATAAGAACCATTTCATTTTTTGAGAACAGGGTTACAATAAATGTTTAAATTCATTGAATGTACATTATTTTCCTTGAATCAACTACTAAATTAAATGTACCTTTTGTAAATGGAAGAGGACTACTTGTTTAAGGTGTGTATACAACTTTATGTCTGATTTCCTGTTTAAAACAATATCTGTTGGAATAAAATTATACATCCAGCCCTCTTTGTTGGTATGAAAAGCTTCTACAGGCAATATCAAATTACTGTTGTTGCTTTAGTACCTTTGACATATTTGCTTTCAATTTATCAAACAACCCGGAAACAAATTAATTTGAGTTTAGACACATTTTGCAAGTTCATATGCTTCTTTCATGTTACATTATCAGATATGCAAGACCCCTAGGGTGTCATGGTTCAGTAGAAACATACATGACTGCAGAGTTAACCCTTTCCCTCATAGAGGACACCATGAAAAGACCTATGCGAACAGCATAAAACCAGATCAGCCTGCGAGTTACTCGCAGGCTGATCTGGTTTTATGCTGTTCGCTGCTCCTCAGTGGTCTGGAAATGAGGATTTTGTAATTAAATTTGGTGTTTAACTGTGGTTTTCTGCAGATCAGGCTTTATGTAGATACCTATTGAGGGCGTCAAAATGAGTCTATATGAGGGAAAGGGTTAAAGATTGTGGGTTTAATTCCTGTTGGAGGCGAGGACTTTTCATGACCTTCCAAGGCGCAGATAACTGGTCCAACCCAGGGACATTGACCTTCAAAAGGAATTAGTATGAGTTGTAGAACTTTTGTTTCCCAAATGATGTTAGAATGCAAATTTAAACTTAATAATATGTAAAGGGCACAAAAATAAGTTGTACAGTCTATATTGAACAATAAGGATCATGCGTGCAGTCTCCTTCTACTCAATAAAGGGGTAATAATTCATCTGAATTAAACTGAATGTCTAGATAGAGATGGCCATTTACCTAAAGCAGTCTGTTTGGTTGCTTGTTTTTGCACCTGGGTTTCCTCGAGCACAAAGAACCATGCAAATTTTACTTTCAATACAATCATGAAACTTCTGTCAAGTAATAGTGCTTTCAGTCTTTGAATAGCAGCCCCCTATGTATAGGGGTCAATCTACTGTACTAGTCCCAATGGCTGAGTGGTTAGAGTATTCAGACAGCAAGCTGGATATGGTGGGCTAGATCCCCAGTTAGGATATATCAAAGTCAGTGAAAACTCACTTGCTTGGCACTCAGCATCCCAGGACTGATTTGTGTGGCATGTAAATATGACTTGTCTGTATAAACTTCAGTGAGTCAGCACTATATCTGTCTAAGAGAAAAAGAAGGGAGACAGCAGGCGCTGCATGTGTGGTGATGAATCTTTTGAAAACTGATGCCTGTGACAGATTGGAGGGATTCGCTGCTGCAGAAACTGTAGACAGTGGTATAGATGTGTCAGCTTGGCACTTATTGATCAGGTATTCTCAGGTTGAGCTGGGCAGGGGTAGGTGAGAGGATTTTTAATTCAAGCCTACCTAGTCACCTACCCTTCAAAGGAGTGAAAGAAACAAGATAACAATACACAAATGGAGGTTATTATGTTACTTATGATATTTTGATACATGTATATTTTATGTTTATTTCAAAAGTTTACCTGTGCCCCTTGTCATGCCCAAGAATGAAATGGTAGATCCTCTCTTGGATATTGATATTAATACCTTATATTTTGCAAAACTGATCTATCCCATTAGGGTTGTCTCTAGGGATAGATCATGTTCTACCAAAATTGGAAAGTTTCTATTAAATCAATCAGTTTTGTCTCTAGCATGTTTCTCAGTAAAAGTGATACATGTAATAAATTTGCTTTTCATAGCAAAGTTGGAAAATTGTGAGATGTCACATTAAGTCATGGGAGATGTGTATTATGTGTCCAGTACTTGTTAAGGATAGAATATAACTCATGGTATGGATGGGAACTTTCATAAAGAGGCTGGTATTTGTTTATGGATTGGAATGAGGCTCTGCTGAGAAATTTTATACAGCAAACTAATTAATTATATCATTATTTTCTTTTAAATTTTATGCTTTTTCAGATGTTTATATCAGCTACTGTAATTTGCCAATCATATTTTTTTTAACAATCAGTTAAATTCACACACAAACAAAAAAACACCTGCTCCACAACACATCTAGTTAGACTGTATGAAGGGAGATAACTAGAATTGTTTTGATCCATTTCATTTACTGTTATTTTCCCTTAGATAATAGACAACTTCATTTCCGATCAATAACTGGAGAATGTTTGGGCCCACTTACCTCAAACTTCATTAGGGTGATTGGTCATGACTAGAAAATGACCCCTCTTGATTTTGGGGTCATTTAGTCAAAGGTCAAGTTCACAGTGACCTCGAATGTGAAAATCATTTCCGATTAATAACTGAAGAACGTTTGGGCCCACATTCCTCAAACTTCATAGGGTGATTAGTCATAAATTTACTTTGGCTTATATTAGAAAATCTAGAAAAATCTTCATGTCAGGAATCACTTGGCCTGGAGTTTAGATATTTGGTGTGTAACATGGCCTTATGGACATCTACCAAGGTTGTTCACATCATAACCCTGGGGTCAAAATTGGTCCCACCCCAGAGGTCACTTGATTTTACATAGCTTGTACAGTGGGGCTTGCGTTCATGTTGGCATATTTTTCGTGTATCGTGTGTGTATCGTGCGTTCCGTTTCCGTGTATCGTTCGTGTATGGTGCGTGCGTTTATCGTGCACGATTCTAACGTGTTTCGT
Source organism: Solen grandis (assembly GCA_021229015.1). Classification (NCBI taxonomy): domain Eukaryota; kingdom Metazoa; phylum Mollusca; class Bivalvia; order Adapedonta; family Solenidae; genus Solen; species Solen grandis. The sequence continues at coordinate 35,190,872 of CM037787.1, forward strand.
GTATCGTGTAACGTGTTTCGTGTATCTTGTAACGTGTATCGTGTAACGTGTTCCGTTTATCGCATCGTTCCTTCCGTGTGAATCGTTCCGCACGATATATTTTGAGTTCAACGCTTCCTTAAAAGCCAGCATTAGAATTTCAGCTTTTCAAAATCAGTTAAGTGGTTACTCACCGCATGGCAACATTTAACTGTAGATTACTTACGTTGTCTGTTACAATTTAAGTCTTATATCGATTCATGTTTAATAAAAATAATGAGTTAACTACGTAGAGTGGTCTCCCCTGTATTGTGTACGAAGGGAGATCACTTCACCTGCTGTAAGATAGCCAATTAAATCGTATTATGCGGTTACCAATGACGCTTGGCGCGAATAAATAATTGTTCAAAGCATAGGATCGTTATAGATCTAATAAATTCAATGTGTAACAACAATTATTTGTAATTTCGACACGATTTAGAACATGTGACTTCCTATTATAGAACATTCGTTGTTTTTTTTCGTGTGTGTGTGTATGTGTTAGTTTTAATGATGGTTTTATTTATAAATTGATTAATTGCCTTGTTCACTTGGGCGAAAAAAACCGAGTAAATCGATTAACCTCGCTACCGTGCCTATCTGCAATCGTTCGTTTCGTGCGGTCCGTGTATCGTGCATTTTTCGTTTATCGTGTAACGTAACGAAAGCCCCACTGTATAGCTTTAAAAGATCTTCTTGTCAGAAATTACAAGGTCATGGGTTTAGATATTTGGTATGTAACATGGCCTCGTGGACCTGAACCAGGTTTTCAAATCATAGCTCTGGGGTCAAAGTTGGTCCCACCCTAGGGGTCACTTGATTTTAAAGCTATGACCATCAAAATTTGGACCATAGGTACAGTTTTTGCGTGGAATTATTTTGTTGTACTTCTGCATGGATTTGTATTCAGTATGACTATGATATAAAAGACAATGAAGGCAATATTTTCAATTGTCTAGATGACATTTGAGAATGTGTATGTTTAAGTGGGTTTAAATCACAGTCATCAGAAAAGTACTTCAGATTTAGCTGAATTTCATGAGTATATATATATTTGAGATAACTCAAGAATCCTTAAGTAGAAAGTATGTTGGGGTTTTGTCCCTTTGATATTGTATATATTGATGATCTTTTCTCACACAAGATAATGTTAAAGATAGGAGATGTGCTGATGTTATTAGTAAAATCTCGCTAACATTGTTATTAATCCTCTAACGGGTCTTGAAAATTTCAATCAGATATCTATGGAATTGGTTTTTAATTTGGATTGATTATTTCTGCATCCAGATTCAGAGATTCGCTCTGATATTTAGTGCTTTTATTTCATGATGGAGAGGTAAAAGAGTAGACTTGATATTTTGGTCTGAATATTTTGAGAGCTGGAATGCTCTGGATATTTTAGCAGGAATTATTTTTAGAACTTGAATGTATAACTGAATACCTCCTCTTTTTCTCTTGCCATTTTTATTTTGTTTTCCCACCTACCCATCTTTCTATTCTCTCTCTTGTTCTATCTTTTTTTCTCTCTCTCCTGCTTCTATGAGCAAACACACAGGAAGAGTACTTGTGGGGAAAAAATGAAAATGATTTTAAGATAATATAATCAGAAGTCATGTATATACAGACCGTAATCCGTTCAAGTACACCAAACGAACGTAAACGAAACGCTATTCAAACGCAAACGAAACACGAACGGAACGCAAACGAAACGTTAAACGAAAACGTAAACGATCGAACGTTTCACGGCCGAACGATTCACAAACGCAAACGAACTATACAAAACAATAAACGCAAACGATAAACGGTATCAAAACGTTTGCATTAAACGCTGAGGTATGGGATTCGGATATTCTCTAACTTTATCGTGGTTATGTTGACAGTGCAATTATATTTTAACGAAAAAAAAAAACACATCAATAGTGCATTCATTTATGCCAAAAGCATTTTTTTTGTTAAATAAATGAGTGATACAATTGTAAAAAAATGTTTTAAATGTTTACAATAAAGTAAAAAGGGATTTTTCTTTCCCCCGTCATAAGATTTATTTTTGTTTATGTAATAAACATAAAAGCGGCCTAGAATTGGTTCTCTATTCACGTGTTTGTATAAGCGTTTATTAACGGCGACTAGACCAGTCAGTGTATTGGCGAACGGGTATTGTGACACTTTGAGAAGATAATTGTCTAAGTTAGTGTGATAGGCTGATTAGTCATTATGACAACATCCGGCAGCTTGTATGTATGAAATTGCCGAAGATTCCCCAAATTGACTACATGTACAATATTAGCCGATAAATTAAGAGAGCTTGTTTGTTACACGTGGTTGTTGTAATATTTTATTAATTTTTTTTTTTATCCATTAATCATGTTGTTTTTTTTTTCTCTAAATACGTTCTCGATAAATTTCAACAACGGAAAATTGTATCATTTAAGTCTAAATATATTGTTACACACAAGTGACACAATGCAATATGTTTATGACGTGAATATCTGCCACCCCATTATTTATACGAGTCGGACAAATTTCAGTTATAAACACCGGGATAAACACCTGTTATATAAAAAAGAAATGCTCATGTGAAGATGACTATTGATATATAGTAGACCTAAATTGTTTTACAATGTCTTGGTAGTTGATTACATTGATAAACGTACATGCCTACAAAACGAAGAAGAAAAATTTAACTAATGAACTGCCAATCAGAATAACTTTCTAAATTAAAGAATACAATTCCTCTTGATTTAATGTTTTTTAAACAAAATCCCAGTGGTTTGTTATCTGTTTGCAGTAAAGCTATACATTTACCATAATACCTTGAAATAAAGTGTCTACGTGTACCATGTATCTGCATACATTGGACAATTTAAAACAAATGTTATCAGTCTTGCTAAAAAGTGACATGCTAAAAACTTATCATGCTTTAAAGTGTTTTTTATTTACGTTTTAATATCTTGTATTGATCAAAAATTTCCTTCTAGAAATTTCACCAAAATCACAAACAAATCCTTATACAACTATTTTGATTTAATAACCTGTCGTACAATATGTACAAACACCACCTCAGGGGTGTCTTACCTTGTCAAATTTGGTATTATAAGGAATTCCATCTTTAAAAAAAGCAGTGTAAAATATGTTTTCATTAAGATAAAGTATATATACATGGGGGTGTTTTGTCCTATTGTAAAACATCATGGGATGCATTATGTCTACCCTGTAAAATAATTAAATTGCCTCGCTCATATCCGGTTCATAGGGGGGGGAGGGGGTTCGTCCGGCTGCTGTGTGTCTTGATTGGCGAATGGTGACAAAAAACAAAGATGGCTTACTGTGACACCACAGTAGGGTGCACTATGTTATGTAACATTATGCAATCATTTCCTGTGTTGTCCTATGGATCGTTATGTGTTTTGATAACTACTGAATATTGAATTGTGTCAGCAGATATAATGTCATCAAAATATCCATCACCGTACAAATGTAGATCTTTAGAAATATCTGCATACGACACAATTGAAGTAGTTGCTGTTATGTTTCATAAGGAAACAAAAATAACACAGAATAATGAGTAAATAAAAACAGCGAAGAAAAAACTTTATTTAGATGAACTAGTTTTGAATATTGAATTAAGCAAATTATAATATAGCCTATCAAAGTAACCATTCGTGACAGAATTTCTTTGAACTAATAAACATTAGGCAAAAAGGTGAATTCTAGTTTACCACAAGTTACAGTAGTTACGAAGACTGTATAAATATTTAGTACGATGCATACACGAGATGCAAATTAACATTCAGTTATGTTACTAACGGCTTTCTGAAGTCTGGTTCAATAATTTTATTCAGCCGAGTAGGCAGTTTTAATAGCTGCAGTATATAAGTACGACAAACTCGTGCAACCTTCTATATGTCTTGGTCATATTTAATAAATGATGCTGTAAATGGCCAAAGCATTTGTTGTATTCAGATTACCAATAATATCACATGAAGCGTATTTTTTCCGTGTTATTGCACGTAAAAAAAGCAAGCGTTAAGAAGGGTCACCCGGTATTGTTATGGTTATATGCATACGATGTTTTTATCGTGACTTCCAATATATATAAGTCTTAGTTTAGTTTATATTATGGTTGTAAAAGATTGCAGTGTATTTTATCTAACAGGGTTTCCGCCAGGCCAATAACGCATGTCGGGCCCGACATGCCTTCAAACGCGAAGGCATATTGCCGACATGCCTTAATCTCGCCGACATGTCATAATTCCATAGCGACATGCCTTCATACACTATCTTATCGGCAATAATAACAGCCCCCACAGCTTCCCCGATCAACGATGACCTTTATGCACTGTAGGTTGGATTACGGATGACTTGGCGTTTTTCCTTTATCAAAATTGCCAAGAAGTTGCGATATTCCCCAAACGTCGGCAATATTTCTTTTCATCTTCTTATGTTCTTAGACGTACTTATTACGTCTTTGTCTTAGCTTTATTGTTGAAAATTTTAATTTTAATTTGATGTCTGAAAGTGATTTGAATCTTTTGTTGGTCTATCTAATATTAATATGTAATACAATTAATACTTCAGTTTTTCTCGCTTGATTAGTTAGCAGGTTATATAGGTCCTCATTTTGTACATGCCAATTGTCACGTACACACTTTGTGCACTACGTTAATGAAATTGTATTGTATTAAGATCGCACGCTAGTTCCATTTTTATTTTTGTGGAGGGGGAAAAAGATTTTATATCGCACTGTAACTTTGGAAAATCGCTGAACCCTACGCGTGCCGTTTATGGCACCTGTTGTGTAAACTGATATGACAGCGTGTAATCAAATTTGTTTACAGTCTGGAACTTATCACACACAATGACATAGAACCGATTGTCCAATCATTCGCCTAGTTTATTTGCAATAGCCAATAAAAAACATGCCTTTAGTGGTTGACGTATTATGATGATTGTCAATTTTACCTTGACTGTGTTACGTTTTTTCTCTCGAATTTGTCGCAATGTGAATTAAAAAAAAATACAATAACCGTTCAAGACTACTTTCAACCGATGACATTTATTTTGTCAACATCACTTACGCAGGATGAACTATTACAAAAAATACCGACAACAGGTTTTAATTTAAAGAATCTCGGCAAGCAGGATACTCGGAAATGGCTAAGTAATCCCAAAGACCTATACTGCCTGCTAGTACCCGCCATTGTTTTGTCTTTCTAGAGGTTGCAACAACTTCACAGATTTTTCGTAAAATTATTTCCAGAATGTTTTTCTTACACTTCACCGATTTCCCTCTAACAAATTAGAAAAATAAATTTGATTTTAATAATTCAAATTATAGCCACTAATACTTTTTTTGTGACTTAATTGTTTAAGTTACTTCCAGCGTTTAGAATGTATAGACAGATAGGTCCAGGGGTACGATTTCACTAGGGTCACATTAGTCTAGGTTCCGAAATGGTTTGGGTCCGATACGTGCAGAAAGCAGTGTCAGAGATGATGCGTTTGTGTAAACGGTAAACGAAAAACGATGCAAACGGTGAACGCAAACGGTGAACGCAAACGGAGAACGGTTCGAAAATAAACGAAGTTGAAATGCAAATGCGTTTTTAATCGTTTATAGATGCATTCAGCGTTTATATCCAGCGTTTATCGTTTAGAAACGTAAACGATAAACGCAAATGAAACGATTTGCAAACGCAAATGAAACGATGTTCAAACGCAAACGGAACGCAGATTTGGTGTACTTGAACGGATTACGGTCTGTATGTAGTTTAATATCATCCATGCATGACGGCTTTATAAGGAGTTAAAAAATATCAACCCATGACTACACAAAAACCTTAGCAGCCAAATAAGCAAGTTCAATCTGTGTATAGGTAAGTCTTCCATGCGTAATTTTGTTAATCAGTCCCTTAACCCTTTCCCTCATAGAGGAAACCATGAAAAGACCTATGCGAACAACATAAAACCAGATCAGCCTGCGAGTAACTCGCAGGCTGATCAGGTTTTATGCTGTTCGCTGCTCCTCAGTGGTCTGGAAATGAGGATTTTATAATTAAATTTGGTAAGGTTTAACTGTGGTTTTCTACAGATCAGGCTTTATGTGGTACCTATTGAGTGTGTCAAAATGAGTCTATATGAGAGAAAGGGTTAAAATCTTGTGTAGACTTACACATGTAATTGTAGTAATTGTCTTTCAGTTTGATCAAGCTCTACTAAATGGTCAAACTCAGAATAAATTCAAGTCTGGCGGTATCACTAAAATTGCTTTCAGTCTGATTTGGCACTTCTGTTGTTTACTTTGGTATAAAATTGCATAATTAATTAAGGGCTAGAAATTAATTAGTGACTGTTATCTCATGAGCAAAGGGAGGTAATTGGTGTGGAGACATACATACAGGTACCATGTCCAAGGTGTTGAGAACCCTGTATTGATTGGCCACATCTGGCAGCATACGGTCACCTGCCGGCGAAAAGACCGTTAACACCACTCACATGGACTGAGTGGGTAGTAAGCATGATTAATAATGCAGAATGCAGGGGTAATTATTCCAGTGTCTCGACTGCATTACAAGAAATTGATGCAGGTACCTTTAGCATTGGTGGGAATTGATGCTTCAAGGGAGTTTAAAATGACAAATATGGTGTCTCTGTCACATTTTGTATCAGCTTTTTCTTGGTGTTTAATTTTTTTTAATTTATATTTTATGCTTTTTTTCAACTATGACATTTCTCCTGTAATGCTAGGGGTGAGATATGAAAGAGCAATGTAGCTATAATAATGTAAGCATTACAGCTATCAATAGTTCATTCTGATTATGTAAAAGAGAGAGAGAGAGAGAGAAAATATTATGGTTGTGTCATTGTAACTAAGTTGTATATAAAAAGAAAACTAATCTTTATTTATTTCCTATATTTTATGAATATCAACATTTTTATCAAATTCACTCAAAGGAGCATATTTGATAATCAGTAAAAAATAGGAATTAATCTATGGATGTCTAATTAATCTGAATCTGTGAAGAGTTTTTCTTGAGTAGATGCATATTTACAGTGTTATGCTTATATTAGCTTTGTTTGAAGTTACTTGTTTTATTAGTTCAGCTGTAACAAAGGATTAATGCACTAAGACCTAACAGGTTAGACCTCTCATGGGTGTGTTTGGAATTGAAATGCACTAAGTGTCTGAACAAGACTGTATTCTACTGGTGTTCTGCCTATATCATTCCAATTTGCGCCTAATTCTATGAAAGAATTAAGACCTGTCAAAGAATTCTGGTGGCTAGCTAAATGAACGCAGTAAATAATTGTGATTGTTGATCAGATTCACCAGGAGCTCAGCCTCCTGAGAGAGGAAAAGGCTAATTGGTCAGTCCTGGCCACCACAGGTCATCTGGCCCTGACAAGTCATGTAATTTGCCTGACCAAGTGGTCTGTGGGCTGTATATAATGGTGGCTGACTGGCCATCTCACTGTATGACTGTCCAAAATGTCTACAAACCATGCAGGGAAAACTTGGTTTAAGGTCCAAGATAATGAGAAACAGAAGCACCTGGTTTCAAGCCAGGTCATTTCATAACTTATTTGATTTTTAGCTGAAAAAGAAATTGCCAGTGTAAGCTTGTCTGTTTTTCAAAGAAAAAGGTCAAGGTATTGTCAACACTCTGATGTTGTTGGCATTGTCATTGCCATTGGCATTGTCGGCGTGAAAACTTTCAAACTCCTTAACTATTAATCGACTGTCATCAAACTTCATTATACTTGTTCATTATCACGGGGGCTACATTCTCATCAAGGGCTGTAACTCTATGGTCCATTTTAATCTGTTTTGCCTTTTAAAAAAATAAACTACTAACACACAAGCTTTGGAATCTGCATGCAGTGCTGTTGTTATGGCTTATACTGACTGTACTAAGTTTATCAAGTGATGGTATTGACAAAGATTTTTGTGTCACCTGCTGTAAATAGTAAATCTTTAAAACTGAAACTACAGGGTCAAGAGCTTAGATATTTGGTGTGTGGCATTGTCTTATAGACCTCTACCAAGGTTGTTCAAATCATGGCCATGGGGTAAAAGTTGGCCGCCCCAGTGGTCACTTGATTTTACATAGACTTATAGAGGAAAAAACTAGAAAATTCTTTTTGTCAGAAACCACATGGCCTGGAGTTTAAATATTTGGTGTGTAACATGGCCTAGTAGACCTCTACCAAGTTTGTTCAAATCATGAGGGGGTTTTTTAAGGTCTAGGGCTTAAATATTTGGTGTGTAAGAATATGGCCTAGTGAAACCCCACCGAGTTTGTTCAAATCATGGTCCTGGGGTGAAAATTGGCCCCACCTTAGGGGGTCACATGACCCTGAAAAAAATCTTCTTGTCAGAAAACACAAAGCCTGGAGTTAATATGTTTACTAGTGGATCTCAACCAAATCTGTTCAAATCAAGGCCCTGGTGTCAAAATTGACCCCACCCCAGGGGTCATTTGATTTTATATAGACTTAGAGCTATGACATTCAAAATTTGAATGGCAGGTACAGTTTTTGTGTGGAATTTAGATCATCTTGCTGTAATTTCTGCATGGATTATATATTCAGTATGACTCATAATACAATGATTAGCATTGAAGGCAATATTTTTCAGGTGAGCAATTCAGGGCCATCTTGGCCCTCTTGTTTCCCTAACAGAAAAGAAGTTTATGAAAGTTATTTGTGGTATTAAATCACCTCCTATCAGACCAGATTTCTTAGATGCTGTCGTTTGTTGATAATCTATGTTAGTAACATCATTTTGTTCTAATCTTAGCAATGTCATTAGATTTCCTTTTTTAGAAACATCATAAGATCCTTCATTTTTAGCACTGCAATTAGAAACTTTCAGTATATCACTTCCCTTATGAAGTAAGTAAGTAAGTAAGTAAGTAAGTAAGTAAAGTATTTAGTGTGGATAACATATTTGGTTTGAATCAACCTTCCATATGATCCACAATAAGAAAACAGTAAAATAGATATACAGCATACAGTTACAACAAAATTATTACAACATGCATAAACATGATATATAACAGCATAGAAAAACAATAGGCCATTAAAATGACATTACTAGAAAATAGAGCTGTATCTAAGAATAATTAATTAAAAACACACAATACATAATACAATTAAGAGTCCTATTCTGGGAATTTCCAATGAATATATAAGACTTTTTGAATTGATGAATAGAGGAAGCTGTACGAATATTTGCAGGTATAGAATTCCAAAGTTTTGGGCCTGAATAAGAGAGACTTTGACGAAATAGTTCTACATGGTTTTGGTACCTTCAGTAGATTGTTTGATGATGATCTTAATGTTTTACCATCATGACCAACATACTGAAATAAGTTACATAGTTATGAAGGATTTAAATCATTCGATGATTTGTAAACTAAGGTGCTTTTTTTTGTAATTTATTCTATCTTGAATTTTCAACCATTTCAGCTCAGTGAACAGTTCTTGTGATGGGGCATCAAAGTCTTTATCTAAAATAATTCTTGCAGCCCTTTTCTGAAATTTAATGAATCTTGAAGATCATGCAATAGTTGAAGCTTAATAGATTTAATAAATATTAAGTTTACCATTGTTGGGATATTGCACGTCTTGCTGTCTTACTTTATCTACCTACGATAAAGAAAAGTGTGGTACGGGTGAATGTCAAGGAGACGGACAACGAGGCTTGTGATGTTACTGAATGTGCAGTCACGTAATAATAACGAACTAGACGCTTGATTTATAACTAGATAAAACGATCATTACATTTCCATATAATCTACAATAAATGAATATGTTAGACTGTCTGAAATGATATGATAGGTAATTGAATTCGTTTGGTCTATGAGGATAGAAGAGAAGGACATTTGATCTGTTACCAGAAACAAGTGGACATCTTTGTGCGTGTAGGACATTGCTTGGAAATGAAACCTGGCTTCATGCTGGCGGTTGCTGTGGAAACAGGATGGCATTTTGACAATCAATTTTCTGACTAATGAATAGTGAAGTATCTGTGATCATAGAAATGCTGTATTGACATCTTTCATTTGAAAAGATATTTCTCAATTTCTGATTAACTGTGCAATTCAGGTATATATCCAGACCTGTTTATTAATTGTAGACTTGCTAGATATATGGCTTTGTTGGTTGCAGACTGTGCCTAGGCTACTTGAGACATTATATATACATGATGCGTAGTGCTGACATGCTATTATATTTAACATTATGCAACAGACAACTGGCTGGATACAACATTTTGGTTCACCGTCCCGGTGGCTGGGAGCAAGAGGTTGTGGATTTGATACCTGGCTGTGACATACCAGAAGCATAAAAATGGTACTAGCATAGCTTCCTTGCTTTGCGTTCAATATATAAGGGTAATTTCAGGACTGGTTGGCCTGGTGTCAAGATAATATGTCTTGGTGTGGTATGGGTGACAAATGCTTACTGGGTGTGCCACTAGTCCACAGTGTGATACTACAGTGTGGTAGGACTAAATCTGTCTCAAGTAGACATTGTCTCCAAATGTAGAAATACTATCATTGCGATATTTCATTCAATAAATAAATAAATTAATTTAAAAAAAAATTTGAAAAATAAGACATTCTGGTTCCATTTCACCCGAATCAGTGGTCCAGTTCTGATCAGTTGGTCATGTCAGTCCTACATTAAATAAAATCAAGCCTTCCTATGTGATAGCTGTCCTGAAAATGACTGTACATTGTACAAGCTGTCTAAAACAGGCCACCAGTCTTGGTGCCTGTCGCAACACCAGGAGGTTTTGGGTATGATATTTGGCCGTGACAAACCAAAGTTTAAATAAAAATGGTAATAGCAGATGCATCTGGTTGGCATCCAGCATATGTAAAGATGGTTCTAGAACTGTTTAGACTGGAGTAAGAATAGTCTGATATGGTGTGGTATCATGCCACAGTTTGTATCATGCCAATTGACTACAGTGTACATGGTATCATGTCAATGTCTATGGTGTGATGCCAATTATCTACAGTGTGGTATCTGTGATATCATGCCTATTGTCAACAGTGTGATACCACTAAATCATGCCCTTGTCTACAGTGTGATACCATGGAATCATGCCATTCACCTACAGTGTGATACCACTTAATCATGCCAATTGTCTACAGTGTGTTAGCACTAAACACTAATATGTGTTACACTAATCATGCCAATTGTCTACAGTGTGTTAGCACTAAATCATGACAATTGTCTACAGTGTGATACCACTAAATCATGCCAATTGTCTACAGTGTGTTAGCACTAAATCATGACAATTGTCTACAGTGTGATACCACTTAATCATGCCAATTGTCTACAGTGTGATACCACTTAATCATGCCAATTGTCTACAGTGTGATACCACTAAATCATGCCAATTGTCTACAGTGTGTTAGCACTAAATCATGACAATTGTCTACATTGTTTTAGCACTAAATCATGCCAATTGTCTACAGTATGATACCACTAAATCATGCCAATTATCTACAGTGTGATACCACTAAATCATGCCAATTGTCTACAGTGTGTTAGCACTAAATCATGACAATTGTCTACATTGTTTTAGCACTAAATCATGCCAATTGTCTACAGTGTGATACCACTTAATCATGCCAATTGTCTACAGTGTGATACCACTAAATCATGCCAATTGTCTACAGTGTGTTAGCACTAAATCATGCCAATTGTCTACATTGTTTTAGCACTAAATCATGCCAATTGTCTACAGTGTGTTAGCACTAAATCATGACAATTGTCTACAGTGTGTTAGCACTAAATCATGCCAATTGTCTACAGTGTGTTAGCACTAAATCATGCCAATTGTCTACAGTGTGATACCACTAAATCATGCCAATTGTCTACAGTGTTAGCACTAAATCATGCCAATTGTCTACCGTGTGCAGATACCAATAAATCATGTCAAATGTCTACAGTGTGATGTCGCATTGAGACTGGACTGTTTTTGTCTCTTGGGAGACGAATCCCCAAATACTGAAATTCTGTTGTTGGGACATTTTAACTCTAGAACATATGAACAGGCATAGAGATCACGAAGTAACTTTCTGTTAAGGATGATGAAAATATACTGTTATTTATCAAACTTGATGTTATATTAAAATTGACATCTTATAGGTACACATGTCATCTATATTTCTATTTGTAGTGAACACTTTCATTGACCTGTATCTTAAACGTTTTAAATTATATGCAATTTTAGCACTGAATGCAATGCTAAACTAATATACACAAGTACATTTTGTATTTCCTATCTTAGAAAGTTATTCAAAAGATTTCAAAGTTAAGATGAAATTTTGTCTCTCTTTTTTTTTTCTTTTTTTTTTCTTTATGTTAATTGTTGTATACAAATCTAGAGGAGTATTCCATTTTATTAGTTTTTGCATGCAAATCTTGCTTAGTTAGAGAAACTGAAATCAGAAAACCATTATTAATACTGAGCTTACCAATAATTGTCCTTAAATCTGACATAATTTATAACAATTTATCATTACCACCCATGCATAATTTTGTATTAATTTTAGTGGTTACATATGATATTTTTCTATATTTTGAAATAATCTTCCTTGAAATATCTCTCATTTACTTTAAAGTGCAACTAAATCAGTTATAAATTTTAGCAATTTTCAATATTCACTGTTTGCTCTCAGATTGGTCCCTTGGGTACTTTTCCGATCTAATCAAACCTTGAGTTTTGGTTTGTTTGCTAGAGTTTGTCAATCTATCATGTTTTATTTACAGAGAAGAAATTTTCTAGATGATAAGCAAAGTCAAATTATTATGTTATGGAAATCACTGGAAACTTTGGCCAACAGAAAGATATAGATTGTGTCAATTGTGACTTGATGTCTTACACCATAAAGAAAGCAATCAAAGAAAAAATCTTTGAAAATATACTCAAGGACTCTTAAAGCACCTCTTGTATAACTTTGAAATTTCATGTCAATTTCTTTTTTCACATGTTGACCCTTTTTTAAACTAATATAAAAAGTAGGTCATGAAACATGCACCAATCTTTTGCTGAAATATGACTCATTACAATTTCTAAATAAATAAAGTTACATGAAGTTACATGAGAAACTTGCTAATTTTCTAATACTTGGATTTTATTTATGTATAAAAACATTTGTCACCTTAATTATGATTTCAATATACAACACGTATGCCTGGGAATTTTTATTGGATTGTTTTCCTTGATTGTAGTCCATAGTATATAACTGCTGTAACATTTTTTAGTGTTATGGTACATGTCATAACTGAGCAAAAATAAGCTATTTTAGAATGGGCATAGATGGATGATTAATAGAAAAAATCAACTGTTTTCTTGTAGGAAAATCTTGAAAATGTGTTGCTTTTTCCATTCTATGACAGACATAAAAGAAGTCAAGAATATAGATCTTTTGATAAAACTAGGACACTCAGAACATCCTCTATAGTGGCTGTGCTGATTCTTCTCAATAATTATAGGTAAAAAAACTATTTCTGTGTGTTTCTGTTCTTTAAGAAAGGTTTCACATTAAACATTCATTGAGCTGTTTCACTCTATCTTTTACAGGTAAGTGTCAGCCAGTGCAGCCTTTGTTAGACCACCCGTCTACAATATTAAACTGCAATTAACAGGTAGTGTGTGGGCAGGTGAGAACTCATCAAGGTCACCTAGAGTGGCGCCAACTATTACAGAATCTCCACCAGACAGGTTTGTGTGTTTATTTGGTCAGTTTTACCCTCATTCAAGGTTATAGTCTGATTGGGAATTCCATGCACCTATTGGTAACCATGACAAACAAGGAAGCTTGACATGGCCCCACTGAAGAATTTCAGCAGGACACTAATGCCAAACAGGTAAGACTGGTTTTGATAGACTGAATAAGTCTCAGAATAAGCTTGTATTGAAATACGTCTGTAGACATATATCTTTATCTTATTAGTACTTTACTACAGTGAAGATCCGTTTAAAATGTATATTCAATTATTATATGAAAGCGAGTGTAACTTGCTTCAAACCATAAACCCTGGGTCCTTGATTTGTTTACAGTTGTCATATAGTTAGATGGTGGTCCAGGTCCTGGTGGCCATCTGGTTAGATTGTCTGCCCTGGAATTCAGGTCATTGGATCAGTCCCTGGCAGCAGCATACTAATTAATAAAAGTAAAATTATGGGCTCCCTTGCTTGACACTTAGCATTTAAGGGTAGTTTCAGGACAGGTTGGCCCTGTGTTAGGATAATGTGACTAGATGAAGTATCATGCCACATGTGTATGGCATGCTACTGCAGTATGGCAGTACTATATCTGTCTCAAGTAGACTGTCTCCAAATTACTGAAATACTGTCAATGTGACATTTAACTCAAAACAAACAATTTATACATGGTATATAATTATCTATGTCTGGACTCTTAAGGATGGTTTCCTGCACTGTATCAAAGTGTGGCTTGATAATTCAGGGGTCAAAACACATGTGACTCTTAAGGCAAAGATTTTAAGGCTAAACCCTTTAAGAATGCCTTTACTGAAAAGAATAAGCTTAAAGTGACCTTGTCTAGAAGACCTGTTCTTTCTGTCTCAGACTCCAATTTGAAACCTGTCAGTTGCTGGCTCAGTATTTTTTATTTGCTTGGATTACAGAAAAAGAAATGATTCTGCTGTTGAATGACAAAGGATTGAATACTGTCCTGCATAAACAACAAAGTTGGAGGCTGTGTATTACACTTGTGTTCAGGATGAGCTTTCCTGATCGATTGTCGTCTGTTGTCAACAATTGCTTGTGAACACTTAAGTGCCCACATTTTTTACCAAATCTTCATGAAATTTGGTCAGAATGTTTATTTACAAGATATCTCAAATGAGTTCAGATTGGGTCACTTTGGGTAAAAAAATTAGGTCACAAGGTTAAATCTTATAATCATATAAAATCTTAATAGATCATTTTGAACACTCAAGAGACCACATTTTTCACCCAACCCTCACCATATTTGGTTATAATGTTTGTCTATACAAAAGCTTGGATGAGTGCAAAACTAGGTTTACATGGGGTCAAAAAGTAGGTCAATGGGGCAAATTCCTTAGGAAAAGCTTTTGAGCACTTTTTTTTCTTCTCAGCAAAAATACCACTAACATTTAATGAAGTTATGATGTCTTTATACATCAGTCTTATCAGGTGTGCCACACAGGGCCCTCTTGGCCCTCTTGTTACTGTGAATATTTTGAACTTGCTGCCGTTACCATCAATTCCCATTACAAATTCATAAACATATTGGCTATCAAGGCTCTAACATATGCATCATTATATCCTTTTTCAGGAGAGACACCATTGATAACTGGGGTCATTACAGCTTACTTTTCATAATTATGCCTGATGCTTCATAATATTCTGTGATAGCATGCGAAATGTGTTTTAATAAGTACCCTGGATATTGATTAGATGATACAAAATAGCTGTGTTTTGTGTGCCAATATGAGAGTCTGCTACAGTCCAAATCAGCGTGCTGTGTGACGTGATTGGGCATACATAAAACACCTGAGCAAAGCAAGACGTATTAAACTTTAGTATTAGTTTCCTATCAATATGGTGGATCATCTATTGACTTCTAATATCGATACTGTTGTAAGTTTATCCTTTTTCAGTTGTGCTCGTGTTGATAAATGTTGTGTATATATGTAAGTTTTCATGTCTCTAATGTATATAAACACTGAGTGTTAATTTTTTTCTTTGTGATTTGTAACAAAGAAAAAATCTCATCTATGGTAAATTGGATAGTAATATGAAGGATTTTTTTTTTTTTTTTTTTTGTAGTTTCCTTGACATTATTCAATGTTTGAGATTCAGTCTGAATTGCTTTATAATTGCTTTTATCCAAACTTTCTGGCCATAAATTTTGCATTTTAATTTAATTTAGAGAGTACAATAAGATACTAAAACAGGTTGTCTTTTCAATTTATTTTCTAATCATCATTTATTGCCATCTGCAGTTGTTTCAATGGACATATAAGTATGTAGGTCTAAATCCTTGTATTTATACAGTCCAGGCAAAGAAAAATCAAATTAAAGTTATGTTAAATCTCATTATATGAAAACACAACCTCCAAGAGTCTCTGTCTCAACAATTTTATAGCAGTAAACCGCCCCTTTGCAACTCATTAGTTTGCTACATCGAATGATGCTTTTTCCCCAGTTACTTCCACCCACATGTTTTATTGGTTCAAATCTCCACTGCAGCAAGTAGAACAAGAAATAATTGGATCCCATCAACATCAGTTGGTCTTCTCATGACTTCTGAGGGCAATATACAAATTTAATTGAAAAAAAAGGGAAAAAATACTCCAGAAAAAAAAAAAATTAAATGAAAGTGGTGTTAAGATATTTATTATTGCCTTGATTTTTAAAGGAGATTTTTGTTCAATATTGTTGTCAAAGATGATAGGAAATTGGTTCTTTTTGTTAATTGTTTACCACAAATAAAAAAAATAAAATTTTGTCTAAAGAGGTTATACAATGCTGGTCCAGGTGATTTGGGCCTTGTATGTAATTGGGTTTTTGTATTCTTTGATAGTTTGTCTCTAGCAGTGGTCTGCAATTGACTTGTGACATACTTTGATAGAAAAAAAAACAAAAAACATAAACATGTCCATAATATCATACAGTCTTGATATTGGCATAGAAATTGTGCTCAAGGAAGCTCATTTTTTACTTTGATGAAACCTGAAAGAAAATTGAAAGGGAAGAAATGTTTGGTCTCTATCATCCCTGTACCTTGCATATATCTTTCTTGGTGAAACACTGTCACCCATAAAATGTGATTTAAACCCTTCAATAAACAAATACCTTAGTCTTTTTGCAAGGTGGAAAAGACTTCAAAGATTTCCAATTATCAGATACAAAATGAGTGGTATTTTACAAACTAGTAAAAAAATACTCAGAAATACTCAGCATTTTTTTAAAGCATTTTTTCTTATAAATGATTGTATACATTTAAATTGTGTTATATATTTTGAATGCCATATGATCTTGAACAAGTGATGTCAAACTTTAATTTGAATGCAATATGATTTCGAACAAGTGATGTCAAACTTTAATTTGAATGCAATATGATCTTGAACAAGTGATGTCAAACTTTAATTTGAATGCAATATGCTTTCAAACATGTGATGTCAAACTTTAATATGAATTCAATATGATCTTGAACAAGTCATGTCAAACTTTAATTTGAATGCAATATGATCTTCAACAAGTGATGTCAAACTTTAATTTGAATGCAATATGATCTTGAAAAAATGATGTCAAACTTTAATTTGAATGCAATATGATCTTGAATGCCAAGGCTGTGGGTTTGAATTTGACCCCACTAAATTATTCTGTATTCATTAAAAATGAAACTTGGTAGATCAGGCGTCAGAATGCTGAAACACTAAGAGAACAAACCAGTTGTAATGGTAATCAGTCTGAATATACACAATAAAAGAAAAAAAAACAAGAGCAAGGATTTGGATATCAAATATATTGAATGGAACATAGATAGACTTACAAGCTTCATCACTGTCTGAAGTGGTGGATGAAACTGTCATTGTTCTTGCATGAAGAATACACAGAAAGCTGTGAAAAATGTCTGGATTGAATCTCTTGTACCATAATTGGCAGTTTTTTTTCCCCTAACAGAAAGATGGATGAAGGAAAAATGATTGATGTGTCTGTAGACAAAATAAAGGTGTTTTGAACAGAAGGGTTGAAAGGATGGTTTTCTATTGTCTGATGTAATTATGCAGACCTGGTAAACAACACCATGACTCTTTATTATGTTCTGTTTGTTTTTTTATTTTTCATGAATTACAGCTATTTGAATAAAAGCAATACAGTAATATGTGGTAGATATGGTTCTAACTTAATTAGTTCCCTACTGGTGTTTACACTGGAGGAGACTATAGGTTTGCCCTCCGTCTGTCCGTCCGGAAATCTGGATCCCGCGATAACTTAAAAACCATTTAAGATAACATTATGAAACTTGGTACACATGTATATGAATAGATGGCAGTATGGAGATTCTGCACTTGCCTTTTTTTTTTTTCTCTTGGACAAAAATACTGGTTGCTGTGGTAACGGAAAAATTATGCACTTCACTGGTAAGGGATTTATGTGTTGCGTGCATCACCAGTTACTTGTTTATTATGAAAGGCAGAGCATCACTAATGGGGTAAAACTTATAACCCTTTATATCACTCAGATAATTATACTATTTTGTAAAACTAGGTAAGAATCATAAAATTTGCAGTGGCTGTGTGGTTTAGAGTGTCCGCCTCAGAATAGGGAGGTCATTGCTTTGATTCCTTGCAGCAAAATAACAGTCAAAAAAATGGTATGCAGGATGAAATCAAGATATTTAATCTATTTTCTTGTGTTCTAGGAGTAAAGTCTTAGGATAGTCTGACCCTGTTTGTAATCTTGCATGTGCTGTCTGACCTTGTTTCTAAAAGGTCTAATCTTGAATGCGTTGATCTGACCTTGTTTGTAAAAGGTCTAATCTTGCATGTGCTGGTCTGACCTTGTTTGTAAAAGGTCTAATCTTACATGTGCTGATTTGGTCTTGTTTGTAAAAGGTCTAATCTTGCATGTACCGATCTGGTCTTGTTTCTAAAAAGTCTGTTATCTTGCACGTACTGGCCATTCAAACTGGTGAGTTTTCCATGTGAACACTCCCTTCATTATCAATGAGCAGATTTTCATAAGCAATGTAACAGCTTTATAGGATTCTAACTTTTCCCCTGTAAATTAACATAAGATTAAAAGTTCACACTGTAGAGTCTATTAAGATGAAGATAATGATCAGTACTGATCTAGGTTTTCAGTGCTTAACCCTTTCCCTCATAGAGGAAACCATGAAAAGACCTATGCGAACAGCATAAAACCAGATCAGCCTGCGAGTAACTCGCAGGCTGATCAGGTTTTATGCTGTTCGCTGCTCCTCAGTGGTCTGGTAATGAGGATTTTACAATTAAATTTGGTAAGGTTTGAGTTTGGCTTTCTGCAGATCAGACTTTATGTGGTACCTATTGAGTGCGTCAAAATGAGTCTATATGAGGGAAAGGGACTTTGACCTTGTGTTTTCAGAATGAGCGACCATGTGGCAAGAGTTATTCTATACATGCTGCTTACTGAAATAGTTAAGCAGCACACCTGATTTTGATTCAGAGAAATAGTAATTAATCTATGCCAGAATGTACAGGTACAAAAAATGTTCCTTAGTTATTACTACAAGGGATAGAAGTATAGCAAATCAAGGTCAGTAATTAATACATAATTGATTGGACTTTGGCAAAAAGCCTTCAGTTTGCTGTTCTGTTCTGAGCAAGGGAGCATGCTTGGCTTTACCCTAGTATGTGCTGTTCACTGAATTCCTCATACAACAAATACTATGGAACCCGGCTTCATCGAATCATTGATTGATAGACCATAGTGCTGTGAACAGGGCAGTGGGAAATGCTCTGTTGTTATTGTTGTTGTCTGAGAACGTCGTATCAGGTTGGATTGTCTTGTTAGTGACGAAAGTGTTGGAACATCAACGTTGGATTTTTGAAATGTTTTTGGACATACTGTTAGAGGAAAGGGATAAAAATTGTGTGTAAAAAATGTGTAAAGTATTTTTATTTTTTCAATTTATTCTTCATTTTGTGGGACATTCTGTTCAAAATAAAGACATATTTATAATGGTTGAATGAAATTATTATAATTCTCATATTTTCATTTGCAACTTGATTTAGTATATTTATTAGGTATATTTTCATTTGCAACTTGATTTAGTATATTTATTAG
This sequence comes from Solen grandis, assembly GCA_021229015.1. Lineage (NCBI taxonomy): Eukaryota > Metazoa > Mollusca > Bivalvia > Adapedonta > Solenidae > Solen > Solen grandis. Next base: position 35,210,742 of record CM037787.1, read on the forward strand.
GTATATTTTCATTTGCAACTTGATTTAGTATATTTATTAGATATATTTCAGACAAAATATAATATTCATGTCACTAACGTTACAGTATAATACAATTGAAATAACTTAAAGTAAAATCTGTTTGATTAAGACTCCTGACTGTGTGATAATTCATCTGATAGCAATTCTTCATTTTTTCTTACAAGGCTTTAACTTTATGTAATCAGTTGAATGTAGAAACAGGATAACCTGGCGAATAAGAATCCCAAGGGGGTCATTATTTTGCATATATTTTCTGACTAGTGTTAGCATATTGATCAGAAAAGGAGCAAGGCCAGGAAATATATGCACTCTGAAAATGTTTGCTCATGAAAAAATCAAAAGAATAGTTTAAGGCCATATGATTATTTGTAGGTACAATAAATAATGGCAGAGTTCAATATATAATGTAGTATCCTAAAGTTACAAAATGTGTACAAATAGATTGTAATTTTATTGTCAGGGATTATTCAAATATATTGAATCTAAATTAAATTGTCATCTAAAATATTATAACAAAAATGTGTTCTATTGGAATTAATCAAACATACTAACAAATTCAATACTTGTAATTTCATCAGGTAAAGTTCATACTAAATAAAATCAAAATTCAATAAATTATTGAGTTATCAATTACAGTCAATTACAAATGAAATCATAAAAACTATAATTATCAATATAGTGTTACTTCATTCTTATCAAATTATTACAGAATACAAAGATAATTATCATTATATTGAATATAATGATTGTTAAGTATTCTCATGTTTTAATTTGTTTTCTAATATTATTTTATTCAGAATGTGTTATCATAATGTACAATTCATCATTTGTGTTTGTGTATTCTTGATCGATTGTCTTGATGGAATCAGAGTTCGTTTATTCATGTTTGCCATTATGATAAGATTTTTTGAGATAACATGATAAAGTACTGGTCCAACCCAAGAAATTTTGAGATCAACAGATATAAGTTGTTTAAATTTGTTTTCCAATTAGGGTAAAGGAAATAAAAATCCAATGTTACCTGTTGAATACATGATTGTATTTCATTGGCATTCTTTACTCTGACTTGCTTAATTGTATGCATATGTGTGCCTCAAAAGTAATTTAACCCTTTCCCTCATATAGACTCATTTTGACGCACTCAATAGGTACCACATAAAGCCTGATCTGCAGAAAACCAAACTCAAACCTTACCAAATTTAATTGTAAAATCCTCATTACCAGACCACTGAGGAGCAGCGAACAGCATAAAACCTGATCTGGTTTTATGCTGTTCGCATAGGTCTTTTCATGGTGTCCTCTATGAGGGAAAGGGTTAAGTGGATAATTAAGTTCGCCTTGAATGTCTACATTTTGATAGATCTATCTTGGGCCAGAAAAGTACTCTCTAATTTAAAATCCTTTTATTGGGATAATCAGACTTCAACAATTTGCATTTAATATTATAATGTGGCTTTGAAATCTTCAAATTTTATTGGATTTAAATTCTGACTTCAACAATCTGCCATCTGACCTTAAAGTCCACATTTCTATAGAATAATTTGGCCTTACAAGTCTGCATTTTCATAGGATATTGTTGCTTCTTATGTCTGCATGTATAGCTTGTCTGTTTTTTAAAGGGAAAAAAATTGAAGTATTGCCACCATTCTGGTGCCGTCATGAAAAATTTTGGCTGATTTCCTTATATGCTCTATATAGAAATTTCAAAATTCTTTTGTGAACCTCATGGCTGTCTACCATAATTGCTAAAACAAAGTGGATTCCTTGAAAAAAGAGACCCCTAAGGGGTTACCAAGTTTCCTTATAAAGCTGTATATTATATAAAATTAAAAAAGTCTTCTCTTCTGGAACTAATGTTCTGAACTAATTCTTGTTTTGCACCAGTGATTACATCAAGGTTTCATATATAATTGCATAACCATTTTCGATCCCTTGAAAATTGAGGCCTCCAGATGATTGACTAACCTGAGAATTCATTGTATCTGAAATTTGAATCTGGTTGCTGCTGGAAGAAACCAGAAAAAAACAAGTGACTTGAATAAGCTGATGTACTCTGGTGTGCTATCTAGGGCCATATGTATATAAGAAGATAGTATCAAATAATAATTGTTCTGACTTTAACATTCACTCAGCCCCTCACTACGTGGGTTCAAATCCCAGCAGGGTCATTTGGATTTTCATGTGAGGAAGCCTTCCAGCTGGCTTGCAGTAAGTTGGTGGTTCTACCCAGATGCCTCCATGCATTCGGGGTCTTTATCTACCTTTAATTAGATGGACATTGCTATATGACTGAAATACTATTGAAGTGATGGAAAAACTCAAATAGTCAAGTCACTGTTCCCAGACCCTTCTATACACAGGACATTTGATCATTTTCTAGTCATGCTCTGAAGCCCTTGAAATTTGAGTTTTGTTGTTGTCGCAGTGCAAAAAGTTTAATGTAGCCCATTCCTCAAACACTTTCAACAAAGGAGCATTGGCATCCGCATGTGGTACTTTTGTTAAAATTATGATTTCTCTTGGCATTCAAATAAAAAAGTGTCATTGATGATAATGCATGCTAATAATGGATTTTTCAATTACATTTTCATGGTTAGGCGCAAATTATGTGGATGGTTACATCTTTGTGACCAGCAAAATGTTCATCTAAGCTTAATGAATTCAGAACAAGATTTGGTTGGTTGGTTTCCCTCAGTTGACTCTTTGGGATTCCTGAAAAAGAAATAAAAAATGATTTCTTTTCATTCAGGGAATATGAGACTCCAGTATGGGGAGATATGATTATTCCATTTCTCCACATTAATATTAGACTGGTTTTCAGGCTGGAAATTAGAACTGTGGATCCAACAAGGCCTTGTAATTGTATTCACGGTGTTCGAAATGGGTTTAGTCGCTGGAAATCATTTGTGCCTGGTAATCTGCACTTTGCATCCATTGAAATTCATAATCTTGTTCAAACTTCTTGTGAAGAGTTATGCCCCCTGTTGTCCAACCCATGCTGATCTTAATGGTGTTTATTTTAAAGGACATTAAGCAATAGCTTTAAGCTTCAGTTCATATTTTCCCCATGATCTTTTCAGATTGTTTTGAAAGGGGATTGAGGCAATTTATTGAGGTCTGTGGGTGTCTTTGTCAGGGAAGTACCAGGATTTGTGATATGAAAACTTGGCTTTGATCTTGCGATCCATCCTGGGCATGTGTTTTGCTGGGAGTTTTGAGGTCATTTGCAAAGTTGTTAGAATGTTTAACAAATAATTCTTATCTGCTGCTGTACAATGAAGTTCCATTACTGTGTACTGCCTTACAACATGGACCCCCAATATAGCATGGTGCAAACCGTGGACTCTATTTATATTACTGTAATCTGTCCATTTTTATCCAAGTATAGTGATAGTGCAGTTCATTTTATGTTGTTTTCCAGGTTTGTACCCCAATGACGCATTGTGATGGATCTGTATTGTTGCTATGTAAGGAGGGCACCATGGTCTACTGGTGATATACATCACTGCAGTCCAAAGGTTTTGGATTCAGATTTCATTGGGGTAAAGGTTTATCATGGCCTTCCTAGACTCAAAGTACTGGTCCATCCTAGGAACCGTTGATAGAGATTAGTCTAAGTTAAAAGAACTTTTTTCCTGTCAACGTCTAACAAAACTACTAACAATTGTAATGTTTGTCATCAGGTCATGAGGGTGTACTACACATTCCATGAGGGCCTATTACTCATCTATGAAGGTGTATTACACATCCATAAAAGTGTATTATACATCCATGAAGGTGTATTATTCATGCATGAGAGAAAGTTTGATGCCTTCAAACAGCTGAAGGATACTGGTTCTGCAAAAAAAAATTAAAAAATGCTTTGTTGCATGTTCCTAAATCAGTGGACAAGAAGAAGATGATAATTACTTAACCCTTTCCCTAATAGAGGACACCATGAAAAGACCTATGCGAACAGCATAAAACCAGATCAGCCTGCAAGTAAATCACAGGCTGATCAGGTTTTATGCTGTTCGCTGCTCCTCAGTGGTCCGGAAATGAGGATTTTTATAATTAAATTTGGTAAGGTTTAACTGTGGTTTTCTGCAGATCAGGCTTTATGTGATACCTATTGAGGGCGTCAAAATGACTATATATGAGGGAAAAGATTAATGGATTAGCTTATGTAAGTGCAGGTATACTTTTCCTGAACTCATTAATATTGATAATATTAAACTTAAGCAGATTGTTTACAATAGCCACCTTCTCTGTAGTGACACCTTATAGACACACCTTGCCATTTCCTGAGTCATCAATAAAGGTCTCGTTAGCCTGTTCAGTTGCTTCTATTTCGGTGGCATACCTAAATGGAGACAGTCCTGCCCGAGTCTCGCATGTATTGACTGGCAGCAGTTTAATGTCATTGTGTTGTATAATTTGAGCACTTCCTGCAGTAGTCACATTGCTGTAATTAACATCCGTAATTATTCCAGCATTTAAATAGTTTTTCGTGGAGATAGAATGAGTGTGTAGAGATCCTGGTAATGGGTTTGTAATGGCAGGATGGGTTACCAGCAGTCTCATTACAGTTCAGGCTAAATTCAGATTTTTGTTTCAAGGCCACAATTAATCAAGGAAATTTAATTAGAAGAATCACCATAGCTACTAATTGAGATTTTTATACCAGCAAAGGGGGGATCATGTATCCTTGCATCAGGTGATTTAGCATCAGACCCTACATATTTTTGTGTCACCTGCATAGCATGAAAGACAAAGGGATCACTTTGGTCATTATGGTCAGCATCATCTGTGGCATCCAATTTGCTTTTCCAATCTCTAACTAATCATGGAACAGGAATGTAATGTATAGGACAATAACACAGATGAGTTAGATTTTCAGCAGAGTTATTGCCCTTTGGTATTGAACAAATAACAGGATCTTGTTTAACCATTGATAAAAGCAAACAAGAACATGTTAAGAAATGGTGTAGTATCTCAGTTATGATTGATTTTCTGTGAAATGTATTGCACAGAACTAGGTTATTGCCCTTTGGTTATAGAATAATTGTGATAGCTATCATTATCATGTCAACTAAGATGTTTAAAGACTTGAATATTACTTAATACTTTCATATCATGAATAATCTTGGTCAGTATTGGTGTGACCAGTGTTGCTTTCAATAACCATGACTTTATCATGTCAGCCATGGTAAATGGTATGTGATCAGTAAAGTAAACCAAAAAAATTTTGTGACCACTAGTAAACCGCCTTTGGTTTGATTTTACCATGGATAAGCATGGTCAGCTGTGATCATTTTCTGCAAGGGTATTCCTACAGCACCATTTTTTTTCTTGGGGGATTCAGAATTACCTCCTGCTTTACCAGATCATTTGCTGAAGGTTGCAGGTTGTTTCTCTCCCAACTGCGACATAATTATCTATTGATTTTTGTCATAGAAGATTTTATTCAAATTCCTAGTACAAGATTTCATCTAATACGTTTTGCTGTCTGATGCATTATTGTCCATTTACTTCATATAAGTATAAAAAATAAATTAAATCTTGCAGACCAAATCGAGGACTGACTGTGAAACTGTACCATCTCCTTCTATTTCTGTATACGCAATCAGTCCTTGAGATGCTTGATGCCAGAAGTGGACTTAACCAGAATGCTGAAATCCAGTCAGTTTGTGAAATAAAATTTTGGTAGGAAGAGGATTTATGGTGAGCGAATTAACTGTGTGATTGATAAACAATGATGAATTAGTGTTGCAATACACATCCAACAGCACAGCCTCAGGTCTTATATGTTGACAACAATCCACAAATTAAATTTGCTTTGATGTCATGCCTTCTTTTAACCTTTATTTTTGAGATGAATATGAATACTTCTTTTTTACTTTTTTTCTGTAGCTTAAATTGCATATAAAATTAATAGAAAAAGGCATGTAATAAAAAAAAAGGTTGTAGGCATGATTATGCAGGCATACAATAAAAAAGATGGCTAACTTGTTGAAATAAAAGTTTTAGAAGTTATTGGAAGAATAATCTGTAAAGTTTTTTTTTTGTTTTTTTTACTTATTTTTGTTTAACCCAACATGATGTATCCTTTTTCCTTCTTCTTTAACCCTTTCCCATATAGAGGAAACCATGAAAAGATCTATGCGAACAACATAAAACCAGATCAGCCTGCGAGTAACTCGCAGGCTGATCAGGTTTTATGCTGTTTGTTGTTCCTCAGTGGTCTGGAAATGAGGACTTAATAATTAAATTTGGTATGGTTTAACTGTGGTTTTCTGCAGATCAGGCTTTATGTGGTACCTATTGAGTGCGTCAAAATGAGTCTATATGAGGGAAAGGGTTAAATGATCTTGTGTTCTAAATCTCTTTATTTTTAAAGTTTCCCCTTCATATTCAAATTTATCAGTAAAAGCATTTGTCATGACGTTATTGGCTGAAATAGTTCTTGATGAACAATATTTTTTTTTAAGTTCAGAAAAGAAAATTTAAATTATTGCTTTTCGTCTCAGAATTAAAAGACTAAAAGACGGGCTTTAAGTCAAGTTTTAATATCAAGTCATGTAACTTATTTCTACAGACTGTCAGTGGTTGGAAATTATAGTGATCCAGTCTATATATCAGAGGAGTGGCGAGTATTTGCAAAATAGAACACTTGAACAAAATATTTTTTTTTCTATTCATTAAATTTATTATATACAAAATTAATATATTCATGTAAGTTTTTATTATATATAATCACAAAGGGAGTGAACAAGTATAAAAAGTCAAGAAAAAATTGCAAAACCTTGAATGCATTTTGCATTTCGTTGTTTGCTTTTTTCAAAATGAAAATTAATGACCCTCTTTTCCTTCTCAGTTTTAACCTCAGCCTCAACTGACTATTTGATTAAATGAAAAAGAAATGAGCTGTTATTATTAGAGTCATGCTGTTCAATACAGAGAGAATCATCATGAAACACTGATAGGTTTTATTCTAATTAAATTTTCCTGACAGGTTTTTGTAGCAAAGATTCCTTTTACAGAATGCTTTAATTTGTTACAATGGTTTCATATTTTTTCCTGTTTTCTTTTTTCTCATTTTTCACTTCCAAAAAGTTAAAAGAAAATGAAACATTGTGTAAAGAAGAAAAAAGAAAGGGTTGAGTATTGTTTTCTATTATTCTGTCATTATTTCTACCTGAACAGGATTCAAACTCCAAGCCTTTGGTATCCAATCATTTACTAATATCATGTGATCATGGTATACAATAGCTCTTCAGTAAAGAAGTAATAAATGTATTAACTTTGTCAAGTCTCAAATATTTGAGAGGTTGGAATGAGGACATGTTTAGATTGTATATTAATAAGTGTTTAAATATTTCAAATCTACTATCTTAAATTAAATAGTTGTGTAGAAAAGATGATTAAAAGGCAAACTGCAATAAAGTTCTGATCACTATGCTATGTATATACATCAGACAGTGGACAAGTCAAAAAGCTGGTAATGACCGAAAATAATCAAATTCACACAGACGCAAGATTAATTTCCCCGTTGATGCAGTGCCGTAGTTTCCATAAATAGACATAAATTGTTTTGTTTCCATCTAAGATGGGGAAAGAAAAGTGATTGTTATTCAAGAAATATTGCGTTAACATTTTGGATGAAAGTCATTCTGAAATGGATGTACCTCGGTAAAATATTTGTCTGAATATATTTCTGGATTCAGTTCGTCAATATATCCTTAGATCGTGAAAATTTGGGGGGAGAGAGATGTTAAAGAATTACAATATTCTTTAATGTTGTTGCACGCTCACACTGGGAAACTATATTGTTTTACATGTTTGCAAGAGCTTTCATTGTGCCATATGTATATTATAGTTGACTTATTTATCTGCATTATTATATAATCATTAGTTTGAATTGCTCACTTTGAAATTACTAATTAAATGTCAAAACATGTTGCATTCTTTCTACCATTGTACTTCTTCTTTTTCCTATTGATATGCAGGACCCACCCTTTGGGCAATGTCGCAAATGTTTCCAAAGTTGCATGGCTTTACAGTAAAGTTATGGTAAAATCATTATTTTCATTGACATTGAATTTCGTTGATACGGGGTTCAATCCCACAATCTTCGAAATCTGCAGTATTGTATGCTACCTCCGGCTCCGTTCTGGTTATTAGATCACTTCATCATTGGTTTACAAAATTTTATTGAAATTTATTGGCTTAGTACGGTATAGACATGCCACAATTTCAGGTTGTTGATTCATGCCTGTCCTGTGGAACACGTCCTTTAAAAACATACAAAATCATTTAGAACAGCAAAGAGTTCAACAAAAGCTGCACAGATGCTTCGCAGAAAGACAAATCTTATTGTGTTCATCTGCAAGGGCAAACCAGGATGGTATTTTCAAACAGGAACATAATGATTTTACAGGATGAGTAGATTTGCGAGCTTCACAGAATTGTCATTTATGGTGATTTAAGTGAAGTTGACAAGCATCCTTTTGGCACAAGGTCATAAATGACTGAATGTAAAAGATCAGTCAGCTAGAATAAGGTCTGATATTTCTGTTTGTGGAGAGAAAAAGGGGTCTTAAGTAGGGTTTTCAAATAGTTACTTGGAAATTTTACTTGCATTGAAAATGGAAAGCTGTGTGTAACTTCCAACTTTGACAAATTAGCATTCTTATTGCTGTTGAATGTCTCCAGTAAAATAGCTTCAAGATAATGAAAACAGATTCTAGAAGGCTCTAGAATAAAGATTCCATGGCCATTTGTATGATGCATTTAGCATTCTCAGCTTTTACAGAGACCGTCTTCACAAAACGTAACCATGTCAACTACTTGCTTTAAGAGGTCATTTTGACTTGAGTCTGTAGTTCACCCTGATACTTAAAAATATTCTTTTGCCAGTGTGAACTTTGAATTATTTAAGGTTAGGATTGTAAGTGTATATTATAATATCAAAACTGCGGATTTTTCATGTGAGGAAGCCTTCCAGCTGGCTTGTGGTAGGTCGGTGGTTCTGCCCGGGTACCTCTGTGTACTCAGGGGTCTTCCTCCACCTGTAATTAGCTGGACGTCGCTATATGATTGAAATACTATCGCAGCGACGGTAAACCCCAATACAACAACAACAACAAAACTGCTAGCTAGGATGGATTTCCCAGCCTTCCTGATTTAGCTTCCAGCTGGGAGGCCTCCTGGATGGTTGATAATACCTTGCCATTAGCATCCCATTATATTGTCCATTTTCCATTCTATTAGGTCATAATCTAGTCCTGAGTCATTACTGGTAGAAAGTAGCAGTTAGCAACATCAGATAATAACTTCTGACCATTCTAGGACATCTTCATTTTCCTTGCCAGGTTATTTAAATGTCATCCACATCTTACACGCAGCGGTGCCCCGTAATTTTCTTTCACATGTGCTCCCACTCAGTTTCATAATGGAGATCATCTTAGCATATTATGTTGCAACACTATTTCGGTATGATGGGTCTTTATTTGGTTCCTGGCCACCCACAATTGTTTGACATCTCATGAAATGTGCTGCAAAATTGTTAGGTATATTTATGGCTTCAGTGTGCTAAAAAGATATCAGGAAAGCATGGGAAAATTTTGTTTATTGAATTTGGATGGGTAGCAGGGTGTCACAGGATTTATGTAAAAGCTGCAATTTTCTCTGCCTGGGACCAAATCCATCGTTTGTGTGAATCGCTACTTACTCTTAAAGAAGGAAGGTGATATTTTTTCTTAATTTACATGTTGATGATTGTCACTCATTGCTTTGCTTCTTCTTATCTGTCTTTTAATCCCAAATATAAATAGTCTCCAAATGACTGAAAAACTGATGGTGGGACAAATAATTGGACAAACAATGTGACCTTGTATGAGCTTCAATTTTACCTATTAAGGTTAAACTTTTCAATTTGAAACTAAAATAACAACTGCAGATTCTCAGTAATTACATGAGAGATGGAAATGATTGCATAAAAACTGAATTAATATTGCTGTACATTTTCCAGGGGAATTGGATTTAGAAGCAAATTTAATTTGGTGAAGTATGGTTTTCCAATCAGAGCAGTAAGTGTTAAATGGATTAGCAGCAAGGCTTTTTATCATTTTGGCAGATTAATTTCTGAAAATGCAGTCACGGCTGTCAGTCATTTCTTTACTCAGGTAATTCTGTTGACCTTTAAACATGATGTAATTATAAAAAAAATAGCTCAGTGCAACAAGTATCAAACAAGATCATTGATTTGGGAGAGAGGGGGGGGGGTTAATATAAGTGGATATTTGTATGGTTTTATCCACAAATATTTGTCCTACAAAACCGTTCATTAAATTTGGACACAGAAACTGAATGCAGGGGGAGGTTGTGTATTGTGTAGTGAACTTGGATAAATTGGTGTGGCTGGAATATTAATCAACTTCAGTGATTTCTTTGTCTGTTTAAATCACTGTTTATATAAGTAAGTAATCAGCCTAACACTGTGGTCATTTTCATCTCTCTTTTTCTGTGGATGGTATTGAAGTAAATGGTCAGCTTTGGACATCTCTTGATTGTTAAAGGACGTGATTATTGTACGAAATGTTTGCCATGATTTATTGAAGCATCTATGAATATAAAGCAGTTGAAGTAAGCTTCGTGATAACCCGGGAACAAAAAGCCCTCAAATATATTTTTTTAAAAATGAAAACAGATATCTTTAAGATATTCTTTTGTTATTACTGATGAGAGTTACATTTTCATTTTTTATTCTGTGGAGGTGTAGGGAAACACAGATTTTAAAAGATATTAGCAGAATGGTTTCATGGGCAAAAGGAAGAAACTGTTTTTTTATGTAGAGTGCTCACTGGATTGCCCAATACTCCTTCAGAAATGTTAACTGATCTATAACAATGTCTTCATCAGCAAATTCTGAAAATTTGGACGAGTGAATCTGCAGGGACATTTTGCTATTCATTTAGTCTTTGTGTATGCCTGACTGGTTTTTGCAAATTTTATTGAAGTCTTAAAATGGTCCATCAGCTATTTAGATATGAAAGAAAATATTTCTGTTTGAAGTTTTCTGGTAACTGTCGAAGTTTTCTGGTAACTGTCGACATTGATGTTGGCATCTAGGGAGATGTTTATCATGAGGGCAGGTACTGTCATGTCTTGATCCGAATATCAGTCACTCTTAAAGATTTCATTGATTTCTACCACTACAACCTATTGTCTATCCCATTTAAGGTCAATATTACCTTCTGGAAATGACTCCAGCTGACCTCTGATTGGACAAAAATTTACCCTACCATTTTTCTGTCATCAACTATAATTTCTGGTTTTCTTGTTGCTGCATCATTTCCAATAGGTCCAGTTCAGAGAGTAATGAAGTGTTAGCCATTCAAGACCAAACATTCGACTTCAGTTGATATTGAACAAGACGCAACACTATTGAGTCGCCCAGCGGAAGAATCCAAGCTGTTTGGATTGGTGTTTACATGCAGTGATTACGAGGGCTCTAACAAAACCAGCCGTGTCAGATATCAATAGTGGACTGTTGGGGTTTACACTTCATTCTTTGCGTCTTAGTGCCAATCAATAATTCACCTTTATTATGGAATCAAACCAGGTCAAGATCCTTGAGGTCACAAAGTAAAGTCACTAAAAGATGCAGCAATTGTGGCCAATTATAAGGTGTGGACAAGGTGGCTTGGTGACTTGGATGCATTGCATTCATGGCCAAAGCAGAAAAATATACGAAACTGATCTCCATAGCTTGTTGAATGAATTGTTCCCTCTTTCATTTTTATTGATAAAAAGTGTGTAATTCATAATAGTTATAGCAAGTAAGTCAGTAAAGTCTATATTTAGAGTGGATATCGTATAAAGTCTTTTATTTTAACCCTTTCCCTCATATAGACTCATTTTGACACACTCAGTAGGTACCACATAAAGCCTGATCTGCAGAAAACCACAGTTAAACCTTACCAAATTTAATTACAAAGTCCTCATTTCCAGACCACTGAGGAGCAGCGAACAGCATAAAACCTGATCAGCCTGCGAGTTACTCACAGGCTGATCTGGTTTTATGCTGTTCGCATAGGTCTTTTCATGGTGTCCTCTATGAGGGAAAGGGTTAATAACAAAATGTTCATATAGTAAATGTACCTAAAGCCATATTTTTGTCATATATAAAATGAATTTAAATACATTCAGAAGTTTTGTTTCATTACTATAATAAATTTGACAATTTATAAACTTGGCAAGGGACCCCTATTGAATGATTGTGTCTTGTCTATGTATTTTGTCAATTAGACCATTCCAGTTGGTGTCTTACATGGCTGTGTTTTTGGTAAGCCATGTTCATTAGAAGTTCATATTTGACACAAAGATTGCCATGTTATGACCTTTCAAAGTCATTTGCATAATATCTTAGTCAAAACCTTAGCAGTCACAATATCAAATATGAAGGCATATATGCTTATAAAGAAAGGACTTGCGGATTTATACTTTTTACCTGTGGACCAATTCACCTAACTTCATACGAACCAAATTTAGTGAAACAGGCTCCTAGTCTTTTGCCCAAGTCAAAGCAAGCAGAATCAACTGGAATACAGAACAATTACATGACATCAAAGTGCACATGTACTGAAACATCAGAAGTTTAAGTTAATTGCTGCTGTTTTACGCAGTCTGTGGGTTTTATTTGATTATAATAAGTGGGTCAGGAAAACACATCTGACAACACCAAATGGCACTCAACGCACGATTTAACCGACATACATTTATGCTGTGTGTTTATAATCATGTCATATTGCAGTTGGTTTGCGGTTGGTTGCTGGATAATAGTTGATTTAATTTTGCTAGCTTTATGAGAACTGTCAGAAAAAGAGATTAATTATTTCTACCAAAGCATGCTGAAATAATACTGATTATACCCCCACTCGATATAAGATTAATGTATGTTGTGTTTTATTTAACCCTTTCCCTCATATAGACTCATTTTGACGCACTCAATAGGTACCACATTAAGACTGATCTGCAGAAAGCCAAACTTAATCCTTACCAAATTTAATTGTAAAATCCTCATTACCAGACCACTGAGGAGCAGCGAACAGCATAAAACCTGATCAGCCTGCGAGTTACTCGCAGGCTGATCTGGTTTTATGCTGTTCGCATAGGTCTTTTCATGGTTTCCTCTATGAGGGAAAGGGTTAATACTCCTGATTAAAATAAGGAAGTGGGATCTATATAGGAATCACACTTTTCACATCACGACCGTCACACCCTGTCCCATTCTAGTAATACTTACAAGCCTGCATAAAAGAAAGTTTGGCAACTTTTATTGATAATGCCTTAGCACTTGGAATAATGATTTATTGTTAAAGGAACTTTCAGCAGACAAGTGCAGATAACTCTGTAAAGGATTTCATGCAAATTATAGCCCTTTATCTGTGTCAAGGGGGTATGCAGGGAGGAAAATAATCACCTTCAGTGAAAGTTCTAGTTTTTAGCTCACCTGGCACGAAGTGCCAAGATGAGCTTTTGGGACCAGCCTTTGTCCAGCGTCCGTTTTCATGAGTAGTAAGTCGTGAATTGTAAGTCGTCAACAATTTATTTAAAAATCTTTTCTCTGAAACTACTGATGGGAATGTGATCAAAATTTGCAAGGATGTTCCAAAGGTGATCCTCTATAAAAATTGTTCAAATGGTTCTGGTCTGTTGCATAATTAGGTCACAGGAGCTAAAAATAGATTTTAAAAAGTGAAATCTTAAAAGATCTTCTCTGAAACCACAAGGCCTAGATCTTAGATAGTTGATGTGTAGCATTGTCTAGTGGATCTCTACCAAGTTTGTTCAAATCATGACGCTGGGGTCAAAATTGGCCCCACCCAAGGGGTCACTTGATTTAACATTGGCTAATAAAGGAAAAAACTTGAAAAATCTTCTTCTCAGAAACCACAAGGCCTGAAGCTTAGATATTTGGTGTGTAGCATTGTCTAGTGGATCTCAACCAAGTTTGTTCAAATTATGGCCCTGGGTCAAATTTAGCGGGTGGAGTTTTGGTATGTAACATGGCCTAGTTGACATCTACCAAGTTTGTTCACATCATAGCCGAAGGGCAAATTGGCCCAGCCCCAGCGGTCACTTGATTTAAAAAGGCTAATATAGGAAAAAACTTGAAAAATCTTCATCTCTTTTCCTGAAACCACAAGGCATGGAGTTTAGATATTTGGTATGACACTAACATGGGTTAATAGACCTCTACCAAGTTTGTTCAAATCATGGCCCTGGGGTCAATATTGGCCCCACCCCAGGGACACTTGATTTTACAGTGCCTAATGATACCAGGTGAGCGATCCAGGGCCATTTTGTTTTCTAATTAAATGTCCATTATCAAATGGCCAAGTAATATCAGCTAACAATCCAAGATGAAGGGCAGATGATAATCATTTATAGTTTAATTTATAGAATAAGAACGAAACAGTAAAAAGGCTTTAAAGAATATATCTTGCCCACATTGATTGCATTTTTGCATGTTGTTCTCTTAGGTAGGCTGTGTTTATGCATGTAGTCTGGAAATGAAAATAAAGATTATGTGGCTGGCCTTGATGGTATCAAAAATCTTTATGGTCAACGGGTTAAAAGGCTTTCCAAATGAAGGCAGGCTGTCATTAAATGAGCCAATTTAGAATTAGTTGCCACTAATTTGATGATTGACCCATGCACAATTTGGATTAGTGTAATAGAAGTCCTCATTGCCTGAGGGGTTGCTAATCTAGCAATGGATTGCATTGTATTTGATGTAAGGAGAGTTAACCAAATACAGCTATTCTCATTTATGCCTAACAGTAAACTCAAGCTAAATAATTATTGCTTTAACTGAGGTTTAGCAAACGATAATTCAGTTAGTCACAGAATTCCACTGCTGAATATGGTTATACAGATTTGGGGATCCGTATCGGAGGCAGCAATTGAATTAGTTCCATAATCGTACACTGCTATGTTTGTTTCGCACCCATCTCGGAAACAAAGGGCTGTAATAGTTCAGTTGTGCAACAGTTACCAGGAAATGCATGTAATTGGCAGAATTAATCACTAAAATTCATTTAAAACTAAATTGAGTAGAGCCTAATTTGTACAAATCCCAATGGTTGAAGTTATTCTCAAATATTACTCAGAAAATTTATTAGAAGAGAGTTGCTAAACATGGGGGTTGGATAGAAGTTCACAGAGGCATGAATAAAAGGTAATTTAAGTCAAAAAGGAACTAGCAGTTAAGTTCATGAAAGACTTGTAGAACTCACCAGCTTGATGGTTTGGTTATTTAAGAAACTTACAAATTGTGTTTTCAGGTAAGATACAAACCAGAATGATGAAACATAATTGTATCTGTAAGAACAGTGCACTGGTTTAAATTTAGATAAAGGGGATTAAATAATGGACCCTATGTTTCTATGTTGCCTTAAGGGTCCGTCACACCATGACGTTCTTGTAACGTTTTCTCAACATTTACAGTCGTTCTATTTTTTAACGTTCTGCAATGAGGTTGACACATCTGGTGTGTGATTAACGTGTAACTAACGCATAACTAGCGTGTGTCTAACGCATGGAAAGCGGGTAGAAGCGACCAAGTAATATGTTCTTGAAAGTCCTTAGCGTTGACTAACGTGCTATTGGCGCGCGGCGAACGATTTGGCAGCGATAGTTGAGCGTGTGAGTAATGTGTGAATAATGACATAATAGCGTCTTTTCACGTTCTTCACACGCTGCGTGCGTTAGGAGACCGTTCAGCTGTCGTTGACAGGTCGCCAGAGATTCGTTCACTGCAAGGCAAATGATTACTAACGTCCAAATTATGCTAGAGTAACGACTAACTTACGATAGACCAACGTGTGCAATGCTCAGTGAATGTTAGTAAAACGTTTCACAAACGTTCTTAAACGTTCTTCAGCGTTTAAACTTAAACGTTGAAGAATGCCGGTCATCATTGAGAACTTTTGTGCATGTTCAAAAAAAATAATTTCGGACCAGCGTTCTCCGCCGATTACCGGCAATCATCGACCTTCACTAGCGTTCACACAACGCTCTTCTAGCGTTATCCCAGCAACCATGGGCGACTACCAACGTTTCATTAATTGTCAAAGAACGCTGACCAGAACGTCATGGTGTGATGGATAAGCTTCTGATTTTACTTTAGATTGAAATTCATTACCAGGAGTAATAATTAATAATCTGTACTAATCACACAACAGCAGCTATTTCTATAGAACTGGTGTTTTTTGTTGGGTTTTTTTTAGCTCACCTGAGCACATGCTCATGGTGAGCTATTAGGAACACCCTGCGTCCATCATCGTCCATCGTCAACAGTTTGCTTTAAACAACATCTCTTCTGAAGCTGCTTAACAGAATTTGATTAAACTAGGCAGGGATGATCCTTGGGTGAACCTTCACAAAAGTTGCTAAAATAAACTTGGTCCCTGTAGCACTCTGGTTGTCATGGCAATGGAAAGAAAAAAAAAATGAAAACTTTAAAAATCATCGATCTCCTTCAAAACTACTGGCCAGATTGCAAAATGTTTTAGCATAGATGTTCCTTGGGTAACCCTCTACCAAGATTGCTAAAAAAAATTCCAATCTTTAAAAAACATGGTCGCCAGGGGCGGGTCGAATTTGCCTTATCCATATATGTATATAGTGAAAACTTTAGACAACATCTATAAAACCACTGGACAGAATTTGATTAAACTTAGCAGGGATGATCCTTGAATAAACCTTAACAAATTTTGCTAAAATATACTTGATCCATCTAGAAGTCTGGTTTCCATGGCAACTGAAAGAAAAAAATATATGAAAACTTTAAAAATCATCTCCTTCAAAAATACTAATTTGCCTTATGTGTATGTAGTGAAAACTACAGAGACCTGTTCTCCAAAACTGCAGGCCAAATATTAGAATTTTCGTTTTTGGTATATAACTCTCTACAAATTTTGCTTTAATAACATGTAGAACTGGTTGCCATGGCAGCCAAATGAAGATTACCTTTTTTATATATATAAGTAATATGTGATATTATGTATACATAATATTAATAAACCAAAGATTACTATGCCTTGTATGAGAGCTATGGTCCATAATACTTAAAGTTGCCTTTAGAGCAGTGGTAATCAGGTGAGCGATATAGGGCCATCATGGCCCTCTTGTTAATTATATTTTATTATAATAACTCCATTGTAATACAGTCAAACCTTTCTTTAGCGGTCAGTCAAGGGAACAAGAGAAATTGACCTCTTAACAGAGGTGGTCACAAAATGAAGGTTAAACATATTACAAATTGCTATTGTAATATTTAAATTGACCACTAAATGGAGATTGACCACTTAAAACAGGTGGTTATTAATACAGGTTCAGCTGCAGATCAACACTAATTTACACAATACTCTTATATTGTCATTAAACTGACTATACTGCTTATTTGTCCCCTGCCAATGTTAGCACCGGAGGGGACAATAGGTTTGCCCTCAGTCTGTCCTTCCGTCCCCCTGTCTGTCTGTCTGTCTGTCTGTCTGGATGTATGGAAATCTGGATCCCGCAATAACTTATAAACAGTATAAGATAATATTATGGAACTTGGTATATGATAAATGGCAATATGGAGATTCTGCACGTCACTTTGTTTTTTTTTCTCTCGGACCAAAATTCTGGTTGCTATGGTAACGAAAAAAATTATATTTACTTCACCGGTAGGGGACCTCATGTGTTGCGTGAAACACCAGTTATTTGTTGTTTTTTTTTGCCATCAAACATAGAAAACATTTTGTTCAGTATAATGCAGACAATTTACCATACTAAAACTCATTAAAGGATCCAGTTATATTACATAGAGACAAAAATAAGGGGCATAATGAAGTTAAAAAAAATAATCACCAGAATTATTTAAAGAAAAATGGAAATGCCCCCAGAAGAATTATTAGGAAAAAGAAATCAATTCTTCCATTGTAATTTTGCATGGAATCAGATGGGGTATTGGATGTAGCTTTTAGAAGAGTTTGCCTGGGATTCAATAAGCTTTAGACACACTGTGTGATTAGATTGGGAAATTTGTATGGTTAAATTCCACATCAGAAACATTAATGAGTCTCATTTTCACTGTTAAACTGTCATCCGGTAAAAGGAAAGGTTGCATAAAATTGTGCAAGAAGATATATATTTGGCAATGCGATTTTAAGTCTTCTTTCACATTTTCCAATTTCATCCCTTGTACTTCTGTCAGCTACTGGGAGGTTTAAAATGGAATATCGGTTTTTCTGTCAAGTCAGTTTGAAAATAGATTGTTCAGAAAAGTTTGAGTATTTTTTTTTTTATACACTAAAAGAATTATGATTCCATCAGACATGATAAGGTAAGGATTCTGAGCAAGGTCAGACTTAAAGTACTGTTAAACTGCAAGCAATTTTGCACATTTGAATTTATACTTTTAATGGCTGGTATGAATTGCAAACTTAAATTCTCATTGTACCCATGATTTGTTGGAAAAAATTTTCCAATAAAAACTACACCTGCGATATTAAAATGAGAAAAATACTTATGTCCTTTAAACCAGTTTGAAGGGATGTAAGCCTTTTTGAAGCATTTGCAAGATCAGACAGCTTCATTTAAGAGTGACAGTGTCTGATCAGGGTCTCCTTTGTTTTTTTATACAGTACTGTAACCCAGGTTCTTCACAGTTTGCATGGCCAAGAAAAATCAATTGTTCCATATACCATTTAAAGTTTGGTCAATTTAAGTTCATCAAGTCATAAACTTGTACATGAATATTCATGAGGTCAAGGGTTAAAGTGAATACCCCACCCCTAATTAAAATTCAGCCTCGGGACTTCCCTACTCAAAAGCTTTTAAGGTAATGAACACGCAAGCAGTATACAGCCAGGTCTGTCAGCAAGTAACTCACAAGCTGATCAGGTTTTATACTATTGGCAATTCTTCTGTAACCTACGAGATATGGAAAAATCACTGTTATAAAATCTGGAGGAAATTTGCTTTTAGTATGATATTGCCTTTCCTATGTTACACCTTGGTGTTCAGTTGATTACGTTCAAATTCCAATTTCAATTCAAGAGCTGTATCACTTTTCTAAGGTGAAATTAACAGTGTTGAATAACCGTTATCACAGGAATCTGTGATTAGCAGGTATTGAAAAAAAGTTAAGATGGCTGGGATGGTCTAGCTTCCAAGAGGTGATAAATACGTATGTCTGCTCAGGGACAAATTGGTAACATAATTACTGGCTTGATTATATGGTGGGGAAAAATATGTCCTGACCGAAATAGATGCGCCTGAATGCATTAATGGCTTGTCTGCTTGTTGACGATTGGATTCTTACGCTGCTGCAGCTGAGAGATATAAAAAAATACTAAGAGATACTTTGTGATTTTTATGAAATGGACTACATGGACAAATGGACTCCAGATTCCTTGAGGTCTGACAAGTTCTGCAAAAAAAAAGCTTGAAGAATCAGCATATTTTAGAAACTATGTTTGCCATGCTCAGACCAGCTCAACAGAATCAGTGTTTCTTTTTTTTAGTTTGCCAATTTTAGTCTTTCTGTCAATTTTGCTCATTCTGTTCTTTCTGCTGTTTTTGTTGCCTACCCACCTAAAAAGTTCTGGGTAGAACAGCTAACAAACACATTTTTTTTTATTTTTTAATGTAGGAAAATCTTCTAGCAAGGAAATAGAAAGGGTTTTATACTGTTTTTCCTGCTTATTGTCAGAGCCTTAGAAATGGAATTAACTTGAATATATTATGAATTTCACACAAGTTAGACTTTTCATTGGTAATATTGATATGCTAATACTGCGTAAATGTGATGAGGGATGAAGTGGGGGATGTGGGCAGTATGGTTGACAGGTAGTTTAAGGTAATATCAGACGGCTGTACTTATTACTAAGCTTGTACTTATGCTGACAGTCTATGGATATGTCCTACTTAATGACCTGTGTCTCTAAGGCCATCCTTCTTAAGCCCTGCTGCCATTGATTTATAGACGTAGCCAGTCCGTCTGTTGCTCATTCTAGTGCTTAGTATGTTTTTATGTAACCTAACATCCTCGAGAATTGTCATAAAACATCACGAGATTTCTCACATCTCTCTCTGCCTGATACAAGTTAGGTAGGATTTTCCATAAAATAAAGATCAATATGATAGTGTCTTGTATTCTTTCTCTCTTTCTTCCTTTTTTTAATTTTTTTTAATCATATATCATTCATTGAAAGCCAGAAAGGATCATCAAATATATAAAAAGAAGACTGATTAGCCTTTCAGGCTTTCATGGGAGAATACATGTATTCTTGGTTTTTATTTAAAATTTTATTCCATATGTAAAGAATGAATGTAAACATATCTAAACCAGTTCATATATGAATTTACTCTCCTCTTTTGTTACTGTACCATCAAGAACTACCAGGGGATTGGCAGCGTGACCAGTGAATGATCAGTTACTTGCAAATATACTATTGGCTAATAATCTTAACTTTTAAGTTAGCTATGAAAACTTGTTCATCCTGAAAAACTCTGATATTCTGTTCAGTGGTTTACAATGGTGTCACATCCAGGTGACATGCAGTAGGTCGCTGGTTCCACCCAGTGCCTCTGTACAGTCTGGGTCATCCTCCACCTGTAGCTGGACATCTCTTCATTCCTGAAA
>CM037787.1:35231545-35281545 GCA_021229015.1 Solen grandis
GATTATTGTATGACAAAATTACAACCAGCGCTAGCTGTGGCGTTTCTTACTCATTTTTTTTTTCAATCTGAAATCAGAAATAATACCGTTAATGGATTTACGCTTCTCAGCTTGTGATTCAGCAAAAGATGATGGTGGAGATTGTCACCGGGTTGTGGGATCAAACAGCTGGTTGATCTTTGGTGTAAATGAAATAAATCTAATAGATGTGTTGACTGCTGCTTGTTTTTTTTAGAAGAAATTATATTGAAAACTCCCTGTTGAGAATGGAAGGAAATATGTTCAGAAAATATATCTAAATGTTACATTCTGTAACTAAAGGTAGACGTGCTTAACTTTACTTAATGTGAACAACATTACTTTGAAAGGTTGACAAATGCAACATAAGGTTTTTCAGTATTGTTATCTTGATTTGAAAAAAAAAGTATGCCCTTTTCAAAATAGAAACCTGTTTCTCTGCACATGGCCAAACCTTGTTTGGCAGATAACTGAATTTCAAAACTTTGATTTTCTCAGATATCAAACATTTCACAGTTGTTGCTAATGGCTTATGATATTTCAAAGGCTAATCTCGAAGAAACATGTTAAGCAAAGCTTGCTTAAGTGATAAATTAAGATCTAATTGAGACTTCAGAATCAGTGTTTGTTGGGAGGTCTGTAAATTAAAGGTCAAGGTCACAACATCAAGGTCACACATGTCACTAAATCATGTCCATGGTAATCATAATTACACATGAGGTGTCATGTATTCTCTATAAAGACCGTTTTGGTTTGCTTCCTTTTGTAGCTTGATTTTCACAGCATACATGGAATCTCCACATGATTGTTTATGTGTCTGTAGTCCTGACTTTCATGTGTGAATTGTAATAGATTTGAAACATTCCTGTGTGCTAATTACTCTAAAAATTGATATCAGTAAAGAACCTTCTCTTGGAGAACAGTCCATAATTTTCTGAGATAGATATATACTGATTTCTGTGGTAGACTTCTTGCAGCAAGGAAATATCTGCTACTATCCTTTTTTCATTCACAGAACTTCAATTTGTAAATGGAAACTTAACATTAGGTTTTCTGGAGATACATTCATAAAATTGATTAATTAGAGACTGTAGATAGATCCCTAGAGAAATGCTTTCTTTTGAAAATTATTCTATGGTTTCTAAAATAAGCATTTTCAATCAATGATACTGTTTAGATATGATGTATATGAGGAATAGAAAAAAAATAAATAATCATTTCAATATCTCAAAGGAGCATACTATTTATAGATACAAAATGTCACTGGCATATTTAAGGCAGTAAAAAACTAATAATGTACGGGGGGGTCCGACCCATAAAACAGTTAATACTGTAGACGGACCCTTATTAAACTTGTTAAAAGCAAAATAATGTACGGGTTTAGTGGATATTTTTTATATGCCCAAAGGGGCGGTATTATGCTATGTCACTGGTCACCCGACAAACTGTCCGTCCCACTGGCCGTCCGTTAGCAATTTCATGTCCGCTCTGTACCTTAAGAACCACTTGAAGGAAATTGAAATTATTTGACTAAAATGTCAACCATACTAAGAGGATGTGCAGAGCGTAGTTTTCGCATGTCTTGATGCAAAACAAAGGTCACCTTTGAAGGTCACATGTCATACTGTTATAGTGTTAGAATATTTTGTGTCCAATCTGTATCTTTAGAACCACTGGAAGGAAATTGAATTTTTTTGTACAGAAATGTCACCTATACCATGCCATTAAATTGTTAAATTGGCAAAAAAATAAATGCCTAATTACTATTCACTCTTCTTTCTCCCTTTCATAAAATTACCTCCAAAATCTGTGCAACCTGTTTATCAAAGCTTATTGACTGAAAGGAACTAATGACACAAGATCCAAGTTCAACCAAGAACAAATTTCTACTTGCATATTATTCATATTAACAATAAACAAGATAAAAAAATATTTTCAGAACATTTCATTGAGAAACTTGAATTGTGTGGCAACTGTGATGCTTATTTTGTTTCAGTCTGTAAATACAGTATAAATATAAAAAAAGGGTGATGCAAGTGGATTTATTTGTTATGTCGGATTGACTTTTATGAAAATTTATTGTAAGGCAGACTGGCACCAGAACACTTTTCAGATTATGGATGACTAGCTCTGCTAAAATTCCAGTCTGTAACTATTCATCTTACCCTATTTGGTTGTGTGATTCTTACCTTGACGACTGATACTTGCAATGGTCAGTATTGTAAAGATCATTACAGGAACATTCGGTGGGAGTGTCCATTTGAGAAGGCATGTCAGTGAAAATGGTATAGTAATTGATATGATGTGAGTCAGTAATGGCTGCACTCCTGTATCATAAATCATATTCTGCGTGTATCATAATTTCCATTATTAATGAGTTTTGGCCCTTACATTCTGGTATGGAAGGTCAGTGTTTCCATCTGGGTATATCTATCCCCTCAGGGTCTTTCTCCACACCTATAATTACCTGGATTTAATGATATTATGGAAATGATGTTGCAGCAATGATAAACCCAAAATTAAGTTTGGTTGTGTGTGTGTTATGACCCCCACTCCCCTTTGATGTTTCTTATGACCCAGTGATTTTTTTTTTATTTAGATTTTTTTATTTTACGACTTGTGGCTCTCATATTGGGAAAATTAGTGTTATAAATAAAAAAAAAATTGAAATCATAAGATAATGAAAATATTCTAAATAAACAAAACGGTCTCTTAATTATAGGTGGTTTATGTCATAGAAACTTTCAAATCAATATTAAATTTATAAGAGTAATACAAATTTCATTAATATTCCATGAATTATTTCTATTGTGAAAAAAATATATTTTGGGAAAAAAAGGTAGTTATTTTGGGAAATATCAGGGGAAACCACCTGTAAAAGGTAGTAAATTTACCCCAAAAAATCACTGTGACCCCCCATCTTGTGCATGTTGTGACCTCTCATCTTTTTGTGTTATGACCTCTCATCTTGTGTATGATACAGCGGAGGTTGGAGACTATGACCCCCAGGACCACCCGCCGGGGTATGTGGCCGAGTTCAAGATGTTGCCCAACCAGAATATCCAGCAGGAGCAGCAGATTCAGGATCTGCACAAAACACTCACGTAGGTCTTCCACTAATAAAGACAAAATTCTTCATTGCCCTGGTGCATAGTTCAAACCAGGAACCATCAAGAGGAACAATGTACAAGTTTGTTAGAATTTGTTTCCCAGCAGACACAAAAATCAAATAATTTAAAACCTTTGTATCTTTATGTGGTATCTCATATAAATTTTTCCCCAAATTGTAGTACTGTACAGTAAGAGTTTAGACTCAGTCCTAATGCTAGTGTCTCCCTCCACAGTGGTCAGGTGCCTGCTGAAGCTGAAGCCAACTTCCTGAAAAAGGCTGCCACCCTGGACACTTACGGTGTGGACCCACACAAGGTCAAGGTAGGTCAGCAGCAAGTGAAGTTTTTAGCTCACCTGAGCACATATGCCAATTTTCAGTTTGTTTGCTCTATAGCATCTTCATTTCTTAAGCAATGATCTTCAAACTTGATGACAATGTTTATTACCATAATATCTTGGCCAAGTTCGATTATGGCTGATATCGGCCTAAAAGGTCAGAAGTTATGTCCCCTTTAAACATTAAAAAATGCCAATTTTCAATTTGTTTGCACTCTAGCATCTTCATTTCTGAAGTAATCATCTTGAAACTTTAGAACAATGTTTATAGCCATATTCTTTCGGCCACGTTATATTATGGCTGATATTAGCCGATATGGTCAGGAGTTATGCCCCATTTAATGTTTAAATTTGTGTGTTTAAAGCCATAATTTCTCAGTCAAGTTTGACTTCAAGTTTCGACCACAGGCACTGTTTAGTTTATGGAATTATAAATGATCTCATGGATTATTATGTGTTCAGTACAACTATGCTATAATTTAGTAACTTGTACAGGCAATAAAGGCAGTTTTTCTCAGGTGAGCGGTCTTTAGGGCCATCTTGGCCCTCTTGTTATAAATTATTATACATAAACTTCACAATATAAAGTTTGGGCTATAGAATAATGTAGAAGAATGAAGTGTGATTTCTTATTTTCATTACCATCTGATATTGCAGAGTCAAAGAAGTTATGTAGAGACAATCATCAATTTAGTTTACTGTGTAAATACCAGTAGTCATGTGACATTGATATATGAAGTGAATATTTTATATTCTTGCTGTTGACATAGTTCTCAGTTCCTACTATGTGGTTGTGAAATATCAGTTACGATTACGTCACTTTGATACCACTTTGGTTAAATATCTAGTACATTGGGCAGATCTGATAAATGAATCTGTCAAATGGACAAAATTTATCTGCCTTATTTGCTCTAAAATTGTTGCTGACATTTGTCTGTTGTTCTTTAACCCTTTACCACACAGACCCGTATATTCCCGTGTCTATCGATTACCTAACAGACCCGTATATTCCCGTGTCTATCGGTAGCCGTATCGATACGTATATTCCCGTGTTACGGCCATTTGAACAGACCCGTATTTCCCCGTGTGTCAAAATAAATCGCTTTATTTTCGCATTTTTCATAAAAAAATGGCTTCCAGATGTTTACTTCCGATAAGTATGGGATTTCATCATTGTTATTTTCAGAAAATCGTATAGGGTTACTATTAATAGTTTTTGAGTAAATTGTACCTAAAGTTAGCTGGGGTTCATCTCACTTACGTCATACAAAAAAGAGTACAAAAGAAACCGTTATTGTTTTATGACCCCCTGATTAATACAGAAGTGCTAACTTTAAACGATTTATGGCCTTTGAAGTAATTGGAGCGGAAATCAAGCGTGGTCTACTGGCCACTGATCACCAGTCAATTACGTAACAATGCGTAACTTATGGCTAATCCGTGGACAGTACTGGCCTGCAGACGCTGGTAAGGGATACTCTAGCCTGCAATAAAACCACAGGTGGACAGATAGTTTTGCATTGGTCAATTGTTTTTGCCAATGTGAAAGCTTATTTCAATATTTATGAATATTAATTAGCTTAGATCTTCTATGAATATGTCAGAAAAAAATGATCAAATCAGTTAATCGTATGAGAACACTTGCCTAATCGCATCAAAATTTCTAATCTACCATCTTGCGTAATTAGATTTACAACAATGTCTGACTCTGATTCTGAAAGCTTTGCTTTTGAGTTGATTTTGATACTAGCAAGTCTGAGTTTTCTGGGTTTTCTTCCTTTGATGACTCTTCCGAGTCCGATCATGATGATCAGGAACCCATTTCTGATTGGGGACGTAACTTTTCACCACCGACGGTGCGTTTTTATTTACTGAATACAAGAAATTGCTTGTGATATAAGATAAAATTACATGCCCTCTTTCAACTTTCCTTTGTGGTGTAGTGGTTAGTGCGTTGGTCTACGAAGCCAAGGGTTGCACGTTCAAAACCAACCTGAGACTTTTTTTTTTTTTTTTTTTAATTTTTTAATTTTTTTTTTCCAAATCAGAAAAACATGCAACATAATAAATAACAAGAATAAAATATAATAAAATAACAAGAATAATATATAACTTAAGATTAAATAAAGCAATTAAAAAAAAAGCATAGTATTATATTATTTGTATTTATAAAAAATACTTTATTATAATAAAATTATGGAGAAAAAAATACAAAGTCACCTACTTTAACACTTTATTACTGCTAAACAAAGGCATAAAACTGTATAATATTTAGTACCAATGGAAAGAGAATTTAATTTCCTACAAACTTTACATTGACATAAATAATGTCAAACTTACAGAAAACACTAAAAAAATCATATTTTTAACACTAGTGTGTGTAATGTGTGTGTAATCACACATTAGTGTGAAAACCCCTGTTCAGATCAGATAGCAGCCTTATCAGCTGACCATATAGGTAAGAGATTAGTGATGTAATCTTATCAGTGTTCTGTAAAGGATGCTGTACAGCTATATGTACTGTGTGGTAAAGGGTTAAGGAAAGAAGATATTGTCCAACTTGATTCCTTCAAGTTCATTTTCACTTCATATTTAGTTTACTGACTGTCTCAATCTATTGACCTCTCTCTTAATAAATATTCTGTATTGAATATAACTTGACCTAGAAACAAAAACAAACCCTCTAGAAGTGTTAGTTATCACTAATACTCCCTGAATATGTGTCAGACATAAAAAAAGACATCAGGGTAAGCTCCTAACAGGATAGTAATTCAATAGTATTTCCTAATATTAGCATCGCCTGAGTAAAAAAAAGTATCATATCCCCGAGAGTTTTCTTCATCCGATGCTAGATCTATGGACTTGGCTATATACGTTTTTATTTGTACCCTCAGTGGTGAATATATTGCTAAGATAATTTTTATTGTCTTCATGATGCTGTTTTATAGTCTGTCTGTCAGTAGAATTACATCTCAGACTGTCTCAGGAGACAGTAAAATGTTCATACATGGCAGGTAAAATATAAATATAGATATATTTTTGGAATAATTGTTTACATATTACTAGCTTTGTCATGAAACAAGCATTTCATGGTTCTTGGCAGTAATTATTTGTTCTGTGGAAGACAGTAGTTGGAGTCTCATTTGATTAATGGGGCATCGGAAAAAGCTAAATGTCCAGTAATCACGATCCTTTTCATACTTGGCCAAGGTTATTTATATCCTTTTCACAATGAAAGAAAATTGAAAGGGTCTCCGCATGCAGTACAAGGAAAAGGTCTCATTCTGTAGTTCTTCATTTTGTTTTCTGTTTGACAGTTGACTGGTTATTTTTGTGGCTCAAGATGTTGTTAAAGTGGTCCTTTGGGTTGATAGTTTAAGCTTCTTGTTAATGTGGTAAAGGCCTTGCCCAGATATAACACCCTTACCGTCAGTCATTATGACTGACCAAGTCAAGGCCAAGATTTTCAGATTACACTCATGAGTGATGAGTAAAATAAATTTTTCTTTAGCTCACCTGAGCACAACGTGCTCAAGGTGAGCTTATGTGATCACCCTTCGTCCGATGTCCATTGTCCATCGTCAACAATTTGGCTTGTTAACACTCTAGAGGCCATATTTTTAGGCCAATCTTCATGAAACTTGGTCAGAATGTTCGTCTCTATAAAATCTTGGACAAGTTCGAAATTGGGTCATGTGGGGTCAAAGAGAAGGTCACAAGGTCAAATCTTAGAAAAACCTTGTTAACACTCTAGAGGCCACATTTTGGCCCAATCTTCATGAAACTTGGTCAGAATGTTTGTCTCTATAAAATCTTGGACAGTTGATTGGGCATGTGGGGTAAAAAGAGGTCAAGGTCAAATTTTAGAAAACCCTTGTTACCACTCTAGAGGTCACATTTTTGGCCCAATCTTCATGAAACTTGGTCAGAATATTTGTTTCCATAAAATCTTGGACAAGTTTGAATTTGGGTCATGTGGGGTCAAAAAGTAGGTCATGAGGTCAAATCTTAGGAAAACATTGTTAACACTCTAGAGGCCACATTTTTGGCCCAATCTTCATGAAAATTGGTGGGAATGTCTGTTTCCATAAATCTTGGTCAAGCTCAAAAGTGAGTCATGTGATGTCGAAAAGTAGGTCAATATGAAAAATCCAACATATGTTGCTCATTTATAATCAGTGAGCGATTCAGGGCCATCATGGCCCTCTTGTTTACTTGGTAAAGTTATTTGAATTTTATTGCAAGTAATGTCCAGATCCACATTCTTCCAATCTGATAATTGAACTTTACTATCTGACCACAGTTCTTGCTTCACTACTTGTTACTTGCTAGAGACATCAACTGGGACCTAAATTAGGGTAATTGGACTGTGTCCTCATTACATTGAATTGATAGTGGGACTGAGAACTAGGCTGATAAGACCAGCGTATAGATTTAGGTGGCAGGGATGATGGAATGTGGGCCTAGATTCAATAATCAAGTTACTATGGCAATTTGTGACCTCTAGATCGGACTGTTTGTATTTCATCCATTTTAGTGTCCACTTCATTTGAACTATGGCCCTGTCTTATTACCCTTTACTTCATATGGACTCATTTTGACACATTGGCAAATAGGGGATGCCCAGACTAGGCAGCTTTATCAGTGTCTCCTCTGTTTGCGCATATTGTAGCTTATTATTCTTAAAAAAGGTTTTTCAAGAAACTCAGATAGTTATATCATTATGAATTATATTGTCTCTATTGGAACTATTGGAATAATATTACAATTGTAGAAAACCTAGCAATTGAGTATTTAGGAGAATATAAGACAAGGCATTATTTTAACAAGGATTCTGAAGTTGAGTTACCTAGTCATTTATACTGAAGAAAAAAAAACAACCTCTTTTGTGACATGAAGGAAATGGTCTGTTTGAGGGAAAAATAGCAGTTAATTATGTTCATGAATGTCCAGTATGCTTTTTATAAGCAGTTACAGTGTTTCAGTCCTATATGTTAGTCTAGTATAAAATGGACAATGAAAATGTATGTCCCATTACTTATTATGTTTTGCTGAGAAGATGAAAAACAAGACAGGGTTTTGTAAGATTGTCAATGGTTTATAAAGGGTTAAGGTAGTCCTTCCATCATCAAATTCAGATAGTAATTGTGAGAATTTTGTAGTAAATGCAAGCCTTTATAGACTTTGAGTAAAATAGCCATAACTCCAATGCTTGCATCTGCACTGAAATCATTTTTTGTTTTTTTATATTTCAAGGACAATGGTTATAATTAAATGATGGATGGATTATTTAAGTGAACATTTAATTTTAAGTAGATTGGTGCTTTTCAAGTAAAAACATCATTGCTGTGTTGTTTGGCAAGTAACTTTTTACTACATGATATTCTGAAGGGACTGAATTTAAATTTTACAAGAAAAAAAAAAATAGAACAAATAACATGAAGCTGAAAAATAGATGGATTCTTTCTTTTTTATATTGGCAATTCATGTCTCTCAGGTCTTACTTTTTGTGAATCCATAGCAAAGTCCCCAAGATAATTTCATGCAAATGTGTTAAGCCATTAAATAGGATTAGTGTCTAATTAAAAAGAATTTGCATCAGAGAACCCATTTAATTCAAAAGAGTGCAGCACAGTTCATGTTTGGATAAGATTCTTGAACGAAGTCATCTATCCGAGTTTCTGATTCATATCCCATTCGTTTGATTTTGCATTATTGGTTACTGAATACATTGACTTAGTACATTAACCCTTTCCCTCATAGAGGACACCATGAAAAGACCTATGCGAACAGCATAAAACCAGATCAGCCTGCGAGTAATTCGCAGGCTGATCAGGTTTTATGCTGTTCGCTGCTCCTCAGTGGTCTGGAAATGAGTATTTTGTAATTAAATTTGGTAAGGTTTAACTGTGGTTTTCTGCAGATCAGGCTTTATGTGATACCTATTGAGGGCGTATAAATGAGTATATATGAGGGAAAGGGTTAATGGTTTATAATGCAAGCTGAATTGTCTAATGGATTTCTATTCTACACTGGCAATCAATTTCAATTGCTTCAAAACCAGAAAAAAAAAACTAGTTCAGACTGACATCTGTTCTCTGTCTAAAACAGATATCTTGGCTTAAAGGTGCATTTACAACCTAAGAGTGCAAAACCTGATCAACTTGAAAGTTACTTCCAAGCTGATCAGGGTTTTGGTCCCACAAGTCCGTCATGTTAACATGTAATGAAGGGATGATGGATGCGACGTGCAAGGCTTAAGTTTCAGAATTAGCTAGGAGATATACAGTAGATAGAGAGACAGAGAAATAGACTTTATTGTACAGTGGATCATATGTCCTTGAATTCACATGCAAATATTAAAAGCATCCTGATTAACAATAATCTATGGAAATCTTTAATAAAACAAAATTAAATGTTTTTTTATGCATGCAACTAGAAATTTACCAATGGTCTGCACCGGATTATTGATATGATTATTTTACTCTCTACCTCTCTCTCTCTCTCTCTCTCTCTCTCACTCTCTGATTGATGCCAATATGATTATTTTACTCTCTACCTCTCACTCTCTCTCTCTCACTCTCTGATTGATGCCAAATGAGTGTCAATACTTTTCACCTCTGTAGTTGAGGTCACTGGTAGGTCTGATTTGATAACAGTTTCTTGTGCTGCCTAAAGTCATGATACATTTGACGATGTAGAACCACCTCTTAATGACATCAGTATACAACTCACTTCCTATAGTTACGCTTGGCCAAAAATCCATACAGTCCAGTGACTTGGGCAGTACAAATCAATTAAGAAATGGCAACAAAACAACACAGTTATAAGATTGAGACAATCACCCTGGTGCTATTTATCTCTTGCGAGGCAATATTTGTGTTGATGGAGAGTTGGGTCACAAAGATCCCAGGATGATACTAGAATCAGATCAAATCAAGGCACACTTGAAATTTATATTCTCTTGAAATTTAGGAGTTGAGAATTTTTTTATTTTTTTTTATTTTTTTTCGTAAAAAAGAAATGCATGGAAAATACTCAAGACATCAATGAAGCTAGATCAAGTGCCTTCATATAAGAAAACTGTTAAAGTAGTACTGGCATACTTGATAATTATGTAATTAAAAAAAAAAAAAACAAAAAAAAAAAACAAGGTCAAGTTTGATTGGTTTAACCTTATTCTGACGTGATGTGGTATCATGGTATTATACCACCTATGGACAATGTTACCACTAGAAAGGCAAAACATAACAGTACAATAACTCTAATAGACAATGTTACCACTAGAAAGGCAGAACATAACAGTACAATAACTCTAATAGACAATGTTGCTTCAAAATTGAGAATTCTTTTATTGGACATAAAACAAACCAACATAAAGCTGTCATAGAACAGTGTCAGATAGCTTATCACCATTGTCATGGCAGTCAGTTGGATGAATATAAAGATAGAAATGGTGTAAACAACCAATTCCTTCACTGTCATAACCTTCCAAAGCTATAAGAAAACATATGAAGCTCTCATACGCCTACATGCACATTTTTTTGAAATTGGTGTTTTTTGCCATCTTGTACTTACTGAAAAGGGAGAATCCACAACAGTTGGTCCATTCTTTTGTACAGAAAAAGTAATTGGATACAGCTTTCCAAGAGCTGTCCACTTTGATATCTAGAAACTGAGCCTCTATTAAAAGTATGTAGTAGACTATTGTTGGAACTTTGGTAATATCAATGTCTTTAATATATGTTTTGAATAGAGGATCAGTGCTGATATTGGTCAGAAATATGGGGTAGTACTTAGATTAGTTAGAAGAGTTATTCTTCTGATAAATAAAGCCTGTGCTAAAATATTTTGGCTGATAATAATGTCATGCTATTTGAATATAGTATAAAACTGCAGTATTGTAACAGAGTAACTTTCTAGAGATTATAAAACCATCACAAGTGTCAAGTAGGCCCGAATTGCTGTAAAACAAATACCTCTACTCATGGTTACTGGGGTTTATATTTCAGGACCAGAAGGGCAACCAGATGTATCTAGGTGTGACACATCAGGGGATCATGACCTTCCATGGGAGCCGGAGAACCCAACTGTACAAGTGGTACGTAGCCCCATCTCCATCACGTCAGTCCTCTTCTTCTTGCACCTATAAATGTTCTGCCCCAGGGTGGGGTTGGTGGGCATACACAGGACTTTTGACTGACATACGGCAATTTAACAATCAGAATGGTCCCTAGTTCTGGGAAGTAGACTTTAGTCACATTTTGGATTCTGGCAAAGCAAATTACTCTCTAGGGTTGGATTTAGACTCCAAATAGAAAAATGTCAAATTCCAGCCCACAACCCCCACTGTAGGGTAAAATATTGATGGGTACATTAGAATACTGAAATCAAAAGCCTTTCAGGCCCCCTTCCAACTTTCATTGGATTTAACCGGTAATAACAAAAGCTGGCGGTTTTGCTCTCAGTGATTACAAAACAAAAAGTCTGGAACAAAATACAGTTTTCTTAACCCTTTCGCTCATATGACTCATTTTGACGCACTCAATAGGCATCACATAAAGCCTGATCTGCAGAAAACCACAGTTAAACTTTACCAAATTTAATTACAAAATCCTCATTTCCAGACCACTGAGGAGCAGGCTGATCTGGTTTTATGCTGTTCGCATAGATCTTTTCATGGTGTCCTCTATGAGCAAAAGGGTTAAACATCAATTGTATATCCAGCTCTTGTTGAATGGCAGGTTGTGGCTATATCTCAAAATCCTATAGACTTAGATTTTCAAGCTCTATTGAATGGAAGGAGATTATTTCTACAGATTTTAAGATTGGTTTCATTTGAGATTGAAGCAAACAAAGTGTTTGGTTTTAAATTCCTGCATCCCTTCTTCGTCCTCGAAAGAAGATGTGCCAGACATGGTACTCTGAATCTTGGTGTGGGAAATCAGGGATACAGTTGAAATACAATGTGACATATCCAGTTGACACATTGTGTTTGAAAAGAGGATTTAGCCTGCCAGAATGTATTCATATATGACTGCAAAGGACGAGAGCAGCATTTGGTGGGGAGAACATTGATTGGTTTGGCTTCACTCACGAAGGAAGCTGTCTGGTCCCTAATGCTATATAGAACCACTCACTGCCAAGTGATGTTTGCTAGATAGAGCCTCCACTAGATGGTTTTGCCCACAGCGCTGTCTAGCATATTATGTGAAGACTGAAAATCATGCTTGGTGTAGTTATTATTTAACCTTTTAACACCAATAAATGCCATTTTACACCAGAGGAAACCGGGGTCAGACCAAAAGCCATTTCTAAAACTTAACAGAGTACATTTCTTAAACTGAAGAGAAGCAACTGGAATCAGATGGGCCTGAAGCCAGCTCACAGGCTGTGCCATTTTTATACTGGTTGAATAGGTTAACTCCTTAGTAACTCTCTTGCAGTAATGCACTGTTGTTTTTTTTAACTTCATACCATTTTTTTCTCACATTAATTTTTAGCTCACCTGAGCACAATGTGAGCTTGCAAGATGAGTTTTTTGTGATCCTCCTGCATCCGTCGTCATGCTTTAAACAACATTTCCTCTGAAACCACTGTACATAATTTGATTGAACTTGGCAGGGATGATCCTTGGGTGAACCTTCACAAAAGTTGCTCAAATAAACTTGATTTATGTAGAACTCTGGTTGCCATGGCAATGCAACGGAAAGAAAAAAAAATGAAAACTTTAAAGATCGTCTCCTTCAAAACTACTGGCCAGATTTCAAAATGTTTTAGTACAGATGGGTAACCCTATACTCAGGTGAGTGATCCAGGGCCTCTGTGGCCCTCTTGTTGATTTACTGCACATTTCCAGTTTTTAGATGAGAAAATTTTAGCCCAACCTTTCCCATTCATAGCTGCTCACAATCAGTATCACAAATAAAACCTCTGTGTAAACCAGGTCAGCCATGGACTACCTATTACCCAAGTGTAGTGATTGGATAGTCTGATTAAAAGCATAGAATATTAACCCTTACCTCATGAATATTCATGTACAAATTTATGACTGTGACTATTAATTCACTGAACTTTAAATGGATTTTTCTCTGCCGTGCAGATTGCATAGTCTCCAAGCTACACTATTTTATGAACAAACAGGAGACCCTGAGTCCAGGCATAAAATTTAATCTTTTTGAGGTAAAAGGTTTAACACACCAGCCTTGTGCTTTACTTACTTGTAAAATGTTTCTTACTGATTGCAGAGTTTGTTCTGTGGTTAACTTACAAGTAAAATCATCTGTATCAGAATTTAATTTTCTTCCTTCTTCATTTCTTCTTTAGGTCGCAGGTGAAGAAGCTTGCATTTGAAGGGAAGACCTTCATTGCCCACGTGAACGTGAATGAGGTATGTAAGGATAATAGTCCTCAAGTTGTCCAGGCTTTCAGCCTCTTCCCACTGTCAATATGTTGAGTTCTTAACACTTCAGATAATGATCTTGTATTAATTAAAGAAAACTTTAGTAGGATTTGAAAGGAAAACTGATCTATATAAGAAAACTGAAAAATTGTAGAGCAACATTTCATTTATAAGGGTCAAAACTGAAGTCTTTTCGTTACACTAAAGGAAAACTGAGAAGTTTAAAGGAAATTTTTTGACATACAAGCACAGAAGACAAGTAGCACAATTAACATAGGAAAATAGTTTCATTCTAAATAGAAGTTTGTCTTGGTTTCCTTAGTTTTCTCCATGTGTTTAAAACAGAGAGAGAGAGAGAGAGTAATATGGGAATGAATTTATGAGAGATGTAACCATTAGAGTACTTGGCTACCAGCACTTGTATGTTGGAAGTCTTGGATCAGTACCATGGGGACCAGTAACCTTCGGACTTGACCATGTGGAGCCGCCACAGATATGATGACAAATGTTCCGAGGGTCTGGTATGATAATCAAGATTTTGATTAATGATGCTGTGTATAAATAATGCATCACTTTATGAACGTAATACTATCGATTTCAGTGCCACTTTTGGGTTTTGTAATAATTCAGATATTTTTTATTCATTGTTTTTGTAGCCTTTAGAGAAAATGAAAGTCGCTTTGTCATATTCGGCAAGTAATCAAACCAAGAAATGAAAATTATTCAAGTTGACCTAGACCTGTTCCATCGTGATTTACTGTTGTCAGAAGTAGCAGTGTTATTTTCTCCCAGTCATCAAGATGTGATATTATCTTTAACAACATGGTCTTATGACATTTAATATTTCTTTAACCCTTTCCCTCATAGAGGAAACCATGAAAAGACCTATGCGAACAACATAAAACCAGATCAGCCTGCGAGTAACTCGCAGGCTGATCAGGTTTTATGCTGTTCTCTGCTCCTCAGTGGTCTGGAAATGAGGATTTTGTAATTAAATTTGGTACGGTTTAACTGTGGTTTTCTGCAGATCAGGCTTTATGTGGTACCTACTGAGTGCGTCCAAATGAGTCTATATGAGGGAAAGGGTTAACTTAAATATTTTGCTTACTTGTAAAATGTTTCTTATTGATTGCAGAGTTTGTTCTGTGGTTAACTTACAAGTAAAATCATCTATTGAGGGCGTCAAAATGAGTCTATATGAGGGAAAGGGTTAATCCAGCTTAGCCATTTTGTTGTTACATTAAAACAGTCATGCAGGAAATTTTAATCATGATGAAAATGATAGTATCATATCTCTAATGGTTAATGAATATTTCTGTCTTTTCACTGTAAGCATTAAATTGAATGGTCTCACAATCAGGTGACTTTATATTTGATATTAACCTAGTACCACAAGGAGATATCATTTCCACCACATTACTGGGTCATATTGAGCCATCTTGAAGTTTTATATTTGTATGTCAGAGGTGTTGATGGGAAGCAGGGAGAATAAAACCTGATTAGCTGGTGCATTTCTGCAGAGATTATTATTTTGTGTTTGAGTTAATATACCGTAGCTTCCCAGAAGTGGGGACTATATTGGAATCAAGCTCATCCCATCCCTTCATGTCACGTTATATCCCATCTCATCATATCTGAAGATAAGGTGGGATACATTGATAAATCACTTTAGTGACAGTTCTTCTCTTAATAATTTCCATATGTTAAAAGATTTTGATTCCCCTGCATTGCTTTGTGAATCATTGACTACACTGGAATCATGTATATCCAGTCCAGTCCCACTCTGTTCCGTCCCATCCTGTCTGTGGCATAATGAAGTGTCATATGGTATTAATCTCATGTACTAGATGTTATGGGATTCCAGTGAAACCGTGAATGGTAATTTTTGGGGGTTGTGTATGAGATGGGTGGGTCAAGGTCATTGTTACTAAAAATAGAAAACTTTGATTGATTGTATGGGAGAAAATTCTGTAAATTTAGGCAAAGGGGTGTGACAGAATATTGATCCACTTATGTGATTCCTCAAGTTGATATTTTTATTTTCTCTTAAACAGATTATTTCAGCAGAAGAAAACTAAATGCTTTGGTAAATTGTTGTTTACAGTTACTGGTTATGTTCTCTTTCATTTTAGAAATTTTAATGAATCTGTTATATGTTTTATGTTCACACTTCCAGAAGTTTCTAGATGTTTTAAATTGACAAAGTTAAGATTTAGTTTTGTCTGTTGGCCAAAAAAAAAGATGATAATGTTTCATCTTTTGACATTTCTTTTTTTTTTTTTTAAAGTTTGACCTTTTCCTCAAAATGATGTAATTTTTTTGGTTTGAAAAAGAAATCAATATAAGATTGCAGCAATTTTGGTATTTAAAGTCATTATGCAAGCTTTGTCAGACATTCCTGGATTGTAATGGCATTCAAATGGATCAGTCAAGGAAGATGAACAATTCAAAAGACATCAGGGCATTACAACAATAGAGGGAAATGTTGCCTAAAATAACGTGATTGCCAGTCGCTTAACTTTAAGGTCGGTTAAAGATTTGTCTGGACAGGGTAATTGAACAAGACTGAGTAAGCCTGAAAATGAACAAGACAGTTTGAAGAAATTGACCTATTCTTATACACATTTGTTAGTTGAGATTGAAAAAACAAATCCAGATATTTTCTGTCAAAAATTATTTCGTAGTGGAAAGTTTGTTTTTTTGGTGTGTTTTTTTGGGGGGAGGGGGAGAGTCCAGATCATTACAGCAATTAGAATTATTAGAGAAAAATATTCTTACAAAAAGTGCTAAAATAATTTAAACACACAGCATTGAGGCCTTTGTGGCTTTGCGGATGATGTGTCATTGTTAAGTTGAGACATAATTCTGTGTGTGGGGGCTGGGAAACGATTCATGGTTACCCAGGCTCATTGCATTATTAACGGAGATGCCAAATTTCAGCTTGTCATAATTGCCCCTGTGATGTGCGAGTCTTTTTTCTCTCCATGAGAGAGAATCTGAATGATAATAATCGCTTTTGATAAAGTTTGAATTTCGAAGTAGTCCTTTTCAGATACAGTCAAAACTTGCTGGATATCAGTAAAATGGAGAAAAATAACTATAAAAAGTTTAAACCGTTAAATGTGAAAGTCCTTTTAACTTATAAAGAACGGCATGCATTTCTATTATTGTTGGGCCTGTCAGTTAGTTCGACAGAAAGTCTGGCAGGCCTCCAAGTCAGTGGTATTCTTCTGTCAGAACAGTACAGAAGAGGGTATGTTTATTGCCATTTGAAGTAGCTACTATATAAAGATAAACATTGGGGGGGGGGGGACATGCTCTCTGTATGGTGTAAAGATCTTGCAGTTGAACTGTGGCCAATACATGTCTCTAGAGAATTTAAAACATTTAGCTACAGTATGTTCTGCGTGGGGTTGTTTTGGGCATTTTTTTTTTTATTTTTTTTTGCATGTTACAAATGGCAAATAGATTGTGCTGTTCCAAAAAGAAAAAGAAATTTGAGTGAACATTTATCAGTGACAATTGTGTTTTCAGAGCGAAGATTTGGTAAGGGCAATACACTTTCTGTTGTTTAGCATGGTCCATTGCCGACTAATGAAATATTACCTGTCTGTTGACTCCTTATTACCTTGTAGCTATCGTGTCCAGAGTCTCTGCATGTGTAGATGATCCCTGACTCAGCAGGGCTCTGTGTTGTGTTTGGTGTATAATAATACCGTTAGCGACACCTGTATCTAGAGGTCAATCTGTATTTAGTGGTCAATTTTAATTACCAAACTGTAGCATTTTTATATATTTAAACTTCATTTAGAGGTCACATCTGTTAAGCTGCCACTTTCTCTTGTTCCTGACTGCTTAAGACAGGTTTGACTGTGTGTATGTATATATATATATATATATATATATATATATATATATATATATATATATATATATATAATGGTGTCTTGTCCTGTATGTTCTTAGATGTATTGTATGATGAATAGTTCATAATCTAAAATAAGGGCATCATAGCGCATCTTTTTTATTAGTCTAAATCCTAAATATTACATACAGAATATGTCATGATTTGGATGTGTTATTTGCAGTGTCATTTCATGAGTAACCACTGATTTTGAAAAAAAAATCTGCATGGATAATAAAAATGTTAAATATTATATCAGATAAACTGAGAATTATTTGTTGGTACTAGATTGAAACTGCTTTGTGTTCGCAATTTCGCTTACTTAGAAAGTCAGGCATGCATTGAAGCTCCACTTAGTATGGCAGCAATAGCTTAAAAACATTGCAAGTCTTTATAAAAACATACATACTACCTGTTTAAAGCTTAATTCTGTTTTAATTGTATCCATTTTAAAACTAGAAGATATTTCTCAGATATCTTTAAATATAGAATGTGTTATGTAATGTGAATATATATAGAATGACCTTATCTGGTTTTTTATGGACTGATTAGTATTTAACCCTTTCCCTCATAGAGGAAACCATGAAAAGACCTATGCGAACAGCATAAAACCAGATCAGCCTGCGAGTAACTCGCAGGCTGATCAGGTTTTATGCTGTTCGCTGCTCCTCAGTGGTCTGGAATTGAGGATTTTATAATTAAATTTGGTACGGTTTAACTGTGGTTTTCAGCAGATCAGGCTTTATGTGGTACCTACTGAGTGCGTCAAAATGAGTCTATATGAGGGAATTGGTTAACTTAAATATTTTGCAAAATTAATAGTTAAAAATAAGTATAATAAATTGTGGTTCAGAAATGAATTATGTTATTAAGTAGATACATATAAATACTTTTATTTACTTGTTAAATATTGGTGTAAGAAAGTATCAAAATTTCATGATTTTAATGGAAGTGGAAACATGTAATTTAATGGTGAAAAACAAGCATTATAATTATGGTTCATAACATAATCATAATTTAGCATTCAAATATATAATGATGATAATTCAGTGGTTGGATATCTAAGTACAGTGAAACCTCGTTAGTCCGGGCTCCATTGTTCCGGAAACCTCGCCATCCGGACACTTTTCTCTTGGAACGGATTTTCACAACGTAAAAATGATTCGATAATACGGAAATTCCCGTTCCGGATCTGGACATCCATTTTGGGAACCAATCTTCCATTTGCTATTTAAAATGACTCGATAAACCGGGTACCAGTTCAGACTGAATTTCCCACCTACTATTTTTAGACATCATTCGGACTACTCTTTGCGCGTGACTGTCATAGAAGTGTCACCTGCAGATTGTTTACACATAGCCGCGAGCGCTTCACACTAATCAGTCCAGAGAACAGGGGGCAATTAAGGGCTGGTATAGCCGCAAGCTACATATATAACTAGCGAGTGAAGAAAGTACAATTTATTCACAGCAGCAGATGTATGCTGTAAAAAGAGACAGAAAATCCAACCATCCTTAAGATCGTCTTTTGTTCATATGTTTTGTTTTCAGTGCGTACATTTAATATTCATTTGTTTGTGACTGTTTTGGCTAAAATAATTTAATCCAATTCATTTTGCTCACGAATGCAGAACAAGAAATGGGTCACAATTATGCTGTAACCTACTTAAGGTGTCTTTTTCTTCTCTTAAAGAATGCTGATGTCAAGGATGGATTTAAATAAAATTAAACCATCATTTGTAAACATCAATTTAAATACATAATCATATATAGTCCTAAGCATATAATTTTAAATATTTATTATTAATGGAAAACAAACATAAACACACACACACAGTGTACAATGAGAAAGTATGAAAGAAAGAAAGAAAAAAGAAGAAGAGAGATATGGATTGATTCATTAATACGGAAAATTCATTAATCCGGAAATTTAAACAAGGACCAAAGTGTTCGGACTAATGAGGTTCCACTGTATCTTAATTTAGTGGTCAAATATCATATTTAAGTAGTTGAATGATTAAGTATCATAATTAAATGGTCTTTTAATCTTAAAATTAAAATAACATGGGAGACAACCCAGTGATTAACAGTGTGGTGCCATGATTGTTTGATATCCGTGTGATACACATTGTATATGCATCTGTCTGGCCTTCGTGGTGTACCCTTGGGGTTTCTCTTTTCTGGATAGATCTCTTTATAATCATTTTCTATTAACAAACCACAGAACTTTCAGGGATGTTCTCTTAGAAAAAGGATGTATTCAAAATGAAAAACAAAATTATTTGTCCCAAACTTGATACAAACACAGTCCCAGCTTAATATAAAATTTCAGATAAATTTCTTTCAGGAAAGGAATGAACATGATAGAAAATGGTTCCAGTATGATTACCATACATACAATGTCAAAATAAATGTATTTTGTTATGCTTATTTACAATCTGTAATTACTTGCAATCTCACATTAGTTCCCTATGTTGTGATATTTGATTTTACTCTTCCTTAAGTGCTGAAACATTATTGAATTCTGATTGTGTATTGGAGTAATAATTGACATTACCTGCATATTACAACACAGTCCCTGGTGCTGTACATTAAATTGTAATATAAACAGCAAAATCGCTGAGCTATTGACAAAACATTTATGAACTTAACTTTGGGCATATGTCTTTGTTGGAATTTGATGCCCTTTTTTGGGACAGGGAAATAAGGGAATGGTTTAAAATGAAGACTGTTATTAAGTGATTAATTAATGTTGAGAGCCAATTCTGAGATTTTTTCATTATAATACCTCCACGGAAGAATGAGGCTTAAGTTCAGAGCTTTATTAAATCAATGTATCTTTTCTATCTTGAAGGTATCCCATGATTTTGTTATCAGGCATCTTAATATTAGTCAAAAACTGATAGTCCTTTTTTTTTTTACAAGGGTGCGAAATTGTTGTATACTATTGTTAGTGCTCACAAACAGACAAGAGAAACTTTCTTAAAAGTTCTGTATAAAATAGAGCAAGAAAACATTGAAAAATTGCTAACCTGTTGCATTATAGATTTTCAGGAACTTGGACAACATTAAGCTGAGACCAATATAAATTTTAGAACGGCTATTTTATTGTTAAGTTAAAATTTCAGAGTAGTTTTCTATACTCTTACCGATTCTATATTTTCTTTTTTATCATGCCTTCTTAAACATCAGGATTCGCCACAGACCAACTCCAAAAAGGTGAGCGGAACAAGGGGGCATAACTCTTGTACAGCCACTAACACAGCCTGTATTCTCTCCCTTGAATACATCTGGTCCTCATCACTTGGCCATTTTTTCTGCATCCTCACACCATTTGTCTGATTTTGATATGTCACTTTTTATTTTATTTTTTTTTTTTTAACATCACTAAATCCCATTTTGCCCAAATCACCTGTTACGCTATTTCATTGCTTATTGCTCCTGAGAAATGGATTCAAATGAGTTTTCATCTTTGAAAACTTGGAAATTATTGAAATTTAATACATATTTTATTTCATAGTTTTAGAAATGAATCTTTGATTAAAAAGAATGAATAAAGTATTTTCCATAAAATGAATAAAATAATGTCCATTAAATCCATTGTGAGAATGGGTCTTTTGCTTGTA
Source organism: Solen grandis (assembly GCA_021229015.1). Taxonomy (NCBI): domain Eukaryota; kingdom Metazoa; phylum Mollusca; class Bivalvia; order Adapedonta; family Solenidae; genus Solen; species Solen grandis. The sequence continues at coordinate 35,252,943 of CM037787.1, forward strand.
TACTGAGCTTGCTTATTAATTACATATAAGGCAAAACAAGACTGCTCTAACTCATATTTCTACAAAAACTAACTTGAGTTTAGAGTTATATCATTTTCTTACAAAATATAAAGAATCATTTATTTTCATGATAAAATGATTGTCATCTTTTGCAGCATCTTTATAACCAAGATTTTTTTTTTATAATAATGCATTTTATTTGTATTATGAGGCCCTTGTGTTAAGGTAATTCTTCCGTTACTAAATTATAATCATGGTCCTTCAAGTGATTGAAAAGTCCAGAACAGCAGCATGATGCAAGCTTCCAAGGACTTGTATTTACTGTAAAATTCCCATGATCACTTGAGGGAACATGATCATAAGTTAATTACGAATGTATTAATTCAACTAGAATTTGGAGGAATTTGCCAATCAACATGTTTGTTTATCTAATAATTGCCCCCCACCCCACCCCCACCCTCATTTCATGATGATCTCATTACCCATCCCCCGTCATTTGTGACATCTTCAATAACAGAAACATATACCATCATTTCATCCCAATATCCTTACCATTTATAAGTTGATACTAATAACATATACAAGTATTTATTCAAAATATTTCAATAATACACAGAATAATTTAATTTTTGCATAATATTCACTTACATATTATACTGTGCAAAAATTAAATGGATTGTACTTTTTAGGCATTTCTGTAGATAATTATTTCATGTTCTAAAGATGTTTTAGACCACTGTCTGTGTGAGAATGATTATTGCTTGGACAGAATGTGAAGCTTTGTGGTTGGTATCGCTTATATAGACATTAGTTCTGATTGCTGGTAGAGGGAAAACAACAATGATGATACCAAATCTTTACAATCTTATAATATCCCTATTTAGAACATGAACAATATTATTTTTAAGTATATATCGTGCATCATTATCATAAGTTAATCATGAATAATTATACAATGACTCATTTGACAAGAGTTTCGCCACTCTTGACAGAAATATAATTATAATTTAATTATGTCAATGTCATTTCCTGTTTTAAAAAATGGCATGCTGATTATTTTCAATTAAAACTCTATAGCTTTAGTAGAGTTCTTTTGATTTGAATTTGAAGCCTTTTGACATTGTGTAAAATTTTTACTGTTCAGAATTTTTTATCAAAACAAAAATCTATGTTCATATCTAATATTACATAATTATGTAGGTAATATGTACTTTTTATGCAAGCTTACTCTTCAGCTTTATTTTCTTTTGCAGAAACCATTACCTTAATGTTAAGGGAGAGGAAATATTTGTATATGACATTAAGAAATAAAAATGTGTTATTCAAATTGCAAACATTTCATAACTACCAAACTCTAGCCTTTGTTAAAAAAGTATGTTCATTTTATTAACTGATAATAGTTTAATGACATTTGTTCATATCATTTGGTCATATATATATTAGAAATCATTATATCATTTACAATTGCAGATATATTTATAACCTATGGTTACATCATTTCTATTTATAGAAACACCAGCCAATTGGTTACAAATGTTTGACTGTGTCAGCGTGTAAGTACCTTTGGAGATGTGCAGTTGAGCAGCAGTTTTTCTTCACGTAAGTCTGAGTACCAGTCTATACTTACAGATATTGACCCGACTCCCTGTGGCTGAGTGGTTAGAGCATCCACCTTGGGAACATGAGGTTGTGGATTCATTCCAAAATCAGCAAAAAATAAAATATTGGTAGCTCAGCTTAACCCTTTCCCTCATAGAGGAAACCATGAAAAGACCTATGCAAACAGCATAAAACCAGATCAGCCTGCGAGTAACTCGCAGGCTGATCAGGTTTTATGCTGTTCGCTGCTCCTCAGTGGTCTTGAAATGAGGATTTTGTAAATAAATTTGGTAAGGTTTAACTGTGGTTTTCTGCAGATCAGGCTTTATGTGATACCTATTGAGTGCGTCAAAATGAGTCTATATGAGGGAAAGGGTTAAATATAGGGTAGTTCCTGGACTGGGTGGCCAAATGTAATATTACTACCAAAAATGCAGTGTAGTGGGACTGTCTGTCTTGCTAAATGGCAGAAATAATGTCTGTGGGGCATAAAACCCAATAAATAACCAGTTTCCTGATATTGGAAGTGATTACAAATAGAAACATTGCTCAGATATTTTAGAGACGGCATACAAAACAACCCAGGAGACCTTAATGGCCAAGTGGTTAAAAGTCACTGACTCGCTATCACTTAAGCCCCTCACTGTTGTGGGTTTGAGTCCTGGTCTAGTCAATCTGTCTTCCATTTGAGGAAGCCTTGCTGCTGGCTGTTACACCCATATGCCCCTTGTGTTTTCTGTGTCTCCCTTTACCTGTGATTAGTTGGATGGAAATCAATGCATGATTGAAATATTGTGGTGTTGATAGTTTTCAAATGGGGAAACAAAAAAAAATTTAAAATGGATATATTGCACCCCTCATAATGTATGCCAAGTAGTGCGTTGGTCTCTTGCTGTCTGTTGTTGTGTTTCGTTTGTTGGCAATACTTGTTTGTCTTAGTAAGAAAAATAGATTAAATAACCAAAATTGAGCTGACAAACAATTCTCAATAAATCTGATATGCTTTTTTAACAGTCATTAACACGCATATTTCTTTAATTATTTGTGGTTAAATGGGGTATATTCAACATAGAATGGTAATAATAAGTATGATTTCTTGAATTGCATAAACCTTGAAATATCTCACAACTATACACAACTATCATTTATATTTTAACCATTTACAGCCTGCAGAACTCATTCCACACACCAAAGGTGAGGTCAGGAGGCAGTCTCTTCTCTAGAGGGTCAAAGTTCAGATTCAGGTAAGTCATAGTGAGTCATAGTCAAAGGAACTATATCCTCAACTGGTTTTTTCAACACAATGTCACAGAAAGTATGATTCTATTTAATTATATTGTAATATTATATTTGAGTAAAATGCCATAAAAATTTTTTCAAGGTCAGTTTTTAAAAATATTTTATGTTAATTCAAACAGTATTTATAAGTATTACTTTCAAACATTGATTATTTAATAATATAAAAACATTCCTAAGCATGAAACCTTAAAAGGTTTGGGATGTTAGACTGATAGGTTAAGTCAACTCACTGAGATTTTATTGTGCACACTGTTTATCAGAGTTATTTTTGTTGAGTTAAATGTTTTAACTTTTAAATGCTTTTGTGACCATTTATGTTGATATAGTGTCCATAGCTTACATGTAAATGTTGCTTAATGTGTAAGATTGACTGAAGTATTACTACCTTGTAAGAAAATCATTTAGTAGTATCTGTACTATTATCACTGACTAATATAACCATGAAAAGGAATTCTGATTTATTTGAAATTTGTTAAGGTTATTATTCTATAACAATAAAAATGTAGATGGGAGGATTGGACGGCTGAAGGGGAGGAGGAGGCCGAAAAATTGTGGTTGTATTGGTCAGTGAAAAGTAGGGCTGAGTCAGGGAAAAGTCAGGGAATAGTCAGGGAATTTTATTTCTTCAGCTCTGTGGCAACCCTGATTAACATTATGAGTATAAACAGTTTTAATTTTATAAGAGAACAGCTCAGCAAATTCTCATCTGATTATCTGATGTGTAGAGTAAATAAATTCTGTGTCAGTGGTAGGTGCCAATTTTGTCTGGGACAAACTGCTGCAAAATGAATTGCATGTTGATTAACAGAGATTGCAAGTCATCATCATAATGTTTCAGTGGCCGGTGTCAGAATGAGGCGTACATGGCCAGCGAAGAAATCAAGCGGAAAGAGCCGGAATTCCAAAGGTAACCATAGCAATCCTTGATTTGTCAAATGTAGATTGGAGAAGGAAGAACCCACTCTGGGTAGTTCTGCTTTAGTTGCACCCACCTTCCCCCCTGACTTCTTGTTGCCATAGAAACGTGCGTCTTCCTGCACACTGGTGAATCTGATGACCTTCCATCGGCTGTAGAGAATATATTTACTAATGTTGTACATGAGCAAAGTTTTTGCAAGCAAGCAAACAAGGAATTAACTCTTGTATTTGCATGCAAGCGAACAAAGCACTATAGGTCAAAATGTTATATCTGGCATTACAAAGAGAGTGATTGTGAAGTTTTGAAAATTGATTATTGTCAATTATTCAAATCTCCAGTCCAGTTCTTGATACAGTTTGATTTGTGAATTAGTAAATGAATAAGAAAATTGGCAATAGGAATAGACAGAAAGTTTCCTACCCTTTACATTTTAATAATTATTTTTAATATTCATTGTAAAGTGTCTTAATCATAGTAATATGAATAACAATATTCAGGCACACATCTGTATTTCTATTCAGTCATACTTGAAGGAAAGTTCATGGATTTAATCTTTGTCCATAAAAGTTTTACAGTCAAAGATGTCATGTTTTGTTTGATCATGTCAGTGTGCATTAAAATTAAAATTTTAGAACAGATATAGGTTTTGGATACATAAATAGAATATATGAGTTTTAATGCTGATTACTGTTCTAGTTGATGCGTATCCAGTACTGATATCTGCCCTATTCTGCTATTTGAATGTTGCTATGCCAACCTGAGTACTGACTGTCATGATTGACCTATTTTCAGATATTGCATTGAAAGCTTTATTAAGAGCATTCACGGAATGAGGCTAGATCAAAAGTGAGGTTTCTAAAGTCTCTCGTCACTTCTCCACTTTAATCAGGGACAAAAAGCAAAGAACTATCTAGAAATATTCCTTATGTCTTTTACATGCTGTAAAAATTCATTGAAACCTGAATCTGCAAGCAAACAATGGAAGGAAGCATGCAGAAGCTTGCATGATGCAGATTGTTTATGAAGCTAATTTCAGTAACGCATTTTATAGTTGATATTTGTCGTGGCTGTCAAGTGTGTAGAATATAAGCATTAGTAAGGTTGTCAGGGTTACAAGATGTAAATATGATCGGACTGAGGAATTGTTTCTAATGACTGTGTGGTGAAATCAACTGATTTCCACCAGTAAAAGAAATATTAATATCATTCAGCAAGTTCTTTTCTCATCCCTCTTCTCACATACCTTACACTTTAATCAGTTCTTTTTTCCTGCATATGTACTGCATTTTTACGTTCATGTATAGAAAAAATAATGTTTTGTACATTTTAAATTTTTTTAAAATAAACTGTTTCACATAAAAAAGAGATAATTGAAATTCTCTCTTTTTTGGAAAAAAAAGGGAAAGGTATTAAATATGAGTATGTTGTTATTATATCTGTCGTGAAAAATATAAATCTTTTTAACCTTTTTCATTCTGCTTACCAAAATTTAAGAAAACTAAAAAAAAAAGTAACGTTTAAGGCTTCTTGACAAAAAGAACTAGTGAATCATGGTAGAGATTCTTCTGCAAAGACTTACTTTGTGAATATAAGGGAGGTTATTAATAGAGATAGAATCATTTCTGTGTAAGCAGCTTCTTCCAAGCATTTACTTTGCTTTTTGTCTTATGTGTTGTTTGCTATAATATATATTTTCAATTTTCTTTGCAGCAACTATTTTGTTCATATTATACTGGCAAATTGTGTTTTTTCTCCTTGGTCCAAGCTCACCCTGGACATGGCTTTTGAAGCACACAGTATATATTTTACCAGTTTGTAGTGGCAGAAAGCATGCATCCCTTTTTTGCGATGCATAGATTTTGGCTTAGATCGTTAGTTCTCTGGCACATAGACTTTGGCTTCTGCTGAACAAAAGAGGTCAAACAATCAATTGCCAGAAAGTTCACTGTATTTATGTCTGTACAGAACATTTCATCCTATATGTCTTTATATACTGACAGGATATATGCATGTACATAGTAGAGTTTTTTTGTTGTTTTTTTACTCTTTTTAGCTCACCTGAGCATAGCTCAGGGTGAGCTTTTGGGATACTTGATTGTCCGTCGTCCGTCAACAATTTTGATGTTTACACACTAGAGGCCACAATTTTGATCCAATCTTCCTCAAACTTGGTCAGAATGTTTGTCTTGATGATATCGTGAACCCTTATAGAGGCTATAATTTTAATCCAATCTTCCTCAAACTTGGTCAGAATGTTTGTCTTGATGATATCTCGAACCAGTTAGAAAATGGGCCGGGGCAGACCGAAAAGTAGGTCAATAGGTCAAATCTTAGAAAAATCTTGTTTACACACTAAAGGCCACAGTTTTATGCAATCTTCCTCAAACTTGGTCAGAATGTTTGTCATGATGATATCTCGAACCAGTTTGAAAATGGGTGGGGCTGGACAGAAATGTAGGTCAGTAGGTCAAATCTTAGAAAAATCTTGTTTATACTCTGAGGGCAACATTTTTGGTCCAATCATCCTCAAACTTTGGCAGAATGTTTGTCATGATGATATCTTTTGTGGATGGGGTCAGAAAATTCCTGAACATTGTTTCACCTCATCATCTTAATTCTAAAGCAATCTGTTTTGTACAGGCAATGAATGATACTTTTCTCAGGTGAGCGATCTAGGGCCATCTTGGCCCTCTTGTTCTTAAATAGGAGGTAGACAAAATGTGCATTATATACCGGTATATATGAATGTATCAGTAGCCTTACAGTTTTTAGAATTTTGTGTATCTGTAGAATTTAGATATATTGGGAAAATTATAATGGGAAAAAATTATAATGGAAAAACATGATTATATACATTTTAAAGTGGTTATGGATAAAACTTATCAAATGGAAATATACATAGGTGTTTATTATATTGCAAAGTCATATTCTCTTTTCTGATTGGTCAGTAAGCTGTGTACATTATGTCATGTACACTGGATATATGTATACGACACATCATTAGTATTTACTAACACAGAAATAGGACTGATCTTTGCAGTATAATAAATCCGTTATACAGTTTCCTGAGAGGATACATGAATATTTATTCCCGGCTGAGAAAAATAAGGTCACCCTCGCCTAGCAGCTCGGGTGACATGACTTTCCTCAGCAAGGAATAAATAATCATATACCCTGTCAAGAAACTGTATACCGTATACACTGGCAGATTAGGCACACTGTTTTTCCAGATAATTCAAGTTTATAGAGGGGATGCGCCTTATATGATGATATACAGCTTTTCGGGTTTCTTTTTCAATCACCGAGAAGTGAAATTTACCAGTATACGATCTCAGAAAATGGATATACTGAAAGCCAATGAATACGATAATATGCCACAAAATCCATACAAAACCATGATAAACAATATCAGGTTATTGCTTTTGTCTTATTAGTTATCCTACTGGTATATTTCATGATAAAATGATCGTGAGAAACTGAAACAACTTAATGGAAGCTATTTTCAATATAAATAAATAAGTTTATTTTACGGGACCTCATGATGTACAGAAGAAATTTGAGAGGTGGCAATTGTTACGTAATGTTTGTTAGTTGGGAGAAATTTGACAGGTGACAATGGTCCCCAGTGTTATTTAGAATGCGGGGACACGGTTGAGTAATACCATGTTATGAAAATGCGTCACCTTTATCCTACCCCTCGTTAATATAACGGTCGAACGGTAATCTTATGCCATGTGTTAATAAAACGGTTTACTGTATGATTAGCCTGGTGACGTACAGGTAGCTTTCAGTCAATCAAACTGTACGACGCCACAAATTTCAAAACAAAATTTCACCTTATATGATAAGTGATTTTTTTTTGATTTTTTTTTTCAAATAAGTTACCCTGAAAATTAGGATGCGCCTTATACGTAGTTGCGCCTAATCTGCCCATGTGTACGGTAACTAATAAAGTATATATTTTATTAATGTTTTATACGTCATAACATGGTCTGATTTAAATGCTCAAACTAGTTTCCAAGTTGATGCCAATATTTTGTTTTGTCAGTGCTATTGAACTGACTCACATTTAAATTGTAAATGTTAAGTCTGGCAAATACATGAGCACATCTCGTGTAGAACCCTGCAATTGTCTGGTCAATTAAGTCATTCCAGTTCGTATATTGCCCATGGGTACCAGAGGCATTTACAGCTAAGTCTGATGTAGATATTTTAGAGAAATTATTCAATAATATCCCTTGGGATAGAATCGCACTATAGCAGTAGAAAACAGTTTTAGAGGGTACATATCTAGGAGAATGTATGTGTTATTGTTTGTTTTCAAGATTTGTTGTGGAAGACATGACATTTCAGGAAAAAAAATTTGAATGTTTTTGATCATTTTTATGTTTTTTTTTTCTCTGAACAGCATGAGGGTTGTCTCAAAAGTGTGTTCATCTTACTTTTTAAATATGATAATATAGTTTCTCTTGTCATGGCTAATTATGTTGTTAAACAGCATGGCAAATCAGTTTAAAGCTTGTTTAAATCTGATTAAATGGGATTTGGTCTTTTATCTGTTGACATATGTTGTTAAATTGAAAAATTATTATTGTATAAAAAAAATTAGAAATGTCTATAATTTAAGATTGAAAAATAATAATCATATTAAACCCAAAATAGAAAAGAATGTTATTAATTTACAATTTAATAATACTAATTATAAACAGTAATAGCTGAATAAGTTATTATTTACTTCTGAAAGCTGTATTTGGACTTTAAATGGCCCTGAAAGGAAACTACCCATACCAAGTATGAAATATGAAGGAAAAAAGTCTGCTTGTAATACAGTTAAATCATTGACCTCTCTATAATGAACCACAACAATTAAATTAAGTGAATAAAATATGTACCACTGTAACTTTAATTAGAGATGTTAGGAGCATGAGATGGGTATAAAAAAAAGGGTCAGATTCAGTTGGTACAACCAACCTGTTATGGAACATACATCATGCATATTTTCTGCAAACCAAACCTGGTTATTTATTTGTGTTTTTAGCAGAGTGGATGTAATTTCGCATCTACTCCATACAAGCAATATTTTAAACACGTTGTCCAAATACATCTTTTAACTTAGATTTAATTGATGCACAGTTTGGAACAGTTATAGTGTCTATTTCTTTTTTATGGCACTGATTGACAGTAGACAACTGTAAATGATGTTTGGATTTTGAGATTAGAGCTTAACCCTTTCCCTCATAGAGGAAACCATGAAAAGACCTATACGAACAACATAAAACCAGATCAGCCTGCGAGTAACTTGCAGGCTGATCTGGTTTTATGTTGTTTGCTGCTCCTCAGTGTTCTGGAAATGAGGATTTTTTAATTAAATTTGGTATGGTTTAACTGTGGTTTTCTGCAGATCAGGCTTTATGTGGTACCTTGATTGAGTCTATATGAGGGAAAGGGTTAAACACAAAGGTCAAGGTCATTAGATGAAAACAAAGACAATGTCTTGGTTCATACTGCATATCTTGCGAACCATATGTCAGTACTGTGGTAATTAGGAGACTGCAACACATCATGTGACACCAAGTTATGATCTTTAGCTTGTTCTGTAATGAAAATACACTGTATCAATATGTTTCTGAGGGAAAAAAATGTTTGTATCAAATAAAGCTAGACAGAAAATAGAATATGGAGTATGTCTTGGCTGTTATTTACCAGATGTGATAACACTGTAGACTACTCAATATAAATGTGGCATATAAGCATCTTATCCATGTGGTCTGACACATTCCATTTATCTCCCTTCATATTTGAGTGGTCTAAATGTTTGCCCATTTGTTTTGTAGGACATGCTCTTTGCCCAACTTTGTCCGTAAGTCGGACAGTATGCATATGAAGAATTCGGCCAACATTTCGGACTCTGTCAATGAAGGTATGTATATTACATTGCTGGACAGTTGTTGTTTTTTGTCATTGTGCACTGGATTAAATATAATACAGAATCAGCTGCTGTGTTTATAAAATGTATATCACTTAAATGTGTTCTCCCTGATACTCTCTGAAAATGCTTCTTGTTACTCTGTGTGGCATCACAATATTCACAAACATTCTGAGTGACATTTTTTTAAGGATCAGGCTATTATGTTTAAAGCTTTTAATTTTAGGAGTAATGCTGGTCAGGTCATGGCCTATACTTGCGTTACATAAAGTTTGGTTACTCTTGGTGATGGTACTTTCACACTTGGAATAATGATTTATCCTGATAAGACCAATCAGCAGACAAGGGCAGATAACTGTGTCAAGGATTTTGTAAGAATTATAGCCCTTTTTCTGTGTCAAAGCAGGATTTTGAGATATTTTAATGACCTTCAGGGATAGCTCTAGTATTTTGGTTTATTTTTCCAAAAATAAAGAAAAGAAAAAAAATCACTGTCTTTTAACATTTCACTGCGATATTAAAATGGTCCTACATCATATATATTCTGTTAAAAACATATAAGTCAATTTTCAAACTAATAGCTAAGTCTGATAATGTGATTGATTAGTACTTATCACTCTTTACTGTTCTTGTATCTTCGTACGTATGTAATACCACACTACCACAATTTACATGGTCTGTTGTAGAGGGATGGATACAGTACATAATTTAATCCATTTTTATATTTCTGCAATGAAAACATTTAAAACCATGTTTTAACTCCATGTTATCACTCTCAAAGTGAAATTACAAATTTAAGGGCTGACTGCATTCTTTTTTTTGTGCACTTAGAATAGAGTCTCATGCTTTTATGGTTTGGTTTACATTAAAACTCAACCAACTTCAAGATTTTATTTTGAAATGTTCTCACTGGCTCCTTAATATGGTTTATTTCAAAAGCAATGGTATGTATTTCACAGGTATGCACCAAGTATTTCTGGTGTCTTCCTGCTGCATAGAACAAATGTAAAACCAAATCTGAACCGAAACTTTCACACAGATTTTAAATCAGTCATGAAGAAAGGCTTCAAACATGCAAGGCTGGACTATAAACAACCCCAATATTGCAGCAAGATTTATCACATTATCTCAGTCTTGTAACAGAGAGAGCACTTTTAAGTTGTTATATTTTGTAAAGATTGAGCAAGCAGCTTGGGACTGCCTGACCTCATGCAGCTAGTTGGCCTCACTTTCTGGTTATTGTCATGTGCCTTTCAGGACTCATTGGCACTCTGTACACCTAGGGTCTTTATTGTTTGACTCTGTAAAGCTTTGCTTCATTTACACCTGATGTTAGTACTAGACACAAGAAGCATGATGCTCATGATGCTACATGAGGCAGCATTATCAGAACTTCAGTATAATGCTGACAGTAAAGTGGAAAAGCACACTTGTCATCATGGACCTTTCCAGCAGTATTCAAACTGACTTACCTACTATCTAATAGCTACACTGGGATAATAGGTAGTCAATGGTTGACCTGATTTACACAGTAATACTAAAATAAAATGCTAAATACTGGAAAGGTACATTGTGATATGAGCGAAGTGTTCTAGTCAAGCAGTAAAACTCTACACCATAATGTATAGACAACATTTTGTGTAGTGCTGTCATTATTTTGTGAAACAATGTTTGTGAAAGTATGCTTTATCGCTAAAACAGTTTTATTTGGCTTCTTGTGCACAAGATAGCGTTAGAAACCATAGCCAGAGATGCACTATCTGAGCTATTTTTGACAAGCTTGTTTTGTACAATCACTCATTTTTATAGACAAAACAACAGCAAAGGTATGTCAGATATCCGATATTAATTCCAAATTGCACTGCTGTTTTCTAAAAAGTATTTGAAAAGTATGTTTTACCAGTTCAGGAATAAGATTATGTATCGACTTTCGTGATTGTACAAGTCACACAAGAATTACAGATGATTATTTATTCCCTGAAATAAATGAAAATGGTATTATGTCCAAAAAAAATTAACATAGCATATTACATTCTAGGACTTAAAATGTGTTGTATTTATCCCAATGTATCATTTACGGAAAGTGTTCCTAAATGTTGTGCAAGAAGCATTTATTGCATTACCTCTATGATATTCATGATGAAGCTATATAACTATGTGTTTGTTGTGTGTGTGTATGAGTGTTTGCGTGACAGTACAGCATATTGCGAGGATCTTGAGATGACTAAAATCTTCTGGCATGTTTCAGGAAATATTTAGTTCATTTTAAGGTAGATATGTCTCAAGTGAGACACACATTTAATTGCATTGCTAGATCTAGAAGGAAGGATTAACATCAGAGCATGACCCTCATGTTTGTACACTTATACTTTGTAGATAGAGGTGGGCGGAGATATAAGGGTAAGTGTGTTGCCGCGGAAACTTCACTAACCCCCGCCTATCTGCTTAGCAATATTGTTATACATTATGTTATACAAACTGCCAACCAAATTTTACCAGGCCTGTGTTTGTCTGCTTTTAGAGACTTATAAATATTTACACATTTAACAGACAGTGATTGGGTGCAAGATTTGGAAATATCAGTGTTACTAAATTCTGTAATTATATTTGAAAGATTTGTTGATTTTGGCAAGATTTATTAAAATTTAACAACATTTGCAAGATTTGATATTGATTTTCTCAAGATTTGTTAAAATTAAAAAATATTTGAAAGATTTTTTAACTGATTTTGGCAAAATCTGATTTTGCAAGACTTGATATAGATTTTGGCGGGATTTGTCAAGAAGTTTATAGTGATGATATTGGCAGCAAATATGAAATTTGTTGAATATGTAATTAATGTCTTAAGAGAATTTTGAAGAAATGTGTAGATATGAAGAATGTTTGTTAACCACGGAAACTTTTGTTTCATTTTGATTTAGTTCCAATACACAGATTCTAGAAGATTTGACTCTAATACACAGATTCTAGGAGATTTGGTTCTGATATTTTGTATATTACTTGAGGGTTACTCCTACCAGGGCTTCTTTACCATTATCCCATTGTGTATGTTTAAACAAAGAATAGTAAATAATTATTATATATTTAACATGATCTAATGGAATTAACTGACAGATATATATTTATGAAAAATATTTAATCCATTAGAGAAGAGACGTAATTGGAAAGGTAACCTTGAAAACAATTCTTTTGATGTATTAACAAGCTTATGTTAATCATTGTACATTAACTTTCTCTGCTAACATGTCTAGTTATGACTTATTGTATCTTGATTGACAACATTTTGCTTCTGAGTCCTGCTGCTACCTGTTGACAAAATCTGGTGATGAGTCTTGCATGTCTTATTATTACTAATCCATTTCTTTCCATCAGTCGCCTATCCTTCACCACCATCAGCATGGGCCCGGCTCGGTCTGAGATGACCTTATATAGGAGGGGTACCGTTAACAGATTGTGCCCTGCTCATTTTAATTAAGGAGATCCTGTGAAAGGGGTACCAAATATATATTGAGGCAGAAAATCATATGATTATAAGGGGTTCAGTTAAGGCTAATGCTCACAAGTGATGGCATTGTTTTGTGAGATGCTCTGTTTTGTGAGTTCAATACACTAAAATATACCAGGGATGCAAACACTAACATTAAGGACCGTTCTATTTTTATGATTTTCTTTTACACAAGGGGTACCATATATCCACTGGCACCCTGCTCTTGTTTGTGAATGGTATGGCATTTCAGATTTGGTCCTGTGCTGTATTCTGTATGCCAGTTTTCTTGTCAAACTTAGAAGATCTTGCGTTTGATCATCACCTTCTGGGTCCTCATCAGAATCTATTTAAAATGTCTTCGAGGCCTGATCTTTTTCTACTTTTTTCTTCTCTTAATCATAGTCAATTATGGATGCCAAATTATATTTAGTCTAAACTTTCACCTTAATTAGACTCTTAAAGCAAGAGACGAAAACTAAATTGATGAATATTTGAAGAGCTGTAAAATAAAAAAGTTTCATGAAAAAAATTGTACAAGTAAATAGGGAATATTATGTTGCAGTAGCTTTCCGTGGCTTTGTATTTTGCTCCGAGCAGCGTGGGAAGAAAGATATCTCGCGAGACCGAAGGTCGAGCGAGATATCTTTCTTCCTACGCTGCGAGAAGCAAAATATGAAGCCACGGAAAGCTACTGCAACATAATTTTCCTTTTATTATATACCTTTACATTTTCAAAACATAAGAAGTCAGTTTTTAGGGTTTTGATGGCTTTATTACTTTTTTCTTCAAAAAAAAAAAAAAAAATCATCAATGGCGGATGAATTTTACTGTGGAATTTAAGCCACGCCCCCACCTCTTCTCATGTATTTTAAAAAAATGGCGGCCAACACGCTAACTGTAATGCTAAGTGGATTTTAACAAAATGAAAAACACTAACATATGAACACTGAATTTGGAATAAAACATGTCTGCTGGAAAACCTTTCGTTTTTCAATCACTGTCAGTGTCAGACGTGATAACTGGACAGACTCTTTTCCGGCGTTTGGGCAAGGTAGGAAAAGTGTCGTCAGTTTTCGAGGTGTTGTTTATGATTGTGATAGGACAGTTCATCAGCGTTGCATTTTGAAAGATCTGATCAATGTCATCGTTAAAATCAAAATCTGACATTTTCAATGAAATTTTGAAGAAAGAGATAGTCAGCGTTTTAGACCTATCCTGAAATGTAAACAATTGCTGCAGCCGACAACAATGAAATAACGGTGAATCTCGAAAACTTGTCTGTTATTTGTGATAAGTTTGTAAAGAAATTTAAAGAAAAAAATAAAAACAATGTTTCTTTGATAATAATTAAAAAAACAACAAGAACATCCTTTTTATCGTTTTTTAAATAAATTTGACGAGATGATTTCTTTGATAAAAATAGAAACTGGTTCTCCCAGTAGTATTGGTTCTCGTCTCTATTTACTACGTAGCGCCCACTTACAGCGGGAACCATGCCGAAAGTAGTCCGCACAGTGTGACGTCATACTATGTATTAGACGCTGATATAATACGGATTTTTAAATTGTTGAGTTGTATTTGCGTCTCGTATTTTGCGTGTTTTAGGGCCAGAAAATGTATAGGTATATAATAAGTAAGTTTATCACTGATATTGTTATGTCAGTATTATTTGTATGACAGTATTTTCTCATTTTATCTAAAAGTTTCTATATCTTTTTCATCATGCTGAAAATTGAACCATGCATAAGCAGATACTAGTAGATGTTTTCCTCAAATGTAGATGACAAATAGAGTTTGAATATTATAAATGCCAGAAATACAATTAATCTTTTGTAATGAGCCCCTCTACTGAGCAACCAACATTTTGTAAACAAACAGTTTGGGGATTCAAGATAAGGCAGCTTTGGCCTTTAAATATATATATAACATTTGACCTCCTTTTAGGCAAAAGCTAGGCAAAGCTACCTACAGCTGGGTCTATTTCATTGATGCATCGATGTATCGCCAAATTTGGCTGATGAAACCTAATTGCGATTCTTACCTCAAGAATCGATTTTCAAACGATACTTCAATGGACAAAAGTTTTTGTTGAAAACCAGCGAAATTGAATATACGGCTTATCCTGTTGCTTATATCTCAAGCATAAAGTGTCTATTTCCCTAAGTCTTTGTTGCCTTTTGTTGACTAGATTGACTGGTAGACTAGATTTAAAAATAAGATAAGATTTTAAAAAGACATTTTTTCATTATTTTTCCATGTGCCTAATCATCATAGAAACATGGATGCAGAAATCTAATTTACAGCAGAAATCTATTAGTTGGCCATGTCAGAACTACATTATTTATGTATCATCAAGTATCGTGATAGTGTATCGTATCAGGCCTACAAAATCGTGATACATCATGATACTTTTTTACTGGTGATATCCAGCTCTAAAGCTAACTTTCTTTTGATCTTTTGACTGACCAATTTGGAAAGAATTGAATGAACTGATATTGGGAGTTTTTTTCTTATATATAACTCTTAACATACTTTTGTTTATCATAAAATAATCTGTTTAGCATCTAAGTACTAGGCCTAGGCTAGGGTCATTTTTTATGTGAAAGACTTTTTTCTTTTACTTGTTATAAGGAATTCAAAAGGATTTTGATTGTAAATTCCAGGAATTAAGGTATACCTATGCAACATTCTCAAAGTTACATTGAGATTCTCACTGAAATAAATTCAGCTTAGCTGCATGAAGGCAGGAAATTTATGTTATCATTTTTTCATTCCTCATCATTTTAGAAGTCATGAGTGTTGTTTAACCATTGACCTGACACAGAGTGAAGTGGTGTCCCTTTCACCATTTATACTTAGAGGGCACATACAAAACTCTTCTGTCCTTATACTTTCAGAATAGTTTCACCCTCAGCCTTCACAACATTTTTTTTTTGTATGTGTATCTTTAGAAATCTTAATGGTAATATTACGTGAAAATCTTAGTATGGTTGGTTATTGTTTTTTTTAGCTCACCTGAGCACAATGTGCTCAAAGTGAGCTATTATGACCGATGAATATCCGGCGTCAACATTTAACTTAAACGACATCTCCTCTTTAACTACTGGGCCAATTTTCATAAACCTTTACAGGAATGTTCCTTGGGTAGTCCACTTTCTTGTTGCCATGGTAACTAATTGGGAAAAAAGATGAAACTTCAAAAATCTTCTTGTCCAAAAGTACTGACTAAATTCAAAGTTATTTGGCACAGATAATTCTTGTTTCAATCTCTACCAAGATTGTTCACATTATTTGAATTGGTAAAAAACATGGTTGCCAAAGGGTGAAGCCCATTTTCCGTATATTAAATACAAATTTAACATTTTTCTTGTTCAAAAATTCTCATTGGATTTATGGCTGGCAGGAGGGAAGAGCCCATTTCCATATATCATAAAATATTTGCAGTTTCTTTTCCTCCCACTAATACCTGATTCTCAGGTGAGCGATCCCGGGGCTATCACAACCCTTTTTTTCTATTTTTAGAAAACATTGAAATCATAAGTGTAGTTTCATTGCATGTGAATGGAAGCATTTGCTAACATAAAGGTTAGCATTAAAGAAAGTAAACGCCTTAGGTTAAAATGCAATCTAGTGTTCCGTACATTTATCTTTCTGGAAAAATCCTCCTCTTAGTTTTGAAATCTTGCAGAATTCTCTCTTAATGTTTGTAGCCTCATGTGTTTTCTGTTGCAGGGTTAAATGACACTATTTCTCTCTAAACCTTGCCTTTTTCTAGATCTTTTTAAAGGAAATTTGATCAGGAATATACTTTTAAAGCTTTTAAAGCAAAGAAACACATTGTCTTTCGTAGGAAATGATAAAATGATAGGTTCTACATGTGACATAGAATTTCTTTTTTCATTTATAAATATAAAAGAAGTGTTTCACAGGAAATATAACTTGTTGAAGATGAAGAGGAGGAAAAAAATTTGAATATTAGCTAAATTATCATGTAGATATATGCAGTGAAAATATCAAAGTTTTGATTTTTTTGCTAATGATGGCCAAGTTTTATTTTTTACAAAATGTTGGACATGAGAAAAACAAAAGTGGAATTTTGCTGCCTGATTTGTTATGAGTAGCACCCTTCCTGTTCCACTAGCCTGACTGTGCATGTTTATTGTACTAACCTTGATTTTCCAGCGGAAACTCTGCCGCGCATAACAACAACCACCCCCTCTGTGTCTGTCGAACCCCAAAACCAGTCTGAGAACAGACGGGGAGGCTCAGGCAAGAGCCGTGACAGAAGTAACTCGCGTGATCGAGAACGGAAAGATTCGGACTCAAGGGAGAGAAGGAGGCAGTCACGGGAATTGAGAGAATCCAAGTCAAGCACAAACGAAGGTAAAGACACTAGGAGGCACTCGATCGAGAAGCCAAAACTGAGAGAGGTTGCACGGGAAACTTCGAAAGAGGTTTATAAGTATACAGAGACAGAAGAAAGACGCACAGTGTTGGAGGAGGTGAAGACAGAAGTGGTTAACACACGCCCGGTAGAGGTGGTCACCCATTTGATTGAAGAGCCTGTTAGGCTTGCACAGCGCTCAGGTAGTGACGATCACCTCATCATCATCCTCATCATCATCTCCATCGTCTCCGAAATCCTGTTGCGCATCTCTTACCCAACCAATTCATCTCCATCTATAAGCAGAGTACATACTAACCAACCCCTGTATATGCCCCAGGTGTATTGTCCCACTAACTACAGAGCGCTCGTTTTTGGGTGTGAGATTTGCAAATGTGGTGTGATCTGTTGTTTTGTTACTTTCCAGGTGCAATGGATATCTTTCTTTATTTTTATCTATTTCCTTTCTATTTTAATTCAGTTATTTTACCCAATAACTTTTTTTTTATATATATACATGTAGATTCTATATTTGATATACCAGTCTTCTGGAAATCATAAAAAATCTAGACAGGTAGATCTAAAAAATTTCCGATCAAAAGAAAAAATGCCATACATGACTTAGACCATAGTAAATACCTATTGAGGTTCTGCCAAAAATTTACGAAACTCCAAGACTGCAAGCGAAGACAAATTTGTCCAACCATCCAACCCCAAAAAAGTGGAAATGTTGGATAGACAGGCACATGTTGTCTGGATCTTCTCTTGATATTATGCTATAGACCTTCAAAACACAATCTGGCTATCCATATCATGCTCACTACTGATAGTTCTGATCAATGGTCATTTGTTGGAGGATTTTACTGTAATGCTGCAATCTGTATTCTGTACGCACTGTCATGGAATATCATTCATTTGTTTCAACTTTAAAACCCAGCTTGATTCCATTAAGATGATGAGACAAAAACGGTTCAGCTATTTTTGATGAGCTTTATGATTAAATCAGTTCCAATAAAGTTATATTGGGAGGATTTTATTCCTGTTTTAAGTTTGTTTTTACTTCTCTAGTCTAAATTAAGTTAATAACTGCAAGTGTCTTTTCTGAAAATTACCCTCATTCTTTCATCCCATGAAAATCGGTATATACTCAGAAAAACAGAAACAGTTATGTTTCCAAGACAATGTTCCACAAATAATTTTACTCAAATTTTTTTATTGACTTCAAGAATAGTATTTTTGAGAAAATATTTTTTATTAGCATGTTTTCAATTTCTTTAACATGTGACTCTTTAGTAGCATTTGATTAAGTTGAATAAAATCTAAAGTATAAGTATTGTGAAATGTAGGCAAGTATAGATTTGACTATTTGAGTTTACCGTCGCTTCGACAGTATTTCAGTCATATAGCGACTTCCAGCTAATAACAGGTGGAGGAAGACCCTGAATGCACGGAGGCATCCGGGTAGAACCACCGACCTACTGCAAGCCAGCTGGAAGGCTTCCTCACATGAAATTCTGAATGACCCTGCCGGGAATCGAACCCACGCGGTGAGGGGCTGAGTGAGTGTTATAGTCAGCAACTTTAGTAGGCCAGTACAGCACCAGGCCTTGTTTCCTGAACATCTCAGATGTAGGTTTTCCTCAATTTGGAATCTTTCTCATAGCAGTAGACCTTTTTCTGTAAGAAAATGGATGTACAAAAAATATTATCAAGGTCAATAAGTAAGAGAGTTCTATATCTCGAAATCTCAAGCTTGGGAAAAAATTCAAATTGAGATGTTTCTTGAAGTACCGTACAAGCCATATCAGCTGGCAATCAACATATAAGATAATCTGTTTTCCATGGAGTTCAGCGTCATTAATCAATATGTCTAATTTATACTATATAGATGTGCCGGATACGATGCTCTAAACTGTGGTTGGATACTCTCATAATTATATGTCAGTCAAGCTTACATCGGATGCACATTGCTTTTAACCCTTGTTATACTTTTGAGGAAGTTTCGGTGATGGGTAAATAGTTCTGGTGATGGGTCTTTTATGAATTCTGCAGCTTAGTTTATGCTTGCAAGGAAGATATTTACACATCTTGATTGACACCAATGATTGTAATCCTCTATTCATGATTGATTGAATTGAGATTTAACACTTTTATTTTACACTTTTGGTCATACAAGCTTTAATTTCCTGAAATAAAGCTCTTTAAATACAGATCTTTGACTGATTTGTTTCTTTAATAAATCTTTCCATATGCACAAGTGGGTCACCATGCTTCTTTTTGAGTTATCTGTCACAGAAAGTTATATTTTTGCATTTTTTTTGACATTTTCAAGGGCAGATAACTCAATATATTGGCATACAACACATCATTTAGTTTTAAATCGTTGTTACATACGTGATTACCTGTCTGTGCAAAACTTTCAGAAATCCTATGCGGCAGATTTTATACTTTAGTAGCTTATACAGACATATTTAAATCTCTCTTTTTCAAGAAAAAATTCTTACATTTATATGTTTAAGCATAGCATGTATAATATCACTTTCAGGGGCAGGACCCCTATTTTTTTCATAAATTTGTTTCTAGTGTGATTCTCAATAATCATGCAAAGTTTAAACAAATTCTACAATGTAGTTTCAGTTTTCCTTCTTTCCTATATAAAAACTGTAGCATTCATCCTTGAGGATATACATGCAGCCAGTTTTCATGATAAAATCTATGATAGGCTGGAATTAAGATCAGGGACACCAACCTAGGGGAGTTTGATTCATCTTAAGCCTTGCCGTGTTTAGCAGGACACCCATGGGTTTGAATCTCTTGATCTTAAAACTGATATAACTTTAAATAACCTTAGAATTGATAATTTCATCCTATTTATTGGACTTTTTTATGTTAATATTTTCTGTAACATGAGGAGTATTAATACAAAAAAAAAAAAAAAGAGCTTACTCTTATCATTTACAGAATGTCAAAGTGTGAATATGGCACAGAATTGATACTTGTTGAAAAAACTGTTTACTGTCAGGACTATACAGTAAAATGTTTTTTATGAACACAAATATTCATATGTCAAACTTGACATTTTATCAATTGTCTAAAAAATATTAGCCATTGTAGCACCCAAGTAAACATTATATCAATACCCATAACTAACATTAATTTATGGTATGTTATTTGTATTTGGATGTTATTTACTGAAACAAGACGCTATCTGTTCCAATGAATGTAAAGCATTCTGAATGTATGAAAAATTTTGAAGCATGTGCATTGTGATTTAGATTATTAATTAGCATTTACTGACAATATTAAGAGTTACCTACCAGTAATAGTTAGAGGATGTGATATTCTATATTCAGGTTTGTGCATCATTCTAACAGAATCCTGTCCACTATATTTACAGAGAATGCTGTTGACGTGGAGGGTGTGTCGCTTCCTTCTAGCCCTACGGTCAAGGCACCAGTGGCCCAAGCGGAGGACGCTGTCATCACAGAGGAGCAGGTTCAGCCCGTCCGAGCCGGCCATGTTGAGACTGCCAAACAGAACGGTGGCATCCCTATCATCGTCACGTCGACTGTGGACTCAACGGTGAGCACACCAGCTCCCATGTATAACCCTGAAGATTCCATCTATGATAATGAGGAGGATGAGAAAGTGGCCAAGAGCCTGGAAGAGCAGGTGATGGAGCTGGAAAAGGAGTTTGAACAGATGCAAGAGTCCAACCACACAGGCGCTGTTGTGAATGAGAATGTTGAGGTTAAAAAGACCACGAATGTCGAAAGTCGTCCAAATAATGTTAAGCAGGAAGTTGCAGTGGCACAGAAGAAAGGTGGCTGTTCCTGTGGGAAAGTGTTTGCATTCACACTGTTCTCTGTGTTTGTGACCCTGACAGTGTCCGTCTGTGTGGTTATGTTCTCAGACTTGCAACATCCCGTTATGAATGATCTTCGCTCTCACCTAACCTTCCTTGAACCAGCCAGAGATTTTATACAGGACAAGTATGACCAAGTTTTCCACTCATAAATCAGCCAATAGCAGTCCATGTTAGAGAACCTTCAGTAATATTCAGCCAATCAGATTCAATTTGACATTTTTTACTTTTTTTTTAATTTGGGGGATGGTTTGTGTGTAAATTATTTTTTTCTTTTGAAATTACGTTACCTGTCAAATCGTTGGCTGAGTACTACTCTGTGAATATGTTGGTGTGTTTGGCAGCTAAATATAACACTTGACAAGGCTTTAGATTGGTCAAATTAACTTGGTAAACACTCTTTCCATCAATAAATGGTAATATGTATTCAATGGAAACTGATTATATGATTTAACAAAGGTTGTGAGGAATTGATTTTTTTTTTTCTAAGAACATACTGGCATTTTATAGTACTTGGTTTTTGTTTCAGTCTTTGACACCCAGAAGAATAAAGAAACATAAAATGTATGCATGACATTAAAAAAATAATTAATGAAAAATGTTATGTTTTTTTAACTGTTGTTCATCTTAAGTATCATGATACTTGTCATATCCTCTATTTAAGTTATATATACATGTATTTATGTAAAGCATATCAGTTAACCCTTTCCCTCATAGAGGACACCATGAAAAGACCTATGCGAACAGCATAAAACCTGATCAGCCTGCGAGTAACTCGCAGGCTGATCAGGTTTTATGCTGTTCGCTGCTCCTCAGTGATCTGGAAATGAGGATTTTGTAATTAAATTTGGTAAGGTTTAACTGTGGTTTTCTGCAGATCAGGCTTTATGTGGTACCTGAGTGCGTCAAAATGAGTATATATGAGGGAAAGGGTTAAGTTTCAATACACGATAATGAGATTCTGTATAGTAGTGAACAATGAGTAATCATAAATTAGGAAAATCAAGGTTTTAATAAAGAAAAGTGCTTTTAAAAATACAGGGATGAAATAACTTTTAACCATTGTACACATATTTTTGTAGAAAAAAAAAACAACGGTTTGTTAAGTTATAATTTTTATTTAAATTAGCAATTATACACTTTTTGGATTTTTCCCTTATTTCTAAAGATGTCCTCTTTTTTTATTTGTTATATCATAGAAGCTGCATAATTGTGAATCATGTTATGATAATTTCATGAAATACGTTCCAAGAGGTTCTTCATCAGGTAATCTATCTTACATATTAACTCTATATTAATCCGTTAATTCATGAGAGGCTTTTTCACCAAATCATCCTGGAAAAAAAATTAAATCTTTCATACTTTGTGTATGTTTGGGCTTGATTTTGTTTGGCTGGTTTTTATCAAGGTACCAGCTGTAAGACCACAATGATTTTTTATTAACCTTCGGACTTAACCAGTCTTAAATGGACTGAAGTGATGATTTTTGGATAGTCAGTCATGAACTGGAGGAATAATGATTATAAATATTTATAAAGTTCTGCATTGTCACAGAATATTTAGTCGGAATAGAATATATTTGTTGAACTTTTCGGACTGTATCTAGCTTGTTTGTTTAGTCCAGCCATTTTATTATCTGTCATTCATTCATATTGTTTGCCAGATTATTAGATAATCAAGCTTTCATATTATAAATCATGAGCAAATGAAGAAAAAAAATGTATCCAAATGGATGAAATAGATCCAGTTTACATGTGTTAGGTGATCTTTTAAGGTAACACAGTTGTTAAGTTATTGTTATGTTAACATATATGTAATAATTACCAGAAATGTGTAATATTATAAAAGTCTAAAATGTATAAAAGTCTAAAATGTATGTACATTTTTTAAGCTTCAATGGTTGTTACAGGATTTATTTTATTTTATGTCCCTTTTATTTGTTATTACATGTAAACAATATATTTTTGTTTCTTTGTCAGCCATGCCTTACTTCCATCTATGAATGGCATCTTAAATCAATCTTTGAAATTCTTGCTTATCTCCAGTGTCATTGTAAGGATGTAATAAAGTCAGGCCCTGTGTTCTTAAAAATAAAATGGTACTTAAGTATGATTTTCATACTCAGACTCAAACAATGTCTATTGTTTTCAATAGGGATTTGAGTATTGTACTTAAATTTGAGTCTGAGATTGTACTTAAGTATTTTTGAGAACACAGAGCCCAGGTCTGGCCAAATGAGGAGAAAAAGAGTAGCCAATCAGATATAAGCTTTCATATGCATGGGGTATGTGTTGATACCTTTTACTGTTGTACAGTCATAGCTCATGTATCCATATATTTGAAAGCTCATCTCTGATTGGCTGAATCTTGTTTGACCAGAAATGACAAGAACCTTTCAGATCCACTCTTTAAGGTAGAATAAAAGGGGGAGTTTGTTTATATTTAGATCTGAATAGAAAAAAATGCATTTATGAATAGGTCTGTGTTTCATATATAAAACCTTAAATATTGGACTAATATTTGCAGAGTTATGGGCCTTGATTTTTTCGAACAACATAATTATGCATATGCAAATGTAGATGATATAATCAGATATGTTTATATCAATTTTTTTTTTTTTTTTTTTTTTTTCATCTTTCCTTATTATACGAAGCATATCGGAAACAAAAATGGTCTATTTCAAACCTCTTGAAATATTTGAATAATAACTCAAGGCCCAGTGGCATTTTATATCTGTCAAACTTACCAATAGATGTATGATGTTTCATTTAGATATAAAAAAAAGACATTGGAAAGACAGGTAAAGCAGGTAAAAGTCATTCTGAAACTGTTTCCTGGTTTGTGGCCTTATTCGAGATAAATATCCAGACACATTTGGAAGATTGCTTGTTTTGGAGATGGATTTTGTAATGATGTTCCCCACTGGGGTTCCAACGAATGGCTGAAGATAAAAGCTGCAATATTTTTGTATGGATGTAACTGTAAATATTTGTACCTTGTAAATATACACATATACATGTCAAATA
Source organism: Solen grandis (assembly GCA_021229015.1). NCBI lineage: Eukaryota > Metazoa > Mollusca > Bivalvia > Adapedonta > Solenidae > Solen > Solen grandis. The sequence goes on from CM037787.1 coordinate 35,277,448, forward strand.
TTTACTGTACGTACATTTCTGTAGAAGGAATATCATTAGCATTTTAGTTTTATTATTTTAGTTACCATGGTGATCAGTTGAACATTTTGTTTTATCTTGGTTATGTCTCCTTCTTCCGTAATAAATGTTTGCTTATAAGCCCTGTATACATGTTTTGTTTGGTTTTCCAATTACAATACAGTTCACATTGTTCCTGTCTTGTCGTTTCCAGGCAGTGTTTACAACATGTTGAGATAATAAAGCCACTTACATTCAAAGTATTGCTATATTTTACTTCATTCATCAGCCCATGAAATATAAACTACAAAAATGTTCAGATGAAATGTTGTATAATAGCAGGATTTAAATTTTTGAAGGAAAAAAAGGAGTTTTGTATTATACCACCAGCAGATCTATACATCTATCTCACATCCATATCTGAACAAAGTAAAGCTCTTGTCAGCCGTGAAGACTTTTTAATCATGACATTCCTGGCAGAATTGAATATCATTTAGTACTTGTTATACGAAAGTAATGAATCAAATAAAACCTTAAAAAATATATATATATTTTAAATCCAGCATCTTTCAGCCATTTTCTTCTTGGGAAAATTTATCCTCAAAATAACATTTCATGTTTTTATATGATATAGAAAACAGAAACTGTTTATAATGAGGTTTGGTATCTTATGTTATTCTCTTATGCCAATAATTTTTAGTCATAGATATGTTTAGTTGGACTTGGGTATTTTCTATCTTTCCCTTCTTGGTCCCAGTTTACAATGACCTTGTAACCCTGGCAACAACCCTCACCTACCCCCAGAATCCCCTGTATCAGGTTTACTGCTGACACAATATACTATAGTATCTCCGAAAGTAAAATATTGACTTATTTATATCTACATATCTGATTTTAAAACATTTCCTTCAGATAAAATGTTCTTTAAATAAGCATACACAAACGAAAAAAAAATTATATTCAGATGTATTTTAATAAAAACTAAATTTTCACAAAAATAATAATTCCTTCATTCGTAATTAAATACATTCTTACTTTTCATTCAAAAATGTACAATAATTATTCACATTTCTGAGATTTAATTTATTTGGATAAATTTGGTCACATTTATTTTCTCGTATACCCTTTTCAGGGACGTTATACTAAAGTGGATATAAAAGTTATGTATGTCACAAATATATAACGATGATTTATATACCTTTTAGATTCCTTACATCAATACATGCATACATATATAAACCTGCATCATCTTTACATTGTCACAAATCAAGACAGTTTGTTGGTTGTCACAAATCAAGACAGTTTCCAACAACAGCCATATCTGCCAGGCAGGTCCTCCGTAACCTTACCCCACACACACGGACACATGACTGGCCCCTCTTTCTGTTAGGATAAGCATCATGGCTGCCATCCTCATTTCTTTCTGGGAGAAAGAGGGGTCACCATTTTCAGGGGAAGATCATAAAGGTTTCTTCTAAATGACCTTAATAGTGTAAATATCAATCAGTATATATATTTATCACAGCTTGTTAAAAATAGATAACACACAATATTAAATATTCCAGGGCACAGAGGTACAGCAGTAGTGTTTGTTGACCACAGATCCAAAGGTTTGGAGTTAGTCCATGCTAAGGACAAGAATGTTTCAAACCTGCAAAATACTGGTCCAATCCAGGAACTATCGAGATGAAAATGTATCAGTTTAGGTCAGAAACCTTTCCCCTAGCCATGACGAAGTTTTTGACGTAGAGATTTTACAGAGTCAAAATAAAACTAAAAGCTTTTTAACACTGCTGTATCCAGGATTTTGGAATTTGTTTTCAAATGATTCTTTACATATCATCTGAAGCATAACAACATAAATATTAACCATGTTCAAGAAATCTGCATTGATTTGAAATTATTCATGAATTGAGGAAATGTTCAAGAAATCTGCATTGATTTGAAATTATTCATGAATCAAGGAAATATTCAAGAAATCTGCATTGATTTGAAATTATTCATGAATCAAGGAAATATTCAAGAAATCTGCATTGATTTGAAATTATTCATGAATCAAGGTAATATTCAAGAAATCTGCATTGATTTGAAATTATTCATGAATCAAGGAAATATTAAAAAAATCTGCATTGATTTGAAATTAATCATGAATCAAGGTAATGTTCCATTTGAAATAAATCCTCGTTCCAGGTAAAAAGTATAAGAAATAATATATATCTAATTACACGTAAGTTGCTTTTAACTTTAAGCTACATGTCGTTTAATCATGAAATAAATCCTGACCATAATGAGTTCAATACTTCAAAGACAACAATTCATGCCATCACAATTCTTAGGTACCTGAGCAAATCGAAAGAAGGTGTATTACCAGTGTTAAATGTTTTGTAATATTCAAGAATATTTTGTTATTCAAACGAAAGTTTACAGAGATTTAATACATAGTTGATAGTACATGTGGCTTAGCCCTGTCTTCATATTTATAATTTATGATGATTTTAAATAAAATAAAAAAAAACACTAATAGGTCTATGGAATAGTTTTTTTTATCTTTTCTGATCATTTTAGTTAGCATCATTACAGCACAATACCTTAAACAGCACAGCTTGTATTGATGTGTTACTTGATTTTTCTTAACATGACTAATTTGCAAAGGTTAGTAGGGAGAACAAGAAAGGTTTTAGTTTTTGAAGGGAAATAACTCTTTGCTATTTGTTATATCGCACCGGAATTTTCAAAGCTTTTCACCAGTGTTGTTTACCCTTACCAAGGCTATGCCTGTTTATTGAGAAAGGTTATTTCTTTGGATGAATGAAAAAACAAATGGGTTATGCCAGTTTGAATTTTAACCCTTTCCCTCATAGAGGACACCATGGAAAGACCTATGCAAACAGCATAAAACCAGATCAGCCTGCGAGTAACTCGCAGGCTTATCAGGTTTTATGCTGTTCGCTGCTCCTCAGTGGTCTGGAAATGAGGATTTTGTTATTAAATTTGGTATGGTTTAACTGTGGTTTTCTGCAGATCAGGCTTTATGTGGTACCTAATGAGTGCGTCAAAATGAGTCTATGTGAGGGAAAGGGTTAAAGGAGAAAATCAATTTTCTCTTTTAAAAATAACTCTTTTTTTCAACAACCAATAACTTTTTTAGTTTCTTAATAAGTGGAGAATATTATTATTCAGAACTTCTTAACATTATTGTGAATCTGGAATTATTGGAGTAGGATTTTGTCCGAAGAAATTACCTTATGTAATTGGCAAGAAATGATCTCCCTCTTTAAATACGTCCAAATACCCATCACACACATTCACCCAGACCATTACTTCAATTCAAACTCTGAAGAACTCAATGAAATCTGCACTAAACTGTACAAACTCCTGACGTCTCAAGTTTAGATAGAAATAAAAACACAATCTGTATAATGGTTCCTATACCATCCTCCCAAGCCCCATTTAAAACTTTTTATCTTGTATCATTCATTTGTTTGCATTTTTGACATACCATATATAAGTAGCCTGTCAAATTATCAATGTGGATTCAGTTATTGGCTGCATCGTATGTGTGTTTGTTTTTAAAACAAATGGCATATTCTACCCACTAATATGACAGGGTTTTGTCTCCGGCTGTTACATGGCCACACCCAGGCAAACCCAGCTATCTGCCTCTCATTTGATTCTTAGAAGTCACCATAAAACTGATACTAATATATGATATACCACTAAATATCAACTGAGTAAATTACATACAAATATATGTGCAATACATATGTACACCACATGAATTTCTTGCATCCCAATTTTTGTTTCCCATTTTGTTTTCATTAAAATATTTAAACAGTTTTTTTTTAAGGATTGGAAAAAGGGAACAAAGTTCCTATAAGAAAATCCTGTAGCTCTGACTTCTGTATGTACATTGCATAAACCATCCAAGTAAGATGGCTTTTTATTCACATTATATGGTATTCTGATTTGTCATAATAGATCTGCCTTTATTTAGCATGTTTTGTTTTAGGATTAATAATGAAAAAGAAAGTAGGACTGTGTGTCTAGACATTTTGAATGCTGATTGCTGAGAAAAGCATTGATTTAAACAGAATGGTACTC
>CM037787.1:35281645-35331645 GCA_021229015.1 Solen grandis
AAGCGGTGTTTTTCTCTGCTCCCCTACACTTATATTGATTTGAGATAAGACTTTATAAGGCCCCCCCCCTATGTGTATTACATAGATCCGCAGGCAAAACGAAGACCAATAGTTAAGCTTGTGGTCCCGTGTTCCCGAAGCAATAAAATGTTGTTATAATGCATGGTTGGTTTTAAAAATGATTTTCAGAGTAATTCTTTACAAGATGGCTTCATAAAGGAAAAATATTACACAGACGGGTTTCCATTACTAATTGGCTAATTACAATTGTAAATCAATATAATAACAGAGTATCAAAGTGAAAAATTGGAAGCAATTTCCATCCCTTAAAAATGAAATGTGTGTCAACAAATGTTTCTGATATGAAGGTAAAAATTAAAAGGTTTAAACTCAAACCTGGAAGAAAAGAAGTGCAACTCTGATTGATGATAGAGTGTAAACAAGTTAAATCTGGCAGTTTGTTTGTTTTTATATTAAAAGGGGCATAACTCCTGACCTAATTGACCAATATCAGCCAAATTCAAACTTGTCTGAGGTTCTTGGCTATATACATTGTCATGAAGTTTGAAGATGATTGCTTAAAGCAGCTTGTTCATAGATGAATCTAAATATAGGTTTTATCAGTCTAAATATAGTTACAATACCAGCTGTAACAATATTGTCTGTGATCACGGATGGTTGCAATATGGGTGAAATTGCATATGTAGATGGGATTAATAGACGTTATACACAAATATATTTAAAAATCAAATTCTTAGTTAATGACCATATCAGCCATAATCAAACTTGGCCAAGAGGTTATGGCAACAAACATTCACATGAAGTTTGAAATGATTGCTTCAGAAATAAAAATGCTGCAGTGTAAAGAAACTAACTGTGAACAACAAATGGACGATGGACATTTAACGATTCTAAAAGCACATGTATAATTTTCAAGTTATGTTCCAGACAAGAAAAAAAAAAGAATTAAACAAAGGGTGATAATTAAACAAGAGGGCCATAGAGGCCCTGGATTGCTTACATGAGTATAGAGAAACATCTGTACTAAATCATATTGAAATTTGACCAGTAGTTTTGAAGAAGATGATTTTTTTTAAGTTTTCATATTTTATTTCTTTCCAATTCCATGGCAACCAGAGTTCTTTTGTGAAGGTTCACCCAAGGGTCATCCCTGCCAAGTTCAATCAAATTCTGTCCAGCAGTTTCAGAGGAGATGTCGTTTAAATTTTTCACTATATACATATAAGGCAAATCAGCCCCACTTTCTTTCTGTTGCAATGGAAACCAGAATCAAAATCTGTCCAGCTGTTTTAGAGGAGATGTCTTTTAAAGCAAATTGTTGACAATGAACAACACATGACGACAGACACTGGGTTATCCTAATAGCTCACCTTGAGCACATTGTGCTCAGGTGAGCTAAAAATGAGATCAGGTTGAGTTACAGTTCTTGGAAACTGCATTTCTCCAAGTTGCCCTCTGTCTACATTTTAAGTTTCAAGTCAATATCTTGAATAGTTTTCAAGTTATACGCCGGACAAGAAAATTCCAACCAACCGACCGACAACAAGGTGACTCCTATATACCCCACAACCTACCCCAACTTTGTTTGGCGTGTGCGTGTGGGGGAGGGTATAAAAAGTTATGTCAACATCAGGGAATTTCATAGCAAGATCATATCAAGGAGACATTTTCTAATGACTAATGATTATCACAGGATACCACACTTACATTGGATAATAAAGGCAGCAAGTAGATTAGCATCTTGCGGTGAACACAACAGTCGACCATGATGGAGATCCCTTCTCAACTGAAGGAACAAGTAGTACCTGAAATAAAGCATTATATCTTTTAAACCTTTATTTATTCATGCATGCCCAGACAGTCTGAAATCTATTTTCATAATTCTACTTTATTCTGCCTGGAATAGTTTAAAGCAGTATTTCTCTGAATCTATTAATCTTTATGCCACGCAATGTATTATTATTGCAGAGAGACCTCTGTTAAACCAATTTTATTCCGCAAAATATTCCAAGCCTCCAGTCAGGGTATCACAGATATCTTGTAATTTGTATTTAACCAGCTTCATGCATTTAATGATTGCAATTTGTAAGACATTACCCTGAGAAATCTGCTTTTCATTCCTCTCCAAATATCACATTGAACACCATGAAGCAACAAAAACTAAAATTTTGGTCATGCACACAGAATACATGGGAAATTCACAGGAATTTGGTTCTGCAATGGACATCAAATTGCTGTTCGAAAACCATATATAAAACTGAGGGATTAATTGATGTTTCAATTCCAATTACTAATCACAGCCCAAAATAGATTGCAATTTTATTGACATTTAAAAGAATGAGTGTGAACCTACTCAATGAACACTTCTAGACAATATTTCACTTCCATGAATGGTCCCACTGGGTAAAACCTTTAAAGCGTTTGATCACATGCATGATCAGACTGATGCATTTAGGCTTGATGTGTTGGGTGTAATTAAACAGAAACAAGCTGATTGCAAATAATGGTCAATCTGAATGGAGAACCATCACAGCTGATCCATCACATGTCACTCAATCCAGATACCCAAATTGCCAATATCCTATGCCAATCGATTAAGGAAGGAAAACGTATTACTCTTTCCAGCATCACTGACAAGTGAGGATTTTAACTGATGATCAACAACAAACACAACTTTAATTTCACATGCTCAAATGCATTTTTCATTTCAAGGTCACCAATGAATCAAATATTTTTCTGCAAAGACTAACACAAAAACTACAAGTCAATGGTTGTTCATCCCCAATTCTAAAATTTAAGCTAGCACTATAATCACAGACAGGTCTATTCACATCACTTCCTCAAATATTTCCCTTTTCTATTTTTAGTCAAAGTGACCTTCACCCTTAACCCAAAATGCAATCCCAAGTTACATTTTGTGATATTGATGAACTATGCACCCATCAGTAAAGTTACAGCACTGGAAATTTAAGTTCCAACTATTTTAAGGTTACCTGCATGCAAACAGTTTCACAAACACTTCTGTGTAAACCATGTCAACCGCAGACTACCTATTATCCCAGTATGTGTGTGAGGAGAGTACACAAGATATTCAAGGTGGCACAGGATATGATGTAATTCTGGTATAGCTCTCTCTTCACATAGAAGTGGTCCTTGAAACACATGATTGTATCACCTGTTGAAGTGTGACGGTAAAAGTGTGACAGTGTGACAGACAACAGAGAAGTGATTCTGCTTACAGCAGGTAACATAAAAATGAAGCAGAGGTAGAATTCTATTCTGAATATTTGTATGACACTTAGGGACAGTATTTCAGTCATTTGGAGATGATGACTACTTGAGACAGATATAGTGCACAAAATATTTGAGTAGGCTCAAGATCTGTTAAGTCTGGAAAGTACACATATAGGAATACAGGCAAACCTGTCACAGTCAGTCAGAACAAAAATGCTGATTCAGCTGAATAATTGCTAAAAACAGATGTTCATAAAATGCCACTTTGGAATCCCGAAAGTTGGTTACTTCACACCAATGGGCTTCTCTGGCTATGACAAGAGATTTGTGGGTATGGCAGAATGTTTTATTACCTTGTTATCTCCTCATGCAGTTTCATGGGATCCTCCGGGTAGAACTTGACGCGAAAACACAGAACACATGGACTCACACCTGGAAGTACACAAAACAGCAATGTCATACCTCATGTGACCTACAGGATAAATATCATCATAACCATGGGTCACAATTTTATGTACATCATGTGGGAAACTAACATTACCCTTACTATACATGCAGGAACTCATCTTATATACACAGGGTTCGTAAAAGAAATAAAGTGTCTATTTGAAGAGAGTGCACCCAGAATCCCTTGCTGTCTCTTCAGCAAAAATTGTGAGTATACTCATTTGTGAGCAATGCAATTACTTAAAATGAATGCACGATAATTTTGAATACCTCCAGTTTTTTTTCTCTTTATTTTTTATTTCTTTTTTAAATTGGAGTCAAGTGTTCCCTAGACTTACAGCCAATGAAGCAAATTTTGAAATATTTTGGGTCATTTTGACAAAGATTGGGGACAAAACGAGCAATTTTAAATATGTATCAAACCGCTTAAAGCAGCTTATTCACAGTAGATCAATGACTCAGAATTTGATTTTTAACTATGTGTATTTTGTACATCAAAACCAATCTACGAACGGAATATCACCAAATACAACCATCCTGATCGTAAAAAAGAGTTTTCCATCCCTAGACTACAGTCACGCATTTATGGAAACTAATTGTTTTCTGTATCCTATGACATGTTTAACTGCGATAATTTTATGGGTGCCTCATGAAATTGCAATATATCAGTGAAGGAAAAGTAAATCATAAACATTGTCAATTGGAAAAGCACCAAACTTCAGATACGATATCAGTAAAACCAAATATACGACAGCTTGCACTTGAAACAGTTATGTTGTAAATTGATAATTCCATTTCATTTTTTGGGAAAAAAGCTTCCCCATTGAAGAGAAAAATGATTTTTGAGGTGAAAATTCACATCAATATACACTCTTTGAGAACTCCTAATCATGTTTATAAAATACTTAAAATCTATTGTTGAGAAGTTGATGGACATTTGTTATAAAATCAAGAAATTTATATACTGAAAAAAACGCAAAAAAATAAAGACGTCACTAAATTCCTTCTCTTCAATAATAATTATAATATTGTATAACATAACCACATTTATGCAATTTCCAACACTTCCCTTTAAATTAGAATCAACTTCACTGATTTGCTTTCAATAATAATTAACTAAAAGGGCATAACCCTGTACCTAATGGCCAATATCAGCCAAATCTAGCTTGGTGGGAATTATGGCTATAAACATTGTTCTAAAATTTGAAGAAGATTACTTCAGAAATGAAGATGCTAGAGTGCAAACAAATTGAAAATTGGCATTTTTTTATATTTAAATGAGCATAATTCCTGACCTTAAAGGGGTATCAGCCATAATCCAACATGGCCAGTGAGATTATAGTAATAAACATTGTCATAAAGTTTGAAGATGATTGCTTAAGAAATGAAAATGCTAGAGTGCAAACAAAGTGAAATCTGGCTTTTTTTTTAATATTAAAAGGGGCATAACAACTCCTGACCTAAAAGGCCAATATCAGCCATAATCGAACTTGGTCGAGATATTATAGTAATAAACATTGTCATTGAAATGAAGACGCTAGAATGCAAACAAACTAATTGTGGATGATGGACAGACTGACGGACGGACATTCATAGATCCTTAAAGCTCATCCTGAGCATATGTGCTCAGGTGAGCTAAAAATACTGAAATTAGCTTCCTCTAATTAATATTATAATGACTTTGGCTTTTGCTGCATTTAGAAAGAAATTGAAATTCTCAGGAAGATGACATTTACAGTCACTCTCACGGTGATGTTAAAGCTACACTGTTATTTTAGGTTCCAAGCCATAAAAACATGCCTTAGCCTTGGTATAATGGCAATCTATGTCTTCACAGCAAAAAGGATAATTCATATTGATTATATAGGAGTCTTCTCCCAGCAGTTAAGTCTCGTATTTACCTTCCAATATACTACAGCTTGTTTCCAAATACATGCAATTACATCTAAAAAATGTGCCATTTCACTGGCAACTGAATCTCTTAATCTAAAGATAGCATGCCTGTATATCAACTTATATGGCCTTTATCCATCAAGTGGAGTCATGTTCACTTCAACTCAAAGTCTGACAGGCTACAACTACAAGAATTTCTACTGTCAGAATGTCATATAAATTTTTCAAATTCAAATTTGTTTCCAAATAATTATATTGCTATAGAATTCTCAGTTTATATAATTTATCATTTCCCCCCTTTTTTTTTTTTTTTTTTGCTAAAAGCTCAAAACTAAAAGAATTTTGAACCATCACTTATAATGATTAATTCCCCTGCATCCCACCTTTTCAGTGTGAAGGACAGGACATGACAAAATGGGAGGGGACGATGGGAGGGGAAGCGATGAGTGGGATTCCTAGGTAAGTTCTACTTCTGTGAGATGGGGGTTTAATTATGAAAATGTCTAACATTTTTTTACAAAATACTAATCCAATTATTGCCATGGTGGTGTGATGTGTAACAGTACCAGTTGATCAGACTGAAGGTCAATAGTTTGAGACTAGGTATGGACTCTGCAATTTTTCAAATATCTCACCTCATTTCTAAGTGTGAGAACAGATGCTCAGACCCTGCCATTTGGACTGGTAAACATACCTGACTATCGGAAAAGTTTGTTTTTTTGTTGGGTTTAACATCCCACCAACAGTATCTCAGTCATTTGGAGATAATGCCCACTTGAGACAGATAGTGCTGCCACACTGCAGTATCAAGCTGTAGACAAGTGGCATGATACCACACCTAGTCACATTATCCTGACACCAGGCCAACCAGTCTGGCAACTACCCTTATATGCTGAGCACCAAGATCAAAAAAGTTACCAAAGGACTAATAATTTGATTGTCACACAATTAATGTACTCACTTATTATCCACATAATGGTGAAAAAAGCATGTTGTAGGACAAGACTGTCCAGATTGTACATTAGTACATTACATCAAGGTGCTGCCAGTTCACCTATCTCTCATTAGATATTGATCAGGTAACAAGCATCTTGCAACACTGATTGATCTCAGACACTGAGACACTTGATGATTTTCCCATCAGGCCTCCTTGTACAGGAAGTGAAAAATTTAACAAAATTGATGAAGATTGCAGAGAGTATCTCCTAACCCTCCTGTATCTGGTTTCAACAAAAGTAGTAAAATCACTCCAGTTTTCAACATCTTGTAATTAATGGGACAACATTTACATGAACCATGGTATTTAGAATTACATATTATATTGGCAAATGAAGATCTGTTATGATGCTGTATTAATTTTTCTTTTATGTCCTACTTGACAGTCCTGCATTGGACTAGTACTTTGACCTGGAAGATTATGAAAGATAACTGCCCCGATGGGCTTTATATCCACAAACTTCGAATATGCAACAAGAATAATGTCTAAATCTATATACCACAATGTACTGGACTGCATTGTTACTAAATGGCAAGAGTAAACTTATACCTGAGTTTGATACTCAATTGCATCGTAACTTTTCATTCAGGGCTAGGATATTTTCAATTAGGACTTGCATGTGGGTGTAAATTGGTATCAGAATAATAGGAGAGTGGTACCATGTCATCCAATCAGAATCACATTGTAGATGCATTGCTATTTCATTGTTCAGAAAAAAGGTAGGTTGTGTGGCCTTATTACTGATTTATGATAGGAGGATCCCTATTGCTTGCCTCAGTTTATGTTAACCACTCCCTCATATAGACTCATTTTGACGCACTCAATAGGTACCACATAAAGCCTGATCTGCAGAAAACCACAGTTAAACCATAACAAATTTAATTATAAAGTCCTCAATTCCAGACCACTGAGGAGCAGCGAACAGCATAAAACCTGATCAGCCTGCGAGTTACTCGCAGGCTGATCTGGTTTTATGTTGTTCGCATAGGTCTTTTCATGGTTTCCTCTATGAGGGAAAAGGTTAAGGATATTGTTAATGTTTATAATGGACTGGCCTGACTTGCTTATCCATAATAAGAAAGTAACTCTTCAATAGTAAACATTTGTTATCTCGAAGTCCATAAAACTTGATTAAAAAACATTGACATAAAAAAAAAAAAAGAAAAAAAAAAAAGAAGCAATTTCAATGTTGGCCATTTTGAATATAAGTAAAATTCAATCTCATAAAATATTCTAACTAATGAGATGGGAATTGAAAAAATGAGAAATGTCAATGACTTATACGATATCTTTATCAACAGCTCTAAAGTAAAGACCTGTCTGAATGTAAGCAATGAACCTACATAATTATGATGTATATAAGTTCAGATTATCCAAAATTCAAGTGTTGATTTCCAATCAAAACGGATTAATTAGGTCGGGGCTTTTGCAGCCATGCAGCAATTGACTTTGAAAAGTTTACACCAAGCCATCTTTAAGGGTTGAAATACCAGATTCAGACAGAAAAAAAAATTAAGACATCTACAAAGTCAACATTCCTTAAGTCTAGATGTAGATGCAAAATTTACATAACCAAAGAAGAAAAAAAATTTGGACTTTGCAAATGAAACTGAAATATATGAAAAATCTCCATGAGATAAACAGTGCTGGCTGTATCTATCAATCAAGTTAAAGTGCTTTGATAGCATTTATCAAGGAAGAAGGAAAAAAACTACGAAGAACAAAAATCACCAGTTCCAGATAATGACAAATACATGACAACCAACTCAACTGCACATTTCCACGGTGGAAGTTTACACGTCCTAGCGATGAGGTTATCTCTAATCAAATATTTACGTAGCACGTTTGTCCAGGAAATGTGTCATATGTGTCAATTTCATATCAGATGGATAGCTAGAATCAATTTTTCTTGGACATGGTTGACAGGAAAAAGATGCGAGGATGGATAGATTATACACGCAAGCCGATCCACAGTTGCATCGGGCTCTGGGCAGAACTGCCAGCCCACAATATCAATATTGATCTCTGTCAGAGAAGGAAAAAAATTCCAAGAGATGACCACGCAATATCACTGAAAGGAACAGAAACTTGATATTAAGTCTTATCTCTAGCGATCTTTGATCTGACCTCTTTATGTTTCATGATTCTCCCTTCCTATCCCCCACTCTATTTCAGGCTGATCAGGTTTAGTAATATTTGATTCTCATTAATATCTTTAACATGAGAATTAACATTAACACTGAATTGTATCTATCTTTTTAATGGTCCAATATCGAGTAAAATGGGATAGCAGTCAGACAGATAATGAATTAAACATTCCTTGAATTGATAACTGTAACAGCCACAAAGTTAAAAAGGTGAAGAAGTTTAAAAACATTTAAAAGAAATGAGATCAAAATATATGGAGTTAAAGATCAAAGTGAGAAGTTACGGCAAATGGAAAATATAGTCACATGATAAATTATAAGAACGAAACCAAATGGGAACCATTTTCTTCATGTTAATCATTAAAGGGCAATTAACTCTGTCTAAATAAAAATAACCTGACCAAAGCCAGCACTTTTTATTTAAATTCATTCAAAATTTTAAGTTAATTAGGAATGGCTCTTGATATACAATTCTTGGCATTTTTTTGTTCAAGGGCAGTAACTCTTATGTAATTGTAATAAACCTGACCATGTGCCTCATGGTTAATTTATATCATATCTCAATTGCAAGTTTCATTCAGTTTCTTAGATATTGATCTAGATGGACATATTGACTGACATACTCACAACCAAGTCTTCAGAATGTGATTACAAAGAATCACAGATGTTCCACATTCAAAGAACCTCTGTATTAGTCTAAAGCTTGGGTTCCAGACTCACTAAGCAAAGAAGGAAACATCAGGTAGGTGATGATTTTTTTTCTCTCTAATTACATTAGGTGTTAACATCTTCTCTACATATTGATTATGCAATTTTTTTAATCTGTAACTATCTTCCAATTTTCTAACACATTCACCAAATTTCACAACTAAGTGTGATATCAAACACGGCCACAATGTACTGTCTTAAGAAACTTCACTGTTGTGTCTAATGCTGCGAGTCTTAGACTGAAAAGGGGTGCAAGGTGTTTCCAATTGGGGGAAATAAAACCCCAAACACTGCATAGTTGGGCCGACGTTTTTCCACTTTGGAATCATATATGACGTCTTATTATAAATGCCTTTTTATAGAATTTGAAGCAGTTTTACTCTTTTAATTCTGTTAGTTTGCTTGGGATTAAGTTTTTTTTTCATTTAAATTTAGAGATAATGTCTACAAGAGGCAGAATGCTGAATCAATGCAATATCACGCAAGTGGCAGTTAACATTATCCTGACTATATGGGTAAATTGGTCCAGCATAACTACAGTAACATCAAGAAATTTCTACAAATTCTGTAAATCAAAGACCTAATGCTTCTCCATGTAGTCTCATAAAATAACCCGGAAAATTTCAGCTGTCTGACTGCATTCAATCCTCTCTTATTCACTGAGTTTGATCTGATTGTTTATAAACAAAATTCCAAAAGACAATGAATCTAATTCAACCATATCACAGTTGGTCCATGTGCCACTGTCATCCATAAGTTAACTGTCATATCTGAGATACTGGAAGCAGCATTAGCAGTCTTTACTGAGACCATACATCACATGGCCAATCAGGCTAATCTCCCCCCGTCAAACTGCATTTAGAAATAAGTGTACTAAGCTGAAACACTGTATTGTAATCTAATAGCAGTGGAGTTTTTCCATCAAAATAATCACCACCAACGAACACACATGGGTATTTCAATATTTCTATGTGTCACTTAGCCATTGTTAGTAAAAGATTCATTATATCCTGCCATGATATAAAATATTCCAAAATAATTGTCAATATTCCTTAGTGCTTTCAGAAAAAAAAACACTTAATATTCAAGCAATTTTGTGATTTTTTTTCTAACATGTCAATATCAATTCTAACTGAGAAATAGGATTTGAATTGAAAGGGCAAAAACTGGGTAGCCTAAGATGTCAGTGATATTTTAACAGAATTCCTGATAACAGAAAACATGACCTAACCTAATTTTTTAGATGACATTTTATTCTAAGCCTAGAACCTTATGTCTTGTCTTTTGCACCCAAATAATTTTGAATTAGGAATGTGTTCATAGAACATGGATGCCCAATTAATACTTGGTGGTTAGTAACCAAATGACTTGACTATTTGAGTTTACCGTCGCTTCGACAGTATTTCAGTCATATAGCGACGTCCACCTAATTACAGGTGGAGGAAGACCCCGAATGCATGGAGGCCTGCATTTTGATGTTATACACTTAGACACCAATTATGAATTATATTCCCTGAATCTTTGGAAAATTACAATCTAGACCAATACAATTCAGTATCTTGATTTGGATTTCAAAAGACAGTGTTTTAATGGCTCTATGCTGTAAGAATCTGAGACTTATTCAAATTGTCCTGGCCAAGGCCTATGACTGATGCTTCTTGAAAAATAATTATGTTCTACAATAAAATATTTTAGGAAAAGGACATTTAAGGAAGTATGTACCTTACAAAACAAAAATATAAAAGAAAGACAGATTTTAAGGTTTGAATAATTCTTAAATAAAATATATATAAATCACTAAGAGATGAAGACAGGATATTCAAAAAGCCATTATGATATAAAGCTTTCACTATGTAGAAACTAGGAATCACAATAAAATGCTTTCATATCACTTGCATCTGGAAACAGATTTATTGGAAACCAAATTCATTTTCCCTGAATTATTCAGCTTTTTTTTTTTCCCTCATACATGTCGTTCTGCCCTTGAAAACAAGCCTCTCACGAACAAGATCAGAACAATCAATCGACTGAAAAATGTAGCTCATTTTCTTGAAATATATTGTGAAAACAGATTCACAAATGATGAGCCCATATCAGGGGGGAAAATTACAAAATAATTGCATAATATATGACTGCATAACAAAAGGCCTTGAAACAAATAATCATTTAAGTATCAGAGAAAATTTGAGAGATTTTGATAATTGAAATATTTATAAATTACACAATTTAAATTTTATGGATTCTTTTACTGTTTAAAATATACCGTAAAATGCTATGTGTTGTATTTATTTTTTTCTTAAAATTTGTTCCTGAAAGACGGAGAGAGGACAATACAAGAGAACTCAATATTTTTGTATTTTCCTGAACTTTACCCCACCCACTAGGAAGCTGCATCGGTAGAGTCTATTGGTATATTTCATAATGCAAAACTGATATTAAATCTTGATCGTATGTACTTGCCAGTAAAATGTTTATATGTGATTTCTATCATGGTTTTGTACAATAAATGCTTACAAAATCATTGTTCTCTTTTTCATATTAGTATTTACATTTTCTTACGCTTCAACTGGAAATCCTGTACTGTGCTTTACATAATCATTAACTGACGACCTTTGTCATTTGTGTGACCACCCATAAATAAACAGTTATTTTATTAATTTCAATTCATCCAGATGAAATTTTGATAAGTTAGTTTCGTTTTGGACAGAGCTGTTTGGTTAATGATAATTGTGTAATTCAAATACCCTTTGTTTTGAGACTTGCAAAAAAATTAACTAGAAGGTGGCGGTAGTTTCAGATTATAACTCAAATTATCAGCTTTAACAAGGTAACAATGCAAATACATGTGGATACTAAAGGTGTGAAAATAATCGCTGCATTACACCTGATTTGCAAAAGCAGTAGAACATTTCCACCTGTTGTACAATCGAGCATCCGCAAAACAACTGCAAGTAAACAAGATGGCTACTTCATTGTCGTACAAAAAAGAGATACATATTATAGAAGGGAAATACCCTTTTTTGCAAGGTTTCGAGCCTCAAACTCGGGGTGTGCACTATACAGAATGCAAAGGTCAATCAATTAAATTCTCACTTACTTTCATACATTCCTTCCTTCATCTGCCTTTCATTAATCATTTAAGACAATTAGAATAAATTCTAATAAAATTAGACTTTACCTTAATATTACCTTCTACATGTATTTAAACTTTATCACAGAAGAAATCATTTCAATCAATATATTGTTTGCATTTCAAAATTTTGCCATCTTATGTTTTAAGAAATCATTATTAAAATGAGTTCACTGGAAACGTATACCCCCAATTATGCCCGCCATTTTCTCTAAGTCAGGGGCCATAACTCTGCTGTTTCAAGTTTCCAAACAAAACCCAGATGCAGTTTTACATTCCTGTATAGTCTCATTGTCAGAGGGAGAGAGTGGGGGTACTTTATTTCAGAATGTACCAAATAAGGCCAAAATATATTTTACTTCATCTATAAGGTTTGTTTTGGAAAGCAGAGTAAATCAAGGTCAGACAGTAATTGTTACCTGGAGCGTATTATGGTATCCTGTTTGCTTATACAATATTGCAGCTTAAATTTTATAGTCTGCATTACAAAGAAAAATACATTACTCAAAATACCATTGAATTTTCAGTAAAACATGGGGATAAGTTACACATACCTTTTAGCTGTTTGTACACAGTCTTGGTGGGGTCCAGCCAATGCTGAAAGTAGAAGAGAAACAACTTTAGTACACAGTAAAACATGGTCAGAATATTGAATTTATAACATGTGCATAATACAAAGAAATAGCTCAAAGATGTATTGCAGTCATAAGAAACTAAGCTAATTCATTCTAGCACCAAGACATATGTCTTCCCATACCTCTCCATTACTGCTCAACATTATGCATCTAACTTGGGTTTGATGAAGTACTCTTACAATAGACTCTGCCAAGTCACACAAGACAGATATAAGAAATTATGCAAACATTATATATTAAATTGCAGACTGCAAAACTGCTTCCTTTCTTCCCTCCAGCAAGCTATTTTGATTTACAACTTCTCCCAATGGCTGCTTATTTTATTCCAGAATTACATCTTGCCCAGACACTGATTTACCTTATTGAATTAAGACATAAAACTGATTTTGATTTTATTTCACTATATTTCACTAAACTCTTCAATATACATTATCTACCTTCATTCATTTCCCTGAATGATAGATCACCTAACCCTTAACTATTATACTTGGCCTGTACATTATATCACCAACTCCTGTGGAATACATTTTTTAAATTGCAAATTCCTAAAGTCATCTGTGTATGAACATAATTATAACTACACTGAGGCTGTTCAAAGTGAAGGAATCATATGTTCATTAAAAAAAAAAAAAAGAAATGAAATTTTATACAATTGTCATTAAAACCTCACATAGTTCATAGACCATCTCGATCAAGAGATCTTACCTCTTGACGAAACTATTTCTTAATTGATTGAATGTTCAAGTAAATAATTAGAGTACTCATTGATTTTTGAAAGTGGAGATACATTTGGTTATTCTTCCATTTTTTGTACTTAATACAGAAAAGTCTCAAGACAAATTTTGAGATTAAACAAGGGCAATCTAGACCACCACTGCCATTTAGAACAGTCAGTGGGTCCCTACAGCAGCCCTGTCATTCAGGTTTCAACGTTATTATACCGTGACTCAAATTTACTGTCATGTCTGCAAACATTGTATCATTAAACTCTTGAGCAGTCGATCATATGGCCGGAGAATTATATAGAATATGTATATTAGGAATACAGACAATATACTGAGATGTCTATAGGATATTTTTACAGTATATATCGAGCCAAATGGGGCTTGCATTTAGCCAATCTTTAGGATACGTCAATGTCTGTCAGAATTATGACCACAGTTCATACAGGCTGTTCACATACTGAACGATGTAGTTCTTGCCAAAATGGAAAGTAGAAGTAGTTCTCCCTTGGCAATAGCAAAACATGAAACCAATATAAAACATTATATATGAGACCATACAATATCTTTAGTCAAGCTACAAGTCATGATATCAAAGAAAAGTCAAATATAAGAGAATATTTTAGCTCGATCAAAAATAACTTGCATTTATATTTCATTTCGTTTATTAAAGTAAACAAAGGAAGAGAAGGAGGAGTGACAGGGAGTGGAGTGTGAGGGTTTCCGTCTGCTTTTAAGACTTGCAATTTGTTCTTGTAATATTCAGTTTTCTTCTTAAACAAGTAATAAAACCACACAGTGGTATTAAATTTTAACTACATCTCAAATGTCTAGCAGGATAAAATGAATCTCAAACAGTCAAACAAAGAATGCCCATGTAATTCATTATAGGGAAGGAATTATAGGCACATTAAACATGTTACCTCAGACTCACTGGCCAATGTCTGCTCTCCTAATTAATGAAAGAGCCACTATTCCACCGTTGTGCACTTACAAACCCCACAAACGACATGCATCCGATTTATGGAGACTGGCTAGACTTTTTCACCCTGAATAATCAGTTTAATGGCTTCAAAGACAATCAATTATGTCCTGTCTTGCGCATGGTTCTATATATAGCATCACTAAATCTGTCTTCGACACAGAACTAATTCAAGCCACTGAAACCGCAAATACCACAGCCTCAGCAGGACAATAATCTGTCATATGTGGCATTACAGGAAAACATCTTCATCAAATGTCGTCAATTAACCAATTATAACCGGCTCTACACATGTACAGGCAACCTGGGGATCGTCTGTGCAAGTCCTCTATTTAACTTTACCAGTATATGGTAAATATCAAAACTGGAGCCTAACCATCCGCCACATTAATACCCATGTACAAATTTATGATTTGATAATATTTATGTACTTGACTGTAAATGGTAAGCAAAAAACAATGGTTCTTTTTTAATTGTGCAGACAAAGGAATTTAAGCTACTCCCTGTTTGAGCATCAGAGACGGCCCTTATCGAACAGTCTTAGATCTTGGTCAAAGTCAAGTTGCACACACGAATAGTTTCATTAAGTTTCAATGTACTTTTCACTGAATTTGTATACAACTGGATGTTGCAAATATGTTTCAATAGAGGAAAGTGCTCTTCAATGGTGCCTTGCGGAATATTGCGGTAAACAAATATGGCCCACAAGGTCTTGGAACAAATATTACTTAATTGCTTATTAAATGTGGAAATATGAAATGTTTGTAGATTTTGTTTGGATTTATAAAACCAGTGTTCACATACTAGTTAAATTCATAGATTGTCTTCTAAATCTTGGAGGTCAATATTTGTTTCAAATTCATGGTAAATATTATCTACGTTAGAAGCTTTCTTCAATACACTTTTTGCTATAAATAAGTAAAATTGTTACATAGAGTGCAAAGAAAACTGGAATATGTAACGTTGCAACACTTTGTGTGAGCAACTCGCCTTTGTTCTGTTTGCTTATGCGTCTAAATGTATCTTTATGAGGTAAAACATTAAAAGTAAACAGTGAAATAAGGTATTGGTAAAGCCTAGTGTAGACTATTTGTTTGATATAATATACCCCTGCAGATGGTCCCTTCTAAATGAGACCTACTCTCCTCTGCTCTTGAACACTGGGTTACAATTACTCACTCTGAAGTTATCAAATACTATATATTTACTCAATCTCTTGGATTCTTAAATAGTAAATATTATTCCACAGACTTCATCATAACATTTGAATCAAGACAGACCTATCCAACAAAATTGACAGTTCAGTTTATCAATGCCTCCTGAAAGTGCTTTATCGGTCTGCTTAGCACATTCGTATTAAATTGAAGGAAATAGTAAAGCAGTAAGTCAACGCTATTTCTGTCATAGTCTGGCAGAGTGTGAATACAATAATTCATATTCTGATATATATTCAACATATGTCTATATTTGGGTATATCCGTCTCTGAAAGAGGTAGGTTCATTGATTAACTCTTTACTTAATAAAGATTCATTTCGACACATTGGAAAACCGTGCAGACCCAGATCAAACACCTCCTTTCATACAATATTGTAGCTTATATTATACATAGCAAAGAAAAGTCCATTGTTTCATAAACCATTTTAAGTTCTGTAAATTAATATTCGGCAAGTCATAAATTTGTACATGAATATTCATGAGGTAAAGAGTTATACCTCTACCACTGCCATTTCACACTGTGTTAGACAAAAGGAAGCTGGAATAGACTGTGATCAAGTCCTTCAGTCTGGATAAGATTTACAGTATTATTTTCTCAATTAAAAGGTTTTTGATATATTATAAAGAGGATGAAAACCACAGTTGCCCACATTAATTTGAGCAAATTTGGATATAAACTGACAGTGATTTTTCGACTGTTAACAAATATATTCAAATTAACTTATCAGATAAGCCAATAGCACTGCTGGGATATCAATTTTGTGATCAATAGCTGAACTGGCTTACACAAAAGATCCCATGACTTTGTAAGCTGACCTGAATGGAAGGAAATTAAGCTCTCAACAATAGGTAAACATGGCTTAAATTTTGATAGGAAATATTTGTTTCCTGGAGAGACATGCCTTAAAGTACACACATTCTGAACCCAAGCCCTTAATTAAAAAATATTGAATATATTTATCAGGATTCCACTCAAAAATATATATTTTTTTGTTTTAAATTTTGCAAGTTTGGTAACTATGTAAATTAAATCATTGGACTGAATATACTTTGTGAAACAAGACATTTTACTTTAAGATTAAGGCATTACTTAGAGCTATTTTGAGAAGTATTAGACTGATAAATTGTCCTGACTAAATTTGAAATCCAAAGCAGCATGGTATCATCAAACATGATCATGTTTATACTCTATAAGCAATTTTAGGCAGCAAAACACTAGGCATAGAGCACAAATTCTGGTCAATCTTGAGAAAAAAAGAAAACAAAGAAAAGGAATTTCAAGCTGCATGGATATCTTCAGTTTTCCCACCATAAAGCAGAAGGGATTAAAAAAACTCCATGCATTATGGATGGCCCAAACAGACAGGAGCAAACCTTTGGAATCCAGTTGAGGAGCTGGAGGCGTGATTGATTTGTTCACAGCAGTATTACGTGTTGTAAAGGGATTACTGAACCGCTACTATATGTATCTGTAGCCTGCTGTATCACAACTGGCCTGATGCAGGCACGGGATGTTGGGCTCTATATGTTCAGGGTTATATATATATATATTTACTTACTGACTTGTTCATCAATTCACAGACTGTTAGAACACCTAATATCTTTTGAACTTTGTATAGAGTGAATATAGACACAGACAGCAACCATATGCAGAAAGCAAGCATAATCATGAAGGATCGGGGTGTGAAGAAAAGATTCTGACTAGAAATGAGGGTTAAACTAGAGTTAATTTACCCGGAATATCATGCTAATTTCTTTGAGAAAACAATATTTATATATAAGAGTAAGCATGATGCTGGACAAATATCTTGTTTTCTTAACTCGCATTTTAAGCCATATGTAGTCCACAAATATATTGACTGTATGATTGGTCGAATTTACAGCAAACACAACATAGATCTTCAGAACTCTTTCATTAGATCTAAACAGATATGGTTCATCACACACTTTTTCTTCTTCTTGCTTAACCCTTTCCGTCATAGAGGATACCATGAAAAGACCTATGCGAACAGCATAAAACCAGATCAGCCTGCGAGTAACTCGCAGGCTGATCAGGTTTTATGCTGTTCGCTGCACCTCAGTGGTCTGGAAATGAGGACTTTGTAATTAAATTTGGTAAGGTTTTACTGCGGTTTTCTGCAGATCAGGCTTTATGTGGTACCTATTGAGTGCGTCAAAACGAGTCTATATGAGGGAAAGGGTTAAAATAAGGGACTGGTAGAGCTGGGTTATATTCTGCAAAGCACTTTAATATACAGGAATATTAGCCAGTCAAAACTGAAACAAACCACAGGAAACTATGTTAACCCTTTCCCTTTACCAAAATTTCGTTTCTGTAATAAATATCAGTATTAACAACTATGCTTACTTTATCATTTACTGAAATATTTTGTGATGGTGATTACTTTATAACTTAGTGTTAAGTACTTTTGGAAGAGTAATATAACCTAAAACTAAACAGACATTTTTTGTTGCATCATGACTTATCTGTTGTCATCATGATCTTAGTATCTAGTTAATATTCCTGTATGTTTCTGTACAGCCATTACACGACAGAAGAATTTGAGCAATTTGATATTAAAAGACCCTGACTTGACTATTTGAGTTTACCGTCGCTTCGACAGTATTTCAGTCATATAGCAACGTCCAGCTAATTACAGGTGGAGGAAGACCCTGAATGCACAGAGGCATCCGAGTAGAACCACCGACCTATCACGATCCAGATGGAAGGCTTCCTCACTTAAAAATCTGAATGACCCTGCTGGGATTCGAACCCACGCGGTGAAGGGCTGAGTGAGTGTTAAAGTCAGCGACTTTACCCTCTCGGCCACGGAGGCCCCCTTAATGAACCTGAATTACCTTTAAATTCAGTCTCTTAAACATGGACATATATGTGTATTAATTGTTCTCTTTTTCCGAACAAAATGATAGCATACATACAGTAGGGAGAATATGGTATACAGTGTACACTGAAGTCTGTCTCTGACTTTTCACTTGATGATCCGCAGGTGGCTGTTTATATTTTATTGTGATTAAATCACCAATATTCTAAGCTAGACTGAATTATTTGCTTTTTTATGAGAAAAGATGGGAGAAAAAGCCTGATAATCATTGAAATTCCTCCCATATATTAGTATTAATTTAAGAGGAACTATTCAAATGGATCTGAAACGTATCTGAGAGACAAGCGTGGATTAAATGGGGGATGCACAGCAAACTGATCCAGACAAACTTTATTTTGGCATAAGGGCTTTAAGTATATTTCATATTGTAAATTAAGTAAGATTGAGAAAACATTTTTTTATAGAGGACATTTTTTCCACTTAAATAATACACACAACAAAAACAGGTTTCTAATATGATATCTTTGACAAAAGGCAAAAAATCAATTTTTACCCATCTCACATTTTTAAAGCTTTAATTGTTAGGCATGAAGCTACGTCTGATAAATAAAGTTAGCACTGAATACAGTTATATAAGTTCTCACTGTCCGTAAAAATAAGTGACCTTATCTGAATTATAATAAAAATGATAAATTTAAATCATAAATGACAGATATAAAGGATTATGCATGATGGATGGGAACTGAGTCAGTCTTGTGATGATAAATCAATCAATTGAACAAAATATCTAATATCAGGATTAACAATTTTTGTTACTCTTCTAGTTGACCAATAAGAACATAGCCTTTATTACTGGGGATCCTTTGCAGATTAGTACAAGCCAATTTGAATATGTAAGACATGAAAATTTGATATTTATGACAAATTAAAACTGACATGAATAAAAGTCAGTTAGCATTTGGAACTGAATTCTGAATAAACTTTCTGTATTGCATATGAAAGAAACCTTAAGCTTGGCCTTAACCCTTAAATTTTACCAAATTAATATCAATGTACAAATTTTGTAACTTGGTCAATATTAATTTACTGAACTGTAAATGGTATAACTGAAACCGTGGATTTCAAAATTGAGCTAAATATTGTACATGTATTAAAGCAGACGGAGGAGATTCTTATAATAAGACAATTCCTTCTATGAGTTGTTTGATCTGGGTTGGCTCTGTTTGCCAAGGCATCAAAATATGTCTATACATGAGGTAATGGGTTAATACACTATTAATTTTAAGGTCCTATGATAATTTATTATATATGTTTGTGTATGTGTTGCAGGGGAGGGAGGAATCCTGAATAAACCTTATCACAAAATAATGTTTCAGATAAATTTTAATAGGGCAATCATTAGCTATAAAGATAAGGTGGTCCTTACTTGTTGCATGATGAATTCATATTGTCTTCTAAAAATCTAACTCACTCAGAAGCTTTGACACCTTCAATAAAGCTTGCAATTGTGTATGCAGTTGAAAATTAATTAACTGCACCATGTTTTCTTACTTCATTTTGTTTTCCTGGGTTTATGATTCAATTAACTTGTGTATGCTTTCTAAGAAAAGGACAAGAGAATGCTTTTGAGCAAGCAAGTTGCAAGGATAGATAATTGAGTTTCAGAATTTTAAATTTATTCTATGCTTTATTCTTCAAATTTCTTGTTCTTTTGGTAATTAAATTAATTTTACCTCCATACAAGAAAGATAAAATATCTCAATATCATGCCAAACCCCAATATATTCATTTTTAAGAGCAGTTCTAGGATTAGATGGAAGACATTAGAAGAGTACTCTAACACCATAATTTATGGGTTTTTTTGCCACTTAATGTTTGTTATGCATCAGTTTTTACCTAGAGAAAGTATGCTTATGGTAAAATCACCAGTTGTTACAGAAAGTAATCCAAGACTTCTCTCATTAACAATAATTAATAGGAAATCTGCATCAATGTGGCATGTTAACATTTATGATATTATCAGCTAGTTATCAATTTGGCTCAATAAAACTATTCTTGGCTCAATAAAACTATTCTTGGGCATATTACCTGACAGGAGTGTCTCTTGATCACGGACCAATCTTATCACATTATCCTGGACAGCTCACATGTTATGATATCATATCTTTTCAACCAATCAAAGATACCGACACAAAGAATTAATTCTGTCCAACAAACTGACTCATCTAAAATATCAGGCACTCAGCAAATACATGAAGGGTAATAACATATTCATAATACTCAAGGTTAAAATCATGACAAACATTTAAAAATGGACCAGCAGTTATTGTACACAATAAATCAGCAGAAACAGCTACTTCTGTTCCCTTGAAATTACCCATAATAGGGGTAAGAGTTCAACAATCTTTGTTCTACAAAATAGCGACATTGATTTAATTCATGACTCTAGTGGACCACAGCATGATGGCATTCTGGGATTCACTGCTCTAGACTGCAGGACATCTTTCACATCATTCTTCTCAAATCCTCAGGTACTGAATACTTTGGACTTGAAATCATAACCATTTAATGATCTGATTCCAATCACAAAATCTGTTTATCCTGTAAGGTTACATCTATAAGAGGTTTTCAGCTTTTCTATAAGTACATCATGTCAACATCCCTATTTATATAATGTATTTGGATCCATGATCATGTACACTACATCTGAACCAAAGCACCCTTTACATTTTTCCTTCTTCTTCTTCTATTGTAATGGCATATAAACAATCATTTTCTGATTATGATGACCATGGGGGTTAGTAAAGAGATACAGAGAACTAGGCATCCCAAGCTTAACTCAGTGCACCCGTCTGCTTCTGAAAGAATTAAAATATCCACACACTTTCTGCATTCACTGCAGATTTATGACATGGAATAATCTTCTGATATTTGCATGGCACTACAGACTCTCAAATACATTGGTCAGGCAGTATCCAGGACTGAATGTCAACAGTAGACCACTAATAAACTGCACATTCTCCTTATCTGTTTACAGACTGGCCGCCATTCCTTTCGCTGTAAACATTTATCGTATTTGAAATTCAGAGTTCTTATAAAACTAGATCAATCACTGAAGGTGATGCATACCCCTGCTGACAGCATGGCTGAACAAGTACGGTTGATGGACTGGACAGGAAATGATGGACTGGACCGAGTGGGGCATGGGTATGCTAATAATAGCCCCCTGTATAAAGTGAAGTGGTGTACAACATAGGACAATATTGGGGTATCTTTTTTTTAAAAGCAATAATTTATGACACTTCGGATTGCAGGATTATCATTTTAATATGGTGCAAATTAACTGGAATGGAGGGCTTTGGTCAAAATGGAACTGGATGTGGTATTGAGTAATATATATGTATAATAAAATAAGGCCAATGAAATTACCATCCATCTACCTGGAATTAACTGAAATAAAACAAAAACATAATTGAAGTTTAAAACACAATTAAAATTTTCAAAATTAATTTCACCCTAAGTTGTTTAAGTCTATGCCTATATATAGAATGTCTATTTTGAAAGACTATTATTTCTACAAAATTAGCTTCATAATATATACCCTTGAAAGTGAGATTAGTTTCTGAGGATTTAATTAAAGAAGAATCAGGCAATATTCGTGTAGAATTTCCATCTTGTGAAAATGTTGAATGTCAAAGGTCTTATCTGCAGACAAATAGCACTTCCATGTTTGTACAGTTTCCTACCACAGTTCTAAACTCAGACAAAGTTGAACTTAAAAGTAAGATGTATTTTGTGAATAATCACAGGTAAGTACACATAATTGCACTGTCTTGCTGAGTAGATTTCCCCTGTTAAACATTGTATTCTCTATGTAGATAAGCTTCTGTAAGAGAACATACTTAAATAGAAGTAATTGTTAAAACATTTTTCTTGTTCACAGTTATTTCAAATTGTTCTGAAGTTGAGAATCAACAGTTTCTGATGCAACAGTGCTTCAGTCAAATAGCTGCATCTGAATTATATATCAAGTGGAGGTTAGTGAATGCAGAGGCATTTTAATAGAAAAATTACAATCAGAAGTGTCCTTGGAAGACGTGAGTCTCCTGCTGAAAGAAGCGTGACGGAAATAATGTGACATACAGGACAGACGACTGAGAAGTGATCCCTATGTGTCATCTCTGCTTACAGCAGGTAACACAAAAAGCATTTTATTATAATAAAAAGAATTCTTACTTCATCATAATAAATTGACCTCTCCAGTTTTTACAGTGAAAACTGAAAATGTCCCACCATAATCTTATAAGGCAATTATCTGTGTCAGACTGAGCTGGCTCCTATCTAACAGTTTCACAAACAAATCTGTACACCAATCACAAGATATCAAAGTAGGCTATTGGACCATCTGAAAATTTAATATGAATACATATCTATAAACATTAGATATATTCACAAACCTTCAGTACAAAGGTCAAACACTGCCTGTCAAAGTCAAAAGTCTGTAGTGAAATAAGATGCAACTGTCATGGGATAACTGTCACTGTGTATTAAAGAAAGACATCAATGGTTGATATAAAGCCATGGCAAAACAGCAAGCAACATTTTACATTTATTTGCAAAGTATAATTTTTTTTGACATAGGGTTATATTGAAAGAAATACACATTAAATGTTTACGGGAGACACATAACATAATAAAAGACAGTACAACTCCCGATGATATCGGAGAAGATGAAAAAAAAATGACCTCAACTTCTTTTTTTAAAATATTGACAAGCTTAAAATGGGAAAAGGTTGAGTTAAGGTTCTTGGTCACTGCACTTTATAACCTATGTATATTTTAAGTTTTCAGTTATGGCCAAGGTTAATGTTGTTCCCAGACTATCAATTGCTCCAAAAAACGGCAAATATTTAGATATGATCTAAGATCATGATAGGGACAAATAATCCATTTTGGGTACACCTTAAGTGCAGCAGCAAACAGCTACATTCTTTTATTTGCCTGAGGTTCTTTCAATTCCCTATGGCTGTACTTTGCTGTGTTTGAATCAGGCTTTTGTCCTATCATGAAACATGAAGTTCCTGACCAATCATGTGGTATCTTGACCTCATTGTTTTCTGCAGCAAATAGCATCTAAATCTTTGACATTCATTCAAAGAGTCTCAGACAAGCTTGGTTACTTCACCACTATACTTGTACATTTTTTCAGGCACAGAATACGCTTTGGTAGGAAAAACTGCTGGAAATCTTCTTCACATGAAAATCTGAAGCGCCAAGGAAGGGATTCAAACCTACAGTACTAGCTAGTGGCAAAGGGCTAAGAGATCAGTTTTTTTGTCCTTGCAAGTCACAAAACATCAAGAGGCTCTAGCTTTTGCTCAGTCAAATAGTATCTAGTCCAATGTCATTACATACATCTAAATCAGATGGTCAACTTACTACAAGCCACAGGCTCAATATTGAAGGGGAAAAATCCATCTCTCCCATCATTGTAATTATATATCTCTATTGTATCTGCAGGAAATATTCAATAATTCAGACGTCAATGAACTATGTTTTTGTGAATTCCGATCCCGAACCTATCTGATGATAAAATTATCTTATTTTTATTGGCCAATTGTTGTCCTTCTGAAAAAAAAAATCCACCAAAAAATCACGAGTCTGTCAAGGTTCCCCTGGACGATAAAAATGAGACCAAGGTTACCTCCTACAGCTGCCACCAGATTTATCGCATCAATTGGACCCTCTAATGCTCTTATCTGCATTTTAACACTTGGTTCCATGTCTCATAATCTCATGATAGCAGCTGTTGCAGAAGCCTATTCACCTGCAGTGCTGTTTTCTGTTAAACATATACAGATTTACGCTCATTTGCAAAACAATGGACAAATATGTAATCAGTCTTATATAATTTGTTCAGCAACTGCTTTGGAAATTACAGTAAACATGAGCCTTAAATTACTTGTTAGTCTGCATATTTTATACCCCTCCTCTCTCTTATTATAAACATCAACTAACAGCTAAAATTTTGTACTAATAATGTAACCAGCCATCTAGTAGAGTTTTTACTGAAAGTTTTTTTTTTTTTTTTTACATACTAAACGTTCAGTCTATTCAGCATGCCATTTTCAATCTAATATTTATTTTAATATCATCAAGCAAGATTGAATTTTAACTGAACCATAGGTCTAATCAACAGCTTTGTTCTGGTGGACTAATGCATGACAGTAAATTCTATGGTTGGACAGTGATTTTTCATACATCTCAACATCTACTGAACTAGAGAAGATACATAGTTTAATAGAGACAGACTGGGGTGTATATTTATATAGAGGAAATAATGTATTGTTAATCATCAATACAAATGTATATTACATAAAAATTCTAGAAATGAAGACATTATTATAAACATTGTTAAAACACACACATTTTTGTACAGATAATCAGAAGTTAACTCTTTATCTCATGATCATGTAGATGCTTGAAGCAATTGCAAACAGTCAGCAGACCCTGATTACACAGCCGTCTGATCAGGGTCTCCTCTGTGTTACCTCATATAATATCTAAACAATATGCATGGCAAAAATATATCATTTGTTTCATATACCAATAAGAAAATTATTATTTATCAAATCACAAATTTGTAAATGAACATTTGAGGCCAAAGGTTAGAAATCAAAAGGTTTTTGTTCATGTTAAAATTAGGAGCACACAATGAAGAAATTACATCAACAATAAATATGCAAAGAGAATTTGCGCATATCAAATACCAGCTAGTCAATCAGACTGAGGACACATGCAAATTTTCCTCAATAAATATCTTAAGGAAAAAAATCAAATCATTATAAGTCATGCTAATTGAGCAGTTCTGTTTTTCCCTTTAATATTTTTGTTTTACAGACATCATGCAAATATAATTTAAAAAAAAAAAATAGAAATTCAAATTTCACTTTTTGTCTGATTACCAAATAAACAGCAAAACATCCCATTTTCTCCAGGTCCAAATAAATCCTAATCATGGCTGTAATTCATTAATCAGCATATAAATCATATGTGATTTTTGCATTTATTTCTCCCCTTTCACCAACATTTTGCAATTGGCTGAATTCTAACAAAAATAGCAATAAAAGGCCTAAAGATAACTATGAACTTTGACAACATGTAGGAGACACACTTTATACATGATGCCAGATCAACTTGAAGTACAATCTAGGGTCAACTGACACACATTCTAAATTCCAGAGGTCACTCCTCTGAGTAATTTGAATGGTAATAAAGTCATCAGTACAAAACCTGATCAGAACAAGACTCTGTCAGAGACAGTATATCCCCCGCCAATCGGTGCTTGTTTGAAGAAAGGGTTAAGTTAGAATTTGCATAAAAAGAAAATGGCAAAAAAAAATATGGCTGGATGCAAGACGAAAGGCGATCCTAATAGCTCAGCCTGAGCATTTACTGAGGTGAGCTAAAAATTGTGTGATGGCAAAAAATGATGATACGTGCTGTAGTACATGTGGGTGGTCAGTTCAATGGAAACAATATGATTCAGCACCATTTAAGGAATAAATCGCAGGCTTTTGTGTTGAAGGGTCCAACCAGAACATGCCAATAATATGCACATCTCTTAATGATATTACTGGTTCCCATTAAGTTTTGTTGAAATCCAGTTAACCATTGCTAAGAAATAGGGCCAGAAACAAATGTTATTCTGTATACATACTGCATAACTTATCAAGGGCCATAACTCTGTCTTAAATGGTCCAACTGAAACATGCCGAAAATATGCACATCTCTAATGATGGTTGCCATGAAGTTTCTTCCAGTCAGTAGTTGCAAAGAAATAGCGTGGAAATGAATGTTACTCTGTATATATAACGCATAACCAATCAAGGGCCTTAACTCTGGGTTAAATGGTCCGATCGAAACATGCTGAGGATATGGGCATCTCCTATTCGTAATGATAGTAGCAATGAAGTTTCATTTTTCTTTGCTATACAAACTGTTTAATACTGTATAAGCAAACAGAGGAGAATCTGATCAGACAGTTTGCCCCTGGAGTGAACTTTCTGATCTGGCTCGACTATTTGAGTTTACCGTCACCTCGACAGTATTTCAGTCGTATAGTGACGTCCAGCTAATTACAGGTGGATGAAGACCCCGAATGTGCGGAGACATCCGGGTAGAACCACCGACCTACCGCAAGGCAGCTGGAAGGCTTCCTCACATGAAAATCTGAATGACCCTGCCAGGTTTCGAATCCACGCGGTGAGGGGCTGATTGAGTGTTAAAGTCTGCGACTTACCCTCTCGGCCACGGAGGCCCCTGTCTGATCTGGGTCTGCTCTGTGTGCATCAAACCAGTCTATATGAGGTACAGAGTTAAATTAAGCCATGTTCAGCCATGCTGTCCAACTCTAGATCTGATTACTGATTATGTTAGTGTAGCACCAATCAAATTACTGTCCCTCATTGTCAGAGGAGCCTCTAGCCATGTATATTAATTCCCCTCGCTTTATCTAGACTCTTCTGTTTTAATATCACAGCTTTCTATGCCATTGCTAAATACCTATATCTATGGTTCTTCTCAGTTCCTTGTCTTGATATGTTCAAACTAGTAGTTGATAAGGTTGTAACCGGAAGGCATCTCCATTTCTGGTTATTTCTGGTTTTTATTGCTCAACTAAACTCCTAAAAATATCAATTTTGTCTACAAGATGTATGGCAAACTTACTATGATGAATCAAAGTGCTTGAAGACTGAAAGCGATCAGAAAACAAGAGAGAAGAATTTTTAAACATACTTACTCCTGTCTTTATATATAATGGTAAGCTGTTAAGTCATAAAAGATACATGATACCTACAGCCGTTTGTTTAGTGCATCAGATGAATAAATTCTTGATTTTGCAATGCGGAATTGCAACTGAATTTGACAGCTGTCGCTAGGTTTGCATGTTCTTTGGCAAAGTATCAAAATTAATACAGTATAAATATTTCTTTTTGCATATGATATTATGAAAATTTTTGAGTCTTCTCCCTAAATTAACAGATTTCAAAATTACATAAATGTTGAAAATGACGCATCAGGACTGATTTCATTTCTGGTTCTTAAGGCCTGCTTCTTTCACCTGGTTCCTGAGCCTCAAGACTCAAATCCCTCAGACCCACCTGACCGTCAATGTACATGACCAGAAAAAAGATTTACTTTGTACGAAAATGGACACAAAATACATGCAATACTGGTCAAAATGGCGGAACTCGTGGTCAAGACGCATGCATCAAGTGTATTTTTATCTATGAAAGGATAATTATCTTCAAATAGGAATCTACATACATAGTGATGTTTGCCTTAATAGCTTATTCTACATAGATATATTTCTTTTCTGCTAAAACACAGTCTCCAAATTATCTACATCTTGGAGAATTTTTAAGAACATAATGAACTGAAAAAGATATTTTTTAGTTCAACTTGAGTAACTTTTATTCAGTCAATTTCTAATCAGCAATTTTAAAGCGCATCGAGACCAGTGCTAAATACATCTCAAAATATGTTTGATGTGCCATTAAATTGTATAAAAAATACCATCTTCTGTCTAAAAGTCCAACCGCAATGTCTTATTTGTCTATCACAACATTTTGCTGGAGTTGTACAACTGTGAAGATGTAGCCTACAAAATAATGCCTCTGGATGCCATATTTGGACGTAATTTCCTGGCACCAGGTTGAACCCAGCACAATATTTTTGGAATTTGTTTGGAGAAAACAATTTCTGGTGAAGGGAACAGTTTGAGCTTGGAAACCAGAATCTGATAAATACTACCAAGTGGTGCCAAGCCTGCTCTAGAGCGTCATGTGATTCATTTAACCCTTTCCCTCATATATACTCATTTTGACGCCCTCAATAGGTATCACATAAAGCCTGATCTGTAGAAAACCACAGTTAAACCTTACCAAATTTATTTACAAAATCTTCATTTCCAGACCACTGAGGAGCAGCGAACAGCATAAAACCTGATCAGCCTGCGAGTTACTCGCAGGCTGATCTGGTTTTATGCTGTTCGCATAGGTCTTTTTATGGTCTCCTCTATGAGGGAAAGGGTTAACACAAGTGTTAACAGTGGGGCATCGTCCTTTACATTGCTACAATGGCTCCTCCTATATGTCTTGGTCTACCAAAAGCCTCTAAAAATTATAAATTATTCAGAACTTTTGTGTGTGTGTGTGTGTTTTTTTTTGGTGGTGGTGGGGGATGGGGTGGCTTGCTCTGTCACAAAGTCCTCCTTGAAAAATTCTCTTTAGAAATTTGGTATTTTTCATTTTGACATGTGTTTAAACAGACATGGTTTCTTAAAATTCTAGCACAGGGGGACATATGTACTCAGTCAAGAAAATTGAGCGGTAATGAAGACAATATATTAAAGTAATACTTCCTAGGAGTAATTACCATAGAGATGTTTGCCTTCCATTAGCTTTCACTAAACGCTAAAATAGACACAGTTATTTTACATTTCAAGCACTCAATATATTGACAGATTATACACATTAAAGAACATCAATGGCAGTGAAGACTGTAAAAGGAAATGTCAGTGAAATAAATAATCTAAATAGAGAAAAATGCATGATGCAGAGTTCAGTACATGCAAAATGCATGCATTCAAATAAATTCAATCTCTTGTAATCCTTATCCTTGAGAGAAAGACAATGAATTTAACTTTGTCCTGCCTACAAGGGGAAGAGTTATCAAGCA
Source organism: Solen grandis (assembly GCA_021229015.1). Lineage (NCBI taxonomy): Eukaryota > Metazoa > Mollusca > Bivalvia > Adapedonta > Solenidae > Solen > Solen grandis. Next base: position 35,311,364 of record CM037787.1, read on the forward strand.
TGACTGGTAGCTGGCAACCAGCAACACAACATGGCATCCAACACAGGGAACCAGTCTCTAGCAAACAACTCTGCTTACCCTCTGCATAGAGGCAGCGATGTCAACAGCCCTACCTGACTGAAAATGATACAAACAGCCAAACATTACTAATATCGATCATCATTATTTTTCTTGTTCTTTTTATGGTATTTTTTTTATAATTTTTTTAGATTGTTAGTGCCATCGCTAAAGGTCATTTATATTCCTGCCTTGTCCAAACTAAATGCCCAGATACAGCTATTAAATCTATTTTATTTCTATTTTTAGTAACAGTAACCTTGACATTCATCCCCATCCCAAGCCTTTTCTGACATTGGGGTACCCAAACCTTCCATGTTACAATAATACTTGGTAATCAGGAACTTGACATACTGAATTCCATCATTATAGTTTCCACTTAATATTCTGAAATACTTAGATCTGTTAAAGATCACAAATATTTCATATTCAAACATAGTTTAAAATGTTTTTTCTCCCAAGTTATTTATGCCTTTCCAAGCCTTACATAGCTGTAAACAAAACATAAAAACATTGCATGTTTTATTCAATATCTTCTCAGTGCTACCAGACAAACGTACAATTACAAATTTTTCAGTACCTGAAAATTAATGCTGTCAGTAAAAAAAAAATACCACTTTTCCTGAAACCAGGAGGCCTCTTGGAAAACATTTTATTGAATAACATACTTTCAATAACAATGAAGACTACTGATGTATAATACAGCACTCATAGACTGGTTGTCTTGAACATTTCTAGATCTCTTTCAATATCTAAGTTTCACCAAGGAAACCAAACTGCTGATGTTGTCATTGATATTCCAGAGAAACTCTCTTATTTCAGATCATTAAACCTATACCTAACTATGGAACAGCTAGTCAGCATTGTCATAGACTTTGTTCGTTTTGCCAGTTAAATGCTCCAAAGATCATTCTTTAACCACAGGTCTTATACCAATTATCTGTCTTTAGATATTCTTAACAATGGGTATATAAAGATGGTTACTTGGCTTACAGTGGATAAAATATTTGTTTGCCTTTTTTATGATTAACATCCAATCAACTGTATTTAAATCATTTGGTGACAAATGTGTAGTAGACATTTAAAGTGCTGCCACATTGCAGTATCACATTAAAACATGTGGCATGATACCATAACCACTTTCAGTTGTACCAGATCACATCCTGTATAAGCAGGGAGCTACAAATACTAATTTTTAACCAAGTTTGATATGCAGCAGCTAAGAATCAAACCCATGATCTCATAGAGGACACCATGAAAAGACCTATGCGAACAGCATAAAACCAGATCAGCCTGCGAGTAACTCGCAGGCTGATCAGGTTTTATGCTGTTCGCTGCTCCTCAGTGGTCTGGAAATGAGGATTTTACAATTAAATTTGGTATGGTTTAACTGTGGTTTTCTGCAGATCAGGCTTTAGGTTGTACATACTGAGTGCGTCAAAATGAGTCTATATGAGGGAAAGGGTTAATAATAATATTCATGCTATATTCATACATGATTTAACCTTTTGCTTCACACAGACTCATTTTGATGCACTTGCAAAAACAGAGCAGACCCAGGGTCTCCTCTGTTTTCTCTTACAGTATTGTAACTCAAATTTTCACTGTAAATGAAATTCCCTTTTGTCATATACCCTTTTAAGCTTGGTAAATGAATATTCATTACGTCATTATTTTGAACATAATATTCATGAGTTTCAGGGTAAAACTGTAAAAGACACGTAAATCATTTATCTTTGAAACATATGCATTTCCTGTTGGACAAAAAGTCCCAATTGTAACTAACTCCTTCCAAACTCAATAACATCCAGGAATGTAATCAGACTTAGCCGCCAAACAAAAGAAAGAGATATGATCAAAATAAAAAGACAAATCAAGTGGTGCATTGTCAATCTAATATTAGCCCTACTTCCAGGAAATATTCCATACTGTAAATGTCATTGTTTGCATGCAAAAACAGCATTATGGTATCAAAAACAATACAGAAATTTTGATTACTTTCCAAACAATGGTTTGATGCATATTTCAACTGTTTCTTTTGTTGTTTTTTTACCTCATAAATATTAACCAGTAGGATTCAAAGAAAGAACAATAACCCAAGGTCAGCAAATGTTAGTCAGAGGGATTTGAGAAGGATCATGCTACTGACTGTAGATAAGTACGTAACAGGGTATACCAGAAAACCTGTATTATTTTAAAGATACACTTCTCTGTATTAATTTTCACATGTCAACTCTGCCCAAAGCCTGGACAAAATAAGAATACACTTTCTTTGCCCTTGAAATTTCAACAAGAATTGCTAATCCTACTTCTCTCAACTCTGCCTTACAAGTTTTTCTGAAAAAAAATTGTTCATTAAGAACAGGTGCCCATGCTGAATGCACCAGTGCATTAGAAAACAACAATTTTGAACACGGGCAGAATTATCATTTGGTAGTGCACAGGCTGCCAAAACAACATTAAAAGGTTTTTCTTTGGCAGCACATTCAACCAATTCCTTAAAGTTTTCTGAATAATTAAAATCTACCCTGTTTTCAGTAACTGCTTTTCTGCTATTATCATTGTTCAATACCTAACAGTTAAAAAAAGTATCATTTCATCAATAAAACAAAAGATTAATGTTTCGGCATGTATTTCTATACTCTTAATTGAAAGAAACCATTGGAAGACACAAAGCACAACTTAGGGTAGAAAAAAATCCCTTTAGGGTGCTAGAAGGTTTCATCTAGATGGCATATTTCTGTGCTCTGGTGGATCTAGGTAAAGCCAGCATGCATGACAAGCGGCTGACAGTATCTGCATGTTGTGTGCAAGCTATTCCTGGGATATGTCAGAGATGGCGGCCCAGATTGTTCAGAGGCCAAGTTTTATGGTATGGCTCCGCCTGGGACATCTATGCGTCAAGATTAATATCTCCCCTCTTTTTTTAACCAGCAGACTGATTAACTTCATAACAGCATAACCATAATTATGTCCACAACCAACACAATCCAACCAGACAGACCTGATGGTCTCATATGCTGGGTTTGGTTGCTTATTGGCTTTAGGAAAGTGTCAAAATAGGGTTCCATATCTCAAGACTCCCAAAAAGTTGTGTGTATGATGAGCATATGCATTCATCATGTGTCGAGGTCACATCTCATAGGAGACCATAAGCTTCCCCAGACCATCAAGATTTTCAAGAGACTTTGAATCTGACAGACAATTCCACTAATTGTCTGGAATTCAATGTTATTCCAGACATTATAGCCACAAAAGCCAATTGTGCAAATTTAGGGCTCATGTTTTTTCAATTATTTGCCATGTTCCAGTAGGACCCTTTGTGTCGACAGCCTATAGGTCATTGTCTTGTTATGACCTTGGGCCAATGCTGCACCTGTTTACCTTAGGGACACTGCATCATAGTGTACTATACAGTTGAATTATGTTATTTTAGAATATCTCTACACATATTCCCTCAAGACACCTAGAATAACTGAAATAATGGAAAGAAATTGGTCACTTAATATCTAGAATTAACTTAGGCTTTCATGCAGTAGAAAGCTGTTGACCTCAGTACAGAATTATCATTGTACACAATGAGGAAACACAACCCCTGCTCCCCGCCCCCATTGGTATTTATGACAATTTATAAATAATTACAGGTCTATTGTAAATATCAGGTCCCACAGATATTGAAAAAAAATATGTTCCACATTTAAAATGTATTCTCATTTGAATAAAATAGGAAAACATACCAATTACATTAATCCTTCCCTTTTCAGGTCTACCTGTCTTTAGCAGTCAGTTTTGATATATGTTTATATAACCTCCATTTAAATGCCACCTCTGTTAAACAGTCACTTTCTCTTGTTCTCTTGACTGACCACTTAAAGACAGGTATTATAATTATGAAGTCATATGAGTCGTAAAGAAAAACATACTAAAATAAACACATTTACATCATTTAAAACTTTTAAATCTAGTAAGTCATACTAGAATTGGAAGAATTTTGTTTTTCATGCTATATCCTTTGTGATTATGTTACTGTGTCCAATTTAACACCTTACATTTTTCTGAAATATAGCACTGAATTTCAGTCAGAATTGGACATTGATTCAGAAATCAGATGGAAAATGTCTACGATTATATTAATTTGATGACAGCAATTGCTTGCTTAATTTAAAACCAATTTAATAACCAAAAAAAAAAAAAAAGGAAAAATAAATATACACAGGATATTGAGATTCATGTTGTTTATATTCTGTATTCAAATAACATTGAAAATGAAAATGAAAAAGGCGACACATACAGGGACATAGCTGAACCTCCTGCGACAACAGTCAATGAAAACTGCTGAATGCATTTTAATGAAGAAATCCCATGCACTGAAATTGATTCCATCACCTAAAGGCAACTTTCACAACTTATAATTGTGAAATAGACAGCTGAGCTTCTCATTCAGAAAAAAACATCACCACAGTACCAATATGTAATTCCAGGAAAGGCAAACAGAAGCTTAACTGACTTTCCATTTGTCATAACATGCAATACTTTGGTAAATAAGCAAGCTCTTAGGCTCATGCACCACTCCCTGAAGAATCAGGGTGATTTCGAAAATGTTATTTGAATGAGATTGAACATGGGGGTAGATTTGAAATTTCTGGGTCCGCTACTGATTCTATATGGAATTGTATGGCTTATAATAGTTGTCTGCTTACGAGACAAACTATGGTTTCCTTAACTTACCCATACCATGCTAAATTTCTGGACTTGTCCTTTCTTCATTTTGGACTGTACTATTAGTTGTTATTATGGGGGTGCTTGCTGAAAATCTACAAACTGAATAGCAAACAGTGCAGACCATAATCAGACTACACAGATGTGCAGACTAATCTTGGTCTACAGTGATCGCAAAGGCAGTCCACAGCATTGTAAGGGTTAAATGCTGTTTCCTTAAAGTATCTTGCACGAGCAAAAAATGACTTCCAGCTTATAATAGTGATTTTCTATCTCTAAAAGGGAAAAAAATCCAAACATCTTAACCCTCCCTAAAGAGTATCTAGACAATTATTATACATCTTTTGTAGACACAGTCTGTCCATGCCAACATAGTGTAAACATAGTGTAAACCCTATTCTCTTGATAAAAGAAGTACACTTACCCTCTGTTTCTCTGCATCCACATATCTGAGACCAAAGTAATCCTTCTCCACAAGATTCAGTGTCTCACACACTTTGTCCAGAACATACTGTCCCAATGTGTCTTTCTGAAATGACAAAATATCATGAAATTAAACCTCTTTACCCAGACTCTTCAATTGTTGATAATATATGAATAATGTTGCATAGCAACAGTATGAGAATCATCAAAATGTCATGCAATCCTTCTATTATTATTATAACTTGGATAAAGCTTGCTTTTCGTATTTTCAATATAAAACAAGGCTACGTTAAAATGAATGCCATGTCCCCCTGGGGCCTTAGACCTAGGTCATTTGAAGGTCAAGGTCACCTGGCGGGTAGAGGACATCATGGTGAAATTTGGAGGCTGTAGGTGGAAGGACTTCCATGTTATGGTCAAAGATTTGTGACAAACACACAGACCAAAAACAACATGCCCCTGAGTATAAAATATATCAATATGAGCTGCAGTTTTCATTGTCAATAACATGTAATAAATTAAAATAAATAATATGTAACAATTAAAGTGTTACACAGTACATTTTGCTTTAATGAACTGAAAACATCAAATAAAAATAGCATCATATTTATAAATATTAGATGCCATCCAATGTAATAGCATTAACTGGTAAATCGAGGAAAAAAAAGTTACCAAAGCAGTAGCTGAGGTTGTTATAATATTTTTAAACATTCTTTGCTATCAAAATCAAAGGCAGTTGATGATGTTAACCACAGACTGGTGATCATTACATACAACTTGCCTTGTTGATTAACAAGTGTCTGAAAACATAGAATCAAATACCTATCTATACATTACATTAGTGCTTGCACTGTCAAAGTGACCTTGAACCTGTCAAGAACAACTTGACTTGTTTGTATTAATGCTTCCATATGCACATTGATAAATCAGATAGGTGGTTAGAAATGTCGAGACTAACAGTCTAATCAGACATGGCTTATTTAGGTTCATACAGCAATTACCTAATGAAAATATACGTCTTGGTGTGTTAAATTACAGTTGTCTACAGGGAATTCTAAAGATCTTCTTTACATAAACATCTTTACATAAACGAAATCGGGTTATTCTGAAACTCTAAAACAGTGATCTAGCTCTGAATAAGAACACAAAAATTATCTAATACATAACTAGATAAACAAAAATTGATCTTGTCAAGTGAAGGTTTACAAATGCTCTAAGGACAGAACTTTCCACATTTATTTATGTGACATGCAATAATAACATTTCTCTGTTAGAAATATTCAGATATATGCATTTCCCATAAAAAGGATCTATCTTAAATCATAATTGGATTTTATAGTCTTATTTACTTTTATCTTTTCTGTAAGTTTTCCTACAACTTGTTGGGTATCTAGGTTACAAAAACTTCTTTTTTGAAGATGTTATTGACCTTCCATGGAATAAAAAATACAGAATTAAATGTATGTAATGTAAAGGAAAACAAGATACACTTTAAAGGCAAATACAGATTTTAACTATATAGACAGAGAAGGAAAATTAAAATTAGCCATGAGAATTTTCTTTAACTTTGCATGATTAAAGAGAATAAAACTAGAAACAAATTTAGGGGGGGGAGGGTCACCATTCTACTTTTTGAGATATCTGCCCCTGAAAGTGAGTTTTCTTGCCCTTATCTGTCATTCCCCCCCCCACTGTTTCTAGTGTAATTCTTTATAATCATGCAAAGTTTAAGAAATTCTCATGGCTAGTTTTAATTTTCCCTCTTTGTCTATATAGTTAAAAACTGTATTGGCACGTATGTTCTTTAACAAAACATAAAATATAGGAAAGCAAAAACATTACAACTTTAAATGCCATGACATATATGAAGCAAGATGCTTTTGAAAACGTTAACTATATTTAGGGCACCAAAAGTATACAAATTTTGACAGACAAATTGCTTTCTATCTTAAATTGAATTACTGGGTCTATATTTGCATATATGATATAAGAAGCATTTAAATCAAATGTCAAAAGACAGTTAGAAAAAAAAAGCTATTTTGTTTATCTACCTAAACTTAAGTATTTTGCCTAATTAAACAAGAGGGCCATAGAGGCCCTGGATCGCTAACCTGAGTATAGTGTTACCCAAACATCTGTACTAAAACATTTTGAGATCTGGCCAGTAGTTCTGAAGGAGATAATTTTTAAAGTTTACATATTTTTTTTCCCCAACCAATGGCAACCAGAGTTCTACATGGATCACGTTTATTTAAGCAATTTTTGTGTAGGTTCTCCCTAGAATCATTCCTGATTCAGATTATTTGAGCAATTATGGTACATATTCATCAAGTGGTAATTTGTGCTAAATGATATAAAATTCTGACGGTTGGCTTCATAGAAAAAATTTGAAATTTTCAATATAGTGTATATATGGAAACAAGCTGACCCCCTAGGGGCCTCATTTTTTTAGGGATCAACTTCATTTTAGCAATAATGGTAGACATTCATGAGGTGACCATTTGTGCCAAATGAAATCAAATTCTGACCATTGGTTTTACAGAAGAAGAATTTTGTAATTTTCTTTAAAGAGTATTATAAGGAAATAAGGCAACCCCAGTGACCTCATTTTTCAAGGGATCAACTTCATTTTAGCAATTATAGTAAAGCTATTTGAGGTGACCATTTGTGAAAAAGGAAATCAAATTCTGACCTCTGGTTGCAGAGGAGAAGATTTTTGAAGTTTATAAAATAAAATTCTATTGGTTGCCATGCAAACCAGAGTTCTGCATGTATCAAGTTTATTTTAGCAACTTTTGTGAAGATTCACCCAAGGATCATCCCTGTCAAGTTCAATCAAATTCTGTTCAGCTAAAAAGAGCTAAAAACACACCAATGTATAATGAGATCTAATACCAAATTTAATTATAAAGTCCTCATTTCCAGACCACTGAGGAGCAGCGAACAGCATAAAACCTGATCAGCCTGCGAGTTACTCGCAGGCTGATCTGGTTTTATGCTGTTCGCATAGGTCTTTTCATGGAATCCTCTATGAATTATTTACAAAAACATACAGATGGTAATGATGACAACCATTCCATCCTTCAGCGAGGTGTCCACAAAACTGCAGTGTCCTTGACAATCATCTGCTGTTAGCTTAACTGAATTTAGTTGCACATAAAACTTTTAACCAAAATTTTCAAAGTTAAGAGTTGTCTACCTTAGTTGTCTGATGCCTCTGAACATACTCAAAACTTTCAAGTTAATACCATGAAATTGTTAAGGAAATACAAGCTTGGAAGTAGTTTGCATGCAAAACTTCAACCAAGCTGCAACACCACCCCAAGGCTAACACATGGGTGATTGCAATCGCTCTCACATTCCTCAAATAGTCAGGTTAAAAAATTAGGTTCAATTATTTTATTATATATGTTGATATATTTAGGTACCACACAATTACAAAGGACCCAGTATCTTGACTTTATTGTTTTATAGCAGTGTCTGCTGGACAATGTCATTTTTTTTCTCTTTTTTTCAGTTATATAGCTAAATCTTTCAGGAAGACACCAGAATCATTTCAAAATCTTTGACCTATAGCAAGACTTCCTAGAGTAGATAAAGGATATGATAAATGATGGCATTTAAGCTTGCAAAGATATCTTAAAAACCCCTATGTAAAAAAAATACATCGTTAGATTCAAGACTTAGATATCAGATGTGATAACTTGTTACTTAGATGTATGGATAATACGAGATTCATGTTTAGTTTTTATTAATTGCTACATTTATTTCCTTGTCAGATATAGTGCTGCCACACTGCAGTATCATGCCATAAACATGTGGCATGATACCACACCCAATCACACTATCCTGACACCAGGCCAAGTCCTGGAACTACCCTTATATGCTGAGCACTAAGCAAGGGAGCTATACCAGTACCATTTTTTATGGCATTGGTATGTTGCGGTCGGGGATCGAACCCACAACCTCCGGATTCCGAGGCGGATGCTCTAAAAACTCGGCCACTGGGACCGGTTTAATAATATTAATCTTCACACAAAAGATAACAATGTCCAAAACATGCTTAAAATATCTCATTTCTATTAAATATTATCATTAGTAATGAAAGTCTTTTTTTTTTAGTAAACAAATCTTGACCTTGACCCAACAGCTTAAGTCCCCGTCTAAATTCCATTTTTGGGACAGACATTATGCAATAAAAAAAATTGTTTTTAGTAACAGCGGCCTTTACCTTGATCCATCAGAGGCAAAATCAAACTTTTATCTTCACACAAATATACATGCCAAAATTTAGTCAAGATATGCCATTTATGACAAAAGTTAGTAAAGAAATTCCTTTTTGGTTGGTGGGTGGGGGAACAGATGGACATAACATCATTTACTTGTGTGTACCTGTGTAAGTGGTGGGGGTTATAAAAATCCAATTGTAGTTGCGTCTTTTCTTTATTTTCCTCCCCCATAGAATAATGACTGTATAAATAAAATGCTGATATCCTACAGAACAATATCCTCTGTCAGAGTGATTGGAGGGTGGCAAAAGAAACAGAACGTAGCTTGTATTTCTGGAGAAAATAACAGACATAACCAAGAGTGTTTTCTTAACAAGGATGGCTGGGTCTAATATTACATAGATACAATTTATTGTCATCACTTTTAAACTGACAGGTAAGATTAATACAGTACAACGCTGCTATATCGCGGACTGCTATTTCGCGTTGACCATTAATATCGCGGTTGATCTATGGACCCCAAAAGTATATCGTGTCATTTGCATAGGCTTACCGAGAAACTTCTCTATCTCATTCTATATCTAGGGGGGGGGGGAGCCAGTTGATGATTACACAATCGAAATGTTACTGATCGGCAACAATGCAGGTTTGTCGGTATAATTATCCAACCACAGTAATCATTTAATTGGAATGGACATTCAATACCAAACAGATACTCGTATTTTTGTTTATTATGCTAGCGTGCATAATTTTACCATGGATTAAAAAGTCCTGGAAAATAGCCAATCTTTTTCACCGGAAGTAAACAATAAATGATAATTAGATCAGCGTTACCTGGTAATTTGTTTCATTTAAACATTAACAAGGCTCCTCATATCAATACATCATATTAATAAGTACACCTCAGCTTAATTTCAAATAGCGATAAATTGTACTGGGATGGCAATCTTCACACTGACATTGTTTTGATAAACAACGGACGGTGAATAATTTATTATGATGAGATATGCTGAAGAGTTACGTAACAACTTCACATCACCATACTGTACACATTACTCTCTGAATATGAATCATTGGCAATAACAGTACAAGAAAACAAGAGGGCCAAGATGGCCCTAAAGACGCTCACCTGAGGACATTTGTGCTGACCAAGTTTGAGGAAGATTGAATCAAAATTGTGGCCTCCAGTGTGTAAACAAGGTTTTTCTAAGATTTGACGTACTGACCTACTTTTGGATCCAACCCGACCCATTTTAGAACTGGTTCAAGATATCACCAAGACAAACATTCTGACCAATTTCGAGGAAGATTGAATCAAAATTGTAGCCTCTAATGTGTAAACAAGATTTTTCTAAGATTTGACCTACTGACCTACTTTTCAATCGCTTTTTAGGTCTATTAGATTAATGATCTTCGATAATTCGTTGAAATTTCTGAAGAGAATCGTATACCTACCAAACTGAAACCGGAAATGGAGGGCTGAATAGTTTCCTAATTTTTCATTGGTTAATAATATTATAACCTAAAACGACCGAATGTGTTTTTATTACCAACAATACGATTATCTGTACTGTCATATCTTTCTTAAAGAAAACTTTTATTTAATATACAATTGACACAATATATTCTCTTAGTCTTTTTATATTTTTTTAATCGTAGATACTGATTTTAATATAAAACATATATCAAGTATGTAATTTAAAGTAAAAAGTGATTCAATCAAGGGCCAAATTTTAACCATTATCTAGTCATAATCTCTCAAACTAGTAATATTGCAAAATATTTTTTTTATGATTGGTCTAAATGAATTATGTGGGTACGGACCACTAGACAATATTTCACATCAAATCTATAGATTAAGCTCTAGGTCTTTTCCTATGTAACTCTATGTGAAACAAGTGACCACTGGTGCGGGGTCATTTATCACTGTAAGGCTATGATTTGTACAACTGAGGAAATGAACCATTAGATGATGCTACATACCAAAAATTTAAGCTCTAGGCCTTCTGGATTTATAGAAGAAGATTTTTAATGATTTTCCTATTTAAATCTATGTAAAACAAGTGACCCCTGGTGCGGGGGCATTTATCACCATAGGGCTATGATTTGAACAATCTTGGTAATGAACCATTAGATGATGCTACATACCAAATATCTAAGCTCTGGGCCTTATGGATTTACAGAAGAAGATTTTTTAAGATTTTCCTATATAACTCTATGTAAAACAAGTGACCCCTGGTGCGGGGGCATTTATCACCATAGGGCTATGATTTGAACAATCTTGGTAATGAACCATTAGATGATGCTACATACCAAATATCTAAGCTCTAGGCCTTGCAGTTTTGCAGAAGAAGATTTTCAAAGTTTGAGTTTTTAAAATCTATTTTTAGCTCCTGTGACCTACTTTTTCAACCAATCTGAATAATTTGTACAACTTTGATAGAGGGCATCATAAGGATGATTCCTGTGAAGTTTGGTCAAAATCCCTTCAGCGGTTCAGGAGGAGATGTTGTTTAAAGCAAATTGTTGACGACGGACGGACGGACGCACGGACGACGGACAAAAGGTGATCACAATAGCTCACCTTGAGCACTTCGTGCTCAGGTGAGCTAAAAAGAAAGAAAAAAAAAGACAAAAAAAAAGACGAAAACCCAGAATCAATGATTATGGAATTATTTACTATAACTAAATAACTCTATAAATGAAATGTTTATTGCTTTATATTAGGGTTTTTCAATAATTTACGACTATCACAATGACACATATAGCATTCTCAAACCTACTTCGCGGTCCAATAGAATGTGGTATTTGGGTTTGGACCCCAAGAACCGCAATATAGCGGCGTTGTACTGTACAACAACACAGATGTGCTTTTATTGCCTCAGCCTGCCTATAATAGTAGTTGAATTACGGGTAAAACTGACAAGAAGCTGAGGCTTGTGGGAAAACATTTTGTTTGTTGGATGTCTGTTGGCCTCCATAGTGAGCTATAATTCCTGTGGGTAAATTCTCACCTCTTGTGTCTGTGACATAACAGAACATATCAAAGCATTCACAAATATATGTTCTTTAACAAGTAAATAAAACTTCTTTTTATACCACTTATAAATTATTTATCTTGCTACTTAAACAATATTACATGGCAATACAGACAAAAGTCATAATCAAAACCTCTGAAATTTATATTAACCATTTCCCTCACTCAATAGGTACCACATAAAGCCGGATCTGCAGAAAACCACAGTTAAACCGTACCAAATTTAATTATAAAGTCCTCATTTCCAGACCACTGTGGAGCAGCAAACAGCATAAAACCTGATCAGCCTGCAAGTTACTTGCAGGCTGATCTGGTTTTATGTTGTTTGCATAGGTCTTTTCATGGTTTCCTCTATGAGGGAAAGGGTTAAGGTATTTTATCACAAGTCTGTATTAAAAAAAAGAACATTTTCAGAATAATAATTATATTAAAAAAAAATTTTTTAAACCTTAAATTCTGAACTTTTAACTAAGAACTACCATAGTAGCAGGAAGTTATAAAATAGAGCAAGTATAGGACCTCTAAAGTCAAAGTTGGGAGTCCATAATTAAATTTGTACACTGCTAAAACAAAGAATTTTAGTAAAGTTCAATCTCTAGAAACTAATGACATGCATTGATAAGCTGTATTTCAACTTACCTAAGTTCTATTTACTTACTTGACTTGATTCATTTTGCTACCATCTAGCATTTTTCATATGAAGTTGCACCTTTTGAACTATCTTTACTTACCTTTCCATACTGCTTCAAAACTGTTACCTTGGGCACATGAAACTTCAAGAAAATTCTTACCTTGATTCCCTTCAGTCGGCATGTTACCTCCTCCATGGAGATAACCTCGCCCGGTCCAGGGCGACGATAGGAATACCCATTACGCCCGTTGCAGTGTCGCATGAAACGGGGCTCGGTATTTCCATCGTTCCCATTTGGAATATTCACAATTACACCAGCGTCTTCCATTTTCCATTTATTAATTTACAGCGAGACCCATTTCACTATGATAATATTCCTACAGTGTTCCATCCACGTGTCTGTACATTTAACACAACCAACTGTCCAACAGCACCAACTAGGTTCACAGTAATTATCCTCAGATCAAGTCCCAGTGTTTGAATCCCTCTGAACTTTATCATAGACTTTGCATATGCTCTATGGATTTCATCCTAACTTCCAGTGGGGTTTGGATTGAAAACCTTTAGACTTATCTATAATAAAACAATCTAATGTTTACAGCTGACTACAGTCTCATCAAATGGGGATATTGTTAGGTCCCTCATCTAACATCAATCACAATTCTATCCCTACCATAGCAACATTTTCACCTACCCTTCCTACATGGCTTACTACAGTGAGAGAAATTAAAAAAAAAATCTTGTTTCTTGATCCATACAATTTCTCACTGCGATTTAATTATTGCCTTTTTATTTTTTCAAAACAATATACTGTTACCAACCTATAAGATATTTATTTGAAAATCAGATTATAGGGAAAATGAATGCTTAAACTAAAAAAAAAAATACATCTGAATAACAAAATGCTTTTAATGATAATTATCAGCAATTTGAACACTTTAAACTTTCAAAATCAAAATAACATGATGACTAAATTGGGAATATTTTTTTTTTAATTTACAGAAAACTGAAAATGATTTGCATGTTGAACAAAGGTGTTTTCGATGACCAAAGAATCTAATAGATGTTTTCTTATGCAATGCCAGACACTGAGAGATCTCAGTTACATTGAGCCTTATCCTGTAATGTTACAAATCAACATAGAGCTGATACAAACCGTGCTGTAACCCATACCATCAAATCAGACAAATATACATTATGAACCTTTCTGTCATTTCCAATAATCCGGCACTGTATAATCCAGTTTCAATTCCCTAGGAAATCTCCATTTACAACAATACGAAAAAGTATGAAACTAACCATGACGCTGCCTGTGCCGTGAAGATATTGAAACCGATCGGCAAATATCCGCTGATTCCATCTGATCCACATTACCCAGCAGACTCCCCTATTTATCAATTCATCATGACAGAATCTATTTTTTGTAGCATTTATCCAGTTTAAGACTGATGTATCTTGGAATTCCAAGAACTTGTCGATTATTATATACAACAAATATACAGATAATCTTGGTGAAGTTCAACATAGACCTGCCCGCTGGGTTAAAATAGTGAGGCTTGTTTTTCACTTCAATTCTCCTCTCCCCTTCAATATATATTGGGAGATCAGACGCTGTAACACTAGCAAGACTAAGAACTAGTCAGGAAAAAACAAACAAGGTATGATTTACCAGTAATGATCCTATATACACCAAGTCTTGGTTGCTTACAAAGAAAAATCTAGCAAGTAACTATGCAACAGGACAATTATTCCTATTATAACTGTTTTTCCATCTCCATAAATTTACAAACATCTTCCAAAATGAAATTAATAGCTACCTATATGGCACCTGCATTTAAAAGACAAAAAGCACCTAGTGCGCGCCCCCTATAAAACTTGCTGACCAGATATAAATGTAGACTCACAACCCCCAAAAAACTCAAAAGAATGTACTATTTTATAGCTTTACAGTCCAACTGAAACTAAGCTCTTCTCAGGCAAAGCGGCAAGCCGCTTGGATTGTCACTGCCTACATTTTTTTAATATAGCTCTCCCCTAACCTGATTTCCTAGATCCGGTTCTGAAAGGGCCGTAAAAAAGAGCTTATTGCATTGAATTATTATTGCATTTTCTCATAGCTTAACAGGAGAATATAAAGCATTTTAATTCTGAGCTTAAAAAGGAAATCTTTTAATTTTCATTAACTATACCAGATGTGCTAGCAGTAAAATCTTCTCATATTAGTAAAACATATTTATAATCTATATCAAAAACTATTATCTCATTAAGAAAATAAACAGCTGGTGCATTATTAAAAAAAAATCAGTCCTATAGAAATAGCTGCATTTGTGTGATTAGTACAGATTATCAATCATATCACTAGGTTCATTTATTTTCTATCTATATTAGGGAGTGCCAGGTACACTAAGATCAGACGCACTTGCTTAAGTGGTTAACCTTTTTTAAGGTCTAAGTCATAAATTGTTTGTTTTTTATTTGATTTAACATCCCACCGACAGTATTTCAGTCATTTGGAGATGATGTCTACTTGAGACAGATATAGTGCTGCCACACTGCAGTATCAAGCCATAGACATGTGGCATGATACCACAGTCACATTATCCTGACACTGGGCCAACCAGTCCTGCAAATATCCTCATATGCTGAGCACCAAGCAAGGGAGCTATAACAGTACCATATTTTATGACTTTGGTATGTCGCTGCGGGGGATCGAACCCACAACCTCCTGCACCCGAGGCGGACTCTCTAACCAAAGTCTTAAATTGACACAAGATAATACACCCAAAAAATAAAAACTGGAATAGTCTCATAAAATCAATCAATCAATCAAATAAATGAATAACTTGCATGCTGATCTGGTTTTACTCTTAAGTATCATGTGACACTGTTAAACAAGATAGTGATCAGCATGTCTGATTTAACCAGTCACCATTACTATTTCTCCATTCACTATTGAAATAAAAAAAGAAGGTCACAGAGGACCTGAATCGCTCACCTGAGTATAGGGTTACCCAAGAAACATCTGTACTAAAACATTTTGAAATCTGACCAGTAGTTTTGAAGGAGATGATTTTTAAAGTTTTCCTTTTTTTTCTTCTTTTTATTCCCATGGCAACCAGAGTTCTACATGGATCAAGTTTATTTTAGTAATTTTTGTGAAGGTTCACCCAAGGATCATCCCTGCCACGTTTAATCAAATTCTATCAAGCAGTTTCAGAGATGTCATTTGAAGTTTTCACAATATACATAAAAAGCAAATAAGCCCCACCCATGGCAGCCATGTTTTGTTACAGATCGAAATGATTTCACAATCTTGGTAGAGGGTGACCCTAGGAACATCTGTACTAAAACTTTTTGAAATCTGACAAGATGTTTTGAAGGAGATGATTTTTTTTTTTTTTTTTTTTCTGTTGCCATGGCAACCAGAGTTCTACATAGATCAAGTTTATTTTAATAACTTTTGTGAAGGTTCACCCAAGGATCATCCCTGCCAAGTGTAGTCAAATTCTGTCCAGCAGTTTCAGAGGAGATCACGTTTAAAGCAAATTGTTAACAACGCACGACTGACGATGGAGCTAAAAGCTATCAGATTTCTACCTTAAAAAAATATCCTTCAATAATAAATCTTATAATCCAAGAACAGGAGATGTGCCAAAGATATAAAAATAACTAGAAAAAGTCTTGCAAAATCACTGGATTGTTTTTTACTGCTAAGATTTGTCTGAACAGATATAAGTTACGTCATGTCCTAGTGCCCAACCACAGGATAGATACCATGTGTTTCACAGAGTGGAAAAAATCAACGACAACACGTAGGAAAAATTATTATTTGTTATTACTTCAACGTTTCGGCTAACGCCTTCATCAGGATAACAATAACTTTCAAACATAAACAACAGAAACGATGTCATCATGAATAACGTAACGTCAAATAAGCGGGAAAGTGCAGACGTTATGCATACTATTTATAACGTCAAAATGAGATAGGTACTGTTTCGGATATAAAATACAAACATTTCCTATAGCTTATTACAATTTTTTTTTTTTTTCATGTGTTTCACATAAATAAACCGGCCTTGGAGTAACTCGCAGGGTGATCAGGTTTTATGCTGTTCGCTGCTCCTCAGTGGTCTGGAAATGAGGATTTTGTAATTAAATTTGGTAAGGTTTCAGTTTGGCTTTCTGCAGATCAGGCTTTATGTGGTACCTATTGAATGCGTCAAAATGAGTCTGTATGAGGGAAAGGGTTAAATAAATAATGTATGTGAACCGGGTACAATGATGCTAAGGGCCCCACTTAATACTGCACACAGCTATGAAGGACCATATACCATGCTTTTCACATGTACCCTTATGCTGTATGAATACTGAACATTGTGGTTAAAACGCATGCCAAACAACAGTGCCTTCCCTCAAAGCGTTTGTATAAATGCCACACAACACAAGTTTTAAAAATAAACTGGATGACCTTCAAATATAAATAACTGGACCCTTGTAGTTAAAATGGGGACATAAACCCACTGTCTTTGCTTTATATCACTCTTTTAACGTGGCTGCGACGTTAATCGAGGTTCCCCCACTATATAAAACGGCGTTTCCCAGAAATGATACTATTTTTCGATTTATCCAATTTCAATGGATTCACCATTAATTCTCGCAAACAGTGCAGTTTTATTTATTCTTTAACACAAATAACACAACTACTGAATTGTGATTCTCTGTATACATAGTGTTGTTTCGTAATGGCACCAAATCTGGAACAAAAATCAGCTCTTCTTTCAGTAATAAAGATTTCTAAATAACTGATTTCAGTCTGCCATCAGGCTTTAATGTGGTCTTCTATATATGAAGTCATAATGTTTCTGTTTGTTGGGTAGATTACGTCACTGACATACCCGTGTCATTTTGGGACTCTATGTCTTCATGAAATAGTGGTGCCTAAATGCGATCGATATTATGATATAGACACTGCTGCATTATCCAAAAGCTACCAGGCTCAACATAATCAGATGCTCTAACTACCTGGCCACTGGTATCAGTGAAAGTGCATCCAGTCATATGATATTTATAATGCCAACATTTGAATGAAATTTACAGCTGGTAAGCCACTTGTTCTACCCTGACCAGCCTGCATTATGATCTGCTGTTTCTATATTTAAGTTTCATATAACTTTCTAGTATTGACCTTTTTGGACTACAACATTCATAAAAATTGAACTAAAGCTTCACTGACACTAGGGAAGGTTTTATTACATACATAAACTGTCTGAGATACTAAGTTCCCAGTATTGGACAGCAGCTTATTCTACAAATTGTTCTTAATGTTTACCAATGGTAAAGATCCCATCAAGTACAGCAACAACAATATACAATGAAAACCTAAAAACAATGTTAGCAAAAGTTGTTAATAAAATCAGAGAGAGAGAGAGAGAGGAGAGGGGGGGGGGGGGAGAGGAAAGAAAGAGAAGAGAGAAAGAGAGATTGAGAGAGAGAGAGAGCAAGACCCAGAAGTCACAGAGGAAGAGAGATAAAACTTTATTATAGACAGATACAAGCCCTAGCAGTTAAAGTAAGCAAGATCAATGCATTGTTGCAATAAAACTAGCCAGGCTAATTACTGTGACAAGGTCTTGCTGCAAAATCACATAGGGGCACAGTGGTGGCAGCACAAATTTCATTTTCTTCAACTCCAACAATGACTGGGAAACATAGTCACATCACGACTAAATGATTCCTTATTCCTCATTTTTTAGATAGACAATAAAAAAAAACGTCTTCACATCTCTCATAGATGTACAATTAAAAAATAGCATTTCAATGCTGAGCATATTCAATGCAAGTGGTAGATGACATCTAGTTCATTACATTATGTAAATCCTGACCAGACCCAATCTTTCTGGCTGATCTGGGCTTCAAACTGGTCTGACCTAGTTTCAGGAGTTGTTCCTACATATTATTTAACTTATAGCATTAAAATGCACCAGTCTAAGCCTTAAATCCCTACGCTGTCTAGCTTTAATAACCTTTGAAATCTGTCTGCTCCAGAATCTTTTTTTCTGTTTGTCTGCCACTGAAGTACAACAATTTTATAAAAGGAAAACTGAAGAAATGCCAAAGTCCATAAGGGAAATTTAAGGCTAATGAATATGCAAAACATTATGGAAGCAAAAACTATATTGTCTGCAAGAAGTGGTTTTTTGGTAAAATACTCTGCATGCTCCAGAGAGAAAACAAAAGCACTGTTTATTGCAAAATACGCCCATCCTTAATTTTATCAACTCAAGGTCCCATCATTCAATGGTCGTATAAAAACCTCAGTGGCAGCAAGTGAATACAATTTACATGTCCCATCATTCAATGGGCATATAAAAACCTCAGTGGCAGCAGGTGAATACAATTTACATGTCCCATCATTCAATGGTCGTATAAAAACCTCAGTGGCAGCAGGTGAATACAATTTACATGTCCCATCATTCAATGGTCGTATAAAAAATCTCACTGAAATAAGCCCCTTAAAGTGACTCAGGTCCCTAAAAAACAATTACTATCTTCTCTATTACAATGTTGCAATGTTAGAACATACTTTTCGTTATTTATGCATTTACTGAAAGTTAATATCTCCTGAAGAGAGAAAAACTCTTACAAATATGGCACAGTCTACCGAGTGTTACAGTTAACAAAGCATTATGTAATGGCTGAAGAGACACCACTGAAGGTGATAAAAGAGATGAGCCGAAACACGTTATGAATACCAGAGCAGGGGGAAATCCTGGACATTCAATCACCATCAGAAAAATGTACAACGCAAATGTCATGTGTGTGTCGATTTGAAGATAAATTTAGCAAAGAATTTCCATACCATACTTTATGAAATACTTCTGTAGAATTCTTGTATGCCATGGAAAACGATTGTCTTGAATGAGAATCAATATCAAGTAGGCATTCAGCTGAGGCTCTCACATCAACATCTTAGCCATGTTAGCTTTTTATTTCTTTTCCCTAAATGTTCTTGTTAGTAGTATTTTCCATATGCTAAATGCTTTGTATCCACAATGTCCTATATATAGGCCATTAACGGAGGAATATTTGTCGAGATCTACCACAAAGTGGTTCACCTACTTGACAACTCAGCTAAGCTATATCAATACTCGGCTATCTTTGTAGCACCATGTGATGCAGTTTACTG
>CM037787.1:35331745-35381745 GCA_021229015.1 Solen grandis
GTCCATGATCTGAACTGTGGCATTTGCTTTATAATGGAGTGCTAATAATGGCACTTCACAGGAGTTTCATCCTGAGTAATAAAAATGTATGTACATTATGTTCAAAACAAATAAAATATACTATCACCATCATCATAACAACCAGAATCATTAATAGATGATTCAATAATTCAATCGATTATTCTATAGTATAGAATGAGCAAATCTGATTATATTATGCACAGTATAGCACTGATCTCTATGTAATCTACATCAAACATGGCCCTGTTGGTGACAATTGTTCACAATCTCCTCCACTATACATGCTGCATCCCTGTCTATATCCATTGTCATCCCATCTTCATCTTCTCCGAGTGGCTCTAGTGTGTCCAGTTGTGACTTCAACAGGCTAGCAGGCATAAAGTGACCCACCCTCTCCGCTATGCGTCTCTCCAGGACTTCTCTTGAACCATTCAAATGAACAAATATTACATTTCTATAACCTAACTGTACCAGATTTCCTGATTTTGGGTCATTTGACCCTAAAGAGTCCTTCTGAACACGGTCATGTGACTTTCTTTGATCACATGATGTATAAAGTGACTGCACATTGTTTATTTCATGCTGCACATGTGGCCTGGCAGGAGCTTCTGATGCTGTAAATGTCTGCAATCCTTGATTCTGCCACTGTATTGGACTTGCACTGGTTTCATTGGATATTGATTGGATCCGCCCCAATGTGATGGAAGATTCATCGTGATGGCAACCATCCATACCACACAACAGGATATGGCGGTAAGATTTCTTTAATGCCGAGCATGTCACAACTCCATCCCTATTTTGAGCAACAAGTCTGAAAAGAAAAAACCTCTTTTTTTTTAAAGATATTATGTTATTCATTTGCAAATAAGTAATCCAAAGAAATCTAACTACATTCATAAGTTTTACCTTCTTTATTTGTTTGTGTGTGTGTATGTCAGAGTGAATAGTGTTTTTCTTGTTATGGAGCATGGAAAATCAATACTAGGATAAGAGCAATTCATGAGTCAAGTTTTTCTTTTATTTTCAGTAAAAGTGACCTTGACCTCCGACATCCTAAATGCTATTCCTATCAAGACTGAAACCTACCAAATTTCATAAACATCAAAGTTTATTCCAGAAATGCTGTATTGGGACCAAACAACCACAAAAAAAGGTTCCTTCCAGACAGTGATCTTTATTTTGCAAAATTTGCCAATAACCTTATGAATACTCATATACAAAATCATGACATCATCAATATTGATTTACTGAATACTATATGGTATTTAATACAATGGTTTTTCTTTGCCATGAAGACTGTGTTGAATCTGAGCTACAATATTGTATAAGCAAACAGAGGAGACCCTGATAAGACAGCTCCTTCCAGGAACTGTCTGATCTGGGTTTCCTCTGTTTGGCAATGTGTCAAAATGAGTCTATGTGAGGTGAAGGGTTAATATTAACAAATAGACAAACTGAGCTATTAATAAGGATGATTTTCTTTTTTGCATATAAACAAGTTCATTTATGGCAGGTTAGATATATAAAACTAACAAGAGGGCAAAGATGGCCCTTAAAAAAGAACAAGAGGGCCATGATGGCCCTGAAACGCTCACCTGAGTACCATTGCTACAACTGATTACAATTTAAACAGACAAGAATTCTGATATAACTCAATCTTAAACATTTTAGCCCTGACAATACTACACACCAAATATATAAGCACTGGGCCTTATGGTTTCAGAGGAGAAGACTTAGTGCGGGGTCATTTATCTCCAAAAGGCCACCATTTTGAAAATCTTGGTAATGAACTATAAGATGATGCTACATACCAAATATCTAATCTCTAGGCCTTATGGATTCATAGAAGAAGATTTTTAACCTATATAACTCTATGTTAAACAAGTGACCCCTGGTGCGGGGGCATTTATCACCATAGGGTCATGATTTGAATGATCTTGGTAATGAACCATAAGATGATGCTACATACCAAATATCTAATCTCTAGGCATTATGGATTCATAGAAGAAGATTTTTAAAGTTTTTCCTATATAAATCTATGTAAAACAAGTGACCCATGGTGCGGGGGCATTTATCACCATAGGGCTATGATTTGAACAATCTTGGTAATGAACATAAGATGATGCTACATACCAAATATCTAAGCTCTAGGCCTTATGGATTCATAGAAGAAGATTTTTAAAGATTTTCCTATATAACTCTATGTTAAACAAGTGACCCCTGGTGCGGAGGCATTTATCACCGTAGGGCTATGATTCAAACAATCTTGGTAATGAACCATTAGATGATGCCACATACCAAATATCTAATCTCTAGGCCTTATGGATTCATAGAAGAAGATTTTTAAAGATTTTCCTATATAACTCTATGTAAAACAAGTGACCCATGGTGCGGGGGCATTTATCACCATAGGGTCATGATTTGTACAATCTTGGTAATGAACCATAAGATGATGCTACATACCAAATATCTAATCTCTAGGCCTTATGGATGCATAGAAGAAGATTTTTAAAGATTTTCCTATATAACTCTATGTAAAACAAGTGACCCATGGGGCGGGGGCATTTATCACCATAGGGTCATGATTTGTACAATCTTGGTAATGAACCATAAGATGATGCTACATACCAAATATCTAAGCTCTAGGCCTTGCAGTTTTGCAGAAGAAGATTTTCAAAGTTTGCATTTTTAAAATCTATTTTTAGCTCCTGTGACCTAATTATGCAATGGACCAGAACCATTTATACAACTTTAGTAGAGCTTCATCCAAGGAACATTCCTGCAAAATATTTTTCAAATTGGCCAAGCCGTTTAGGAGATGTTGTTTGAAGCAATTGATGACGCCGGACGCACGCACGGACACCGGACAAAAGGCGATCAGAAAAGCTCACCTTGAGCACGTTGTGCTCAGTTGAGCTAAAAATGATTGCTTAAGAAATAAAGATGCTAGAGTGTAAACAAAGTGAAATCTGGCTTTTTTTAATAGTAAAAGGGGCATAACTCCTAAATTAACGAGCCAATATCAGTTATAATTGAACCCGACTGCAAGCTTATGGTCATGAACATTGTCTTAAAGTTTGGAGAAGATTGCTAAAAAAATGGTGTAAACAATGTGAAATCTGGCATTTTTTATAATAAAAGGGACATAACTCCTGACCTAATTAGCAAATCTAAGTCATAATCACACTCAATCAAGACACTATGGTCATAAACATTGTCTTGAAGTTTAAAGATGATTGCTTATGAAATGAAGGTGACAAGAGTGTAAACACTAAATTGTTGACAACGCACACTGCATGACGGACGACGGACACTCACGGGATCACAATAGCTCACCCTGAGCCCTGCTCAGGTGAGCTAAAAATCTTCTGCCTTTTTGGTCAATAATTAAACAGTAATTTAATTCTTTAAATTTAAATGTCCATTTTATATACAGTCAACTCTCTTTACAACAGCAGTGTTTGTTTCAGCGAATTTTGCTGTTATAAAGAAATTGTCATTAAAAAGAATAGAGACATAGAAGGATTATGCACTTTAGTTTTCAAGACTATGCTGTTTAAAGAGATGCTGTTATAATGAATGCCGCTGTAAAGAGGTACTGTTATAAGACTTACTCTGGAATAGCAAACACACTGGTTTTTCTAAATTCTATGTTGGTACAAACACATCTTACCTTTCGAAATAAATAAAGCTCTACAAATTACTGTTGAGCCACATGCTTTCCAGCAAAACCATATGAATACTTTGTTTATACTTATAGGGAAAACCAATTTATGTAAGTTTCTGATATCTTCTAATTATGTTAATATCTATCACGGGGCCATATTAAATCACTAAATCTTTTCAATATCATTTTTAATTTCAGTGATATTTTTAATAGACTTGTTATTTTCCAATAGAAAATGCAATACAAAAATATAAAAATGTACACTTTGTTACGTTAATCAAAACAGTTCTTTGAAAAAGATAGTTGTATACCCTAGAATATTTATCACTTTTTAATATCATCAAATTTTAGAAAAGTCTTGAAATGTTTCGCAAATGTAGAAGAATCTCATCATTGTTGTATCATATTTTATAATTATGAATTAATTATTGATTTCTTCATAATGATAATATTTATACATAATTAACGATATTCAATTAGCAATATGAGATACATGTCCGGTGCAATCTTGGATTTCAATTTAGCATGTCACTCCTTTTCACACAAAACAAGATACATGCGTGATGCAAACTGTGGACCACTCCCATAATAGAAGACCTGCAGACTATTGATCACAGCCTAGGCCATAGCGTGTCAATGTTCACTGTGATCAAGACCATAATGTGGTAATATCACATGCTGCAAATATCATAGTCCTTAGAAAACACCTTGCACAAATCACACTGCTGAGCTCTAAAATTCGCCATTGGCTCAAACAGACTGAATATGTTGCATATTTATTAAATTTGGCTCTGTTGCCAGGTATATGATTTTTGTGTCACCTGCTGTAAGCAGAGGTAACACATTGGGATCACTCATCCGTTGTCTGTCCGTCCGTCCATCACACTTTTTCCGTCATGCTTCAGCAATTGACACAATGTGTTCTAGAGAACACTCTAGTTAAAGTTACCTAATGCTATCAATTGCAATATTGAAAATGTTGCAATTTTCATATACTTTTGCTCATAAGTATCATATGGAGAGAAAAAATAGCTCCAATTTTACACCATTTGGAGCACGCCGTGGGTCATAGAACGATATACAAGTGTGAGCCCTGTCTTGAATTTATCTTGAGAAAAATTATAAGGGAAGACATCTCTAAAAAGGGAAAGAAGAGGAACTCTAAAAGAAGACAAGGTTAGCTTAAACAATATTATTTTAATAATTAAACAAAGCAGAATAAATGAATTGAACAAGTGGAATAGGTAAAAATTGGGGAAACTATGATTGACAAACCTGGCAATGTGCTTGTGAATGGCTTCCAACCATGGGAACCGGTCCTGAATTAGAAAAAAATACTGATAAAAATAAGAACAATTTCTAAACATACTGTTGTTGTTTTCTGGTGTTGTTAATGATGCTGTTGTATAATTTGCAAGGTTCAATAGTATTTTGAAAACTACAATTTTTTTTCTACAAAAATATCTTTAAATTTCACATAATAAATTGTCCCAAATTTATCAAACTCTTGAATTAAACAAACGTATCTGATTTTACAGCATGCTCTATTGTTCGGCAGGGGTTTACATACACAAAGGTCAAGAGATTCAGTTAACTCAGAATAAAAGGTTCAAACTTGAGATCTGTTTTCATTGAAAACATATAAGCCCTCCTCATATGCCACATTATTTATATAGCTTAAGTTCATATCGTGGGCTGGTTACAAATTGGTAACTTAGGCAAAAAATAACAAGAAAGTCAGTAGAACTGACAGATGTTCCCCGAAGAACGTCATTGTTACAAATAAGGCCTTGGTCAATGGGTGGGAGGATATGTTGAAATCCCCATTCCTAAATCATATCTATTCTCCTCATCAGATGAGATGTTTTACCAACTCTAATTTGGAGACTTAGTAACAGTTTACTATTTCATATGATAATACGTGTTACTCATCAGATTTTTCATTGATTTTTTTAAGTTTTTATACTACTAAAAATTAAGTCATACATTTCAATGTGTACTCATATCAAAGAGGTTAACCAACACTCTTGACATATGACTGGATATTTGAAATAGTGTATAATGGCCTAAACAACAATTAGCTGACATGATTATGATTGACATTACTAGCATATTGAATTTTGTGGGGTTTTGTTTAAATGATATCTCCTGTTAAATTAGGCAAATGACATGAATATTAGTCAACAACATGGCAGTAGGGGCCATAACTCTCTTAAAAATTGAGGAACCAGGTCACGTCGACGATATGCATATCTACTCTTGGTAATAAAGCTTCCCATAAAGTTTCATTGAATTCAAGCCATTAGTTCCTGAGAAATAGCCCGGACAAGAATCATGCAACATGATTTATAGGCCAAAAAGTCAAGGGGCCATAACTCTTAAAAATTGAGGAACCAGGTCACGCGACGATATGTATCTACTCTTGGTATAAAGCTTCCCATAAAGTTTTTTGAATTCAAGCCATTAGTTCCTGAGAAATAGTCCGGACAAGAATCATGCAATATGTACTATAGGCCAAAAAGTCAAGGGGCCTTAACTCTTTGAAAAATTTAGGAATCGGGTCATGCTGATGATATGCGCATCTCCTCTTGGTAATAAAGCTTCCCATAAAGTTTCGTTGAATTCAAGCCATTAGTTCCTGAGAAATAGCCCGGACAAGAATCATGCAATATGTACTATAGGCCGAAAAGTCAATGGGCCATAACTCTGTGAAAAATTGAGGAACCAGGTCACGCCGACGATATGCGTATCTACTCTTGGTGATTAAGCTTCCCAAGTTATTGATTCGAAGCCATTTGTCCTAGAAATAGACCACGGACACGAATCATGCAATATGCTATATGCCCGACAATTCAATGGGCGCATTAAACTTGGTGAATAATAATTTAAAGTAATAGCGGTAGTCTGGAGTATATAGGATCTCAAAATTGTAATAAAGCACCATTGAATTTGATTGGATTAGCCGTTAGTGTCTGAAAATCATCCATGTACAACTAAAAGTTGTACGGTCGAAGTCACTACGTGCAGGTACGGTCACAAACTGCTGTAATATGAAATTAAACAACGGGCAATAACTAAAAAAATATAATTTGCAGAATAAGGGTTCTTGTGCACTGCAACTCTTTATGATGTCTATCCACCTATGAAGTTTCAAAGATATACACGTATGTCTCTTAGTGCTGAGTGATGCTCTTGACAAAAAAAAAGTATGTAAATCAACGAAGGGCAAGAACTCCAAAAATATGATATGCAAAGATACAGATCTTGTGCATGACACTTCTTCTTCATCAGATCTATCCACCTGTGAAGATTCAAGTTAATAACTTTTATACTTTTTGAGTAAAACTAAAAAAAAATTAAGTATGAAATTAAATAAAGAACAACAACTCCAAACATATTATGTGCAGAGTTACGGTTTTTGTGCATGACACTTCTCCTCCATGAGATCTATCCACCTGTGAATTTTCAAGTTAATAGCTTTGATACTTTCTGAGTTAAGCACCAGACAAAAAGTGTGACGGACAGACAGACAACTCTAACAAAAATAATATGTCTCCCCCATATAAATAAGTGGGGAGACATAATTAGTATCATTGCTTTTTTAGACAATATAAAGCAATATTTCGTAAAGCTTTGCTGTTTTTGAAAAACAATTTAAAAAGTTTTAACAGTATGACATTAAGGTATTGTACTATGAATACAAAGGTCGTAACTTTAGACAAAACAAATGTACCTTGAATGTACCTAGAAAAAACAAACTAATGTGACAAATTTGAGATATTCTTTTAATCATTAAAGGGCTATAAATCTTAACCTACAGCTCCATTATCTGCCTATGAGTTATTAATGATTGTTATACACTGACTCTCAAGTGTGATTCAGATTGACATTCTAGTTGAAACAATGTTAAACCAGGCACATTTGCTAATTAAAGGGCCGTAACTCTTGACCTAATGGTATTAACTCCAGACTTAATAGTATAATATAAGCTAAAATTGAACATATTTGAGATATCATGGCTGAAAACATTGGCAATGCTAGAGTGTAAATAATGTAAAATAAAGCATTTTGACAAGCAATGGTCCATTACCTCAAACCTACAGTCACTTGATATCAACAAAAATCAAATCAAGTTGAAATATCATTAATATTTCTTTAATCAAGAACACAAGATAAATGCAGACACTGGTGAAGACAGGCAATTTTGAATAATTCAAGAACAGTAACACCTGGCATCTCAGTCCAATATCAAAACATTGGCCATTAAGTAAATTAAGTTGACAATATGGACATAAATCAATAACTGTAGGAAAGGATTTACTGTGTTTAACTTCAAGTAAGATCACACAGAGGAGTGACTGGCTATTCATGATTGATAAGGTTCAAACAAGATCCAATATTTACATTGGAAAGCTAATGTTATTTTTTCTTTAGAAAAACAAACAGTTTGTCTGAGTGATCAATCCATATTTTAACCTTTTGTATTAAACACAATTAAATTTACACACACTTTTCAATTTCATTCAATAAAAATTAACATACATGTACATGTATATGTAAACAAACATGTAAATATTATTTATTCATTCTATCTATGCATATTTTAATAATAATAATACATAATAAAAGTTTAATTGTTCGAGCCTGGTGGGTATAATTTTCATTGACATGATCCTTTGAATTTTGAAATTCTCTACTGGTATATTTCAGATATGGATCAACTCCCCTATGCGTGAAGGAAAAATTGAATGGGTCACATGAAAGTATTGCTAACAATTTGATTACAAAACTTTTAATTATACTCACACCAACTTCAAACCAACTTGGTTACAGTGTTAAGTAATTAGAGATCTGATCTTTTTTTTTTTAATTCCAGACTAAAGAAATATTTAAATTTCAAAATTGACATGGAAGTCAAATCAACATTTAAAAGTTTGCATGGTAAAAAAAGGGTGAGTTAAACCAGAGTATATAATCCATATGTTCAGTTTACTTTAAACTTATTCATTTAACCTTTCTTACAAATTATACTTATCCCTCTTAATGCTTCCTGGGTTGGACCAGTACTTTGCACCTGGGAAGGTTATAAAATTCCTTGCCCCCAGCATGGTTTGAACCCACAACCTTCAGATCCACAGTTGGGTATGTTACACTGGACCACGGCACCCTCCTATGCAAGGGAGCTATACCAGTATGATTTTTTATAACTTTGATAATATATTGCAGCCCTTGGCCACCAGGACCAGTGGGTAGTTTATATGGGCAGCAGTTTAGATATAGGGAAAAATGGGGAAAATACAAACTACATGAATATGGGGAAAATACAAACTAGATGAATATGGGGGAAATACAACTAATGAATTGGGAAATACAACTAATATAGGAAATACAAACTAGATAATTGGAAATAACCATCATCTCACTCTGACTAGAGCATGATGAGTGAAATAACAATTCTAATATTTTAATGCATTTGACAATGGTCCTGTGCAAGTCTACATACATGTACATGAGAATAATCATGTGATCTCAAAAAAAAGTGCCCGTAAAACTGAAATCTGGCAATAAAAGTTCTTTTCTCGAGTGTAAAGCTCACGTTTATATGCAATAAAATAATGATGTTTACCTGCAATGAAAATCATTTGTATACCTGCTTTATATGGATATTAAAGCGACAAACATTTGAGAATACAAGGATGTTCATTTTAGAAAAATCTACAAGATATATGCAGCTTACAATTTTTAAGAAAAACAACATCAAGTGTGTTTATCAATTCATGGCTGGGTCTATACATAAAGTCAAATGATAAATCCAAAACTTTTAGACTAGGCAGACATTACAAATTAATGTGTTGTTTTCTAGGACAGCAACATCATCTTTTTAAAGGAAAGCTCATTATTTCTCAGGCACATTGTGAGAATACATATCATGAAAAAAAATATGTGGTGCTCATAAATTATATGCGTATTTGGTAAAATGGAGAGTGTTGTAATGGATCTGCATTGTAAATTGTATCCTGGTATATTTTCAAGTTTATTTTATGAAATAATGGCCTTTATTATCTATCAAAACCTTATGTAATAACAGTAATAAGAATAATAACTACACAACATCAAAGAGTTCTGTAACTTATCTTTGAAAATATTTCCAGGTTGAGAGGCAGTTTAGTTTTCATTAACAAAGATGAACTATGAGAGCCTTAATACTGGAACACAGTGAGGATGTTTAAAATATCGACACTGGAGCTGACATCAAAGGACCAAACCAACAAGAAAATCCATGCAGGAATCATCAAGGTAGGTATGGTGCAAGATATCTGGTGAAATTATAGCCAAACAAAGAAATAGAACTTGTGAATTGACCAATTACTCTTCTGAATACTTGCCCTCTGTATGTCTTAAACTTGGAACCAAATATACTTAACCCTTTCCCTCATATAGACTCATTTTGACGCCCTCTATAGGTATCACATAAAGCCTGATCTGCAGAAAACCAGTTAAACCTTACCAAATTTAATTACAAAATCCTCATTTCCAGACCACTGAGGAGCAGCAAACAGCATAAAATCTGATCAGCCTGCGAGTTACTCGCAGGCTGATCTGGTTTTATGTTGTTCGCATAGGTCTTTTCATGGTATCCTCTATGAGGGAAAGGGTTAAACCAAGTGAATTATGACATATGTGAACCATAGTTGAGTGCAGTATGTTTTGCAATATAAATGTTGGATCTGCTATATTTTTTTTCTGTTTCCAGCCACTTATTTCTCTCAGATTCTACAAATATGGGCCTGGAGAGTAAGTTGTCTCAAACCATAAGCTTGACCACTCATCTTAAAACCATGAAACTTATTTCATAACCCAATTATCTCAGCACTTTTTCTTCATATTTTATAAAACACAAATTTGGAAAGAAACCATGCTTCATTTAAAGACAAAAACAGGAGTTTGTAATTATCCCTAATGACTATAAGACATCCACCTATATGGTTACGTGATGGAAGACTACAAAACCAATATCTAATCATTACCTCATCTGTCAATGGTTGTCCTTCCGACATCTTCTGCTTGTTTTTGGGTGAATGGAATTCATCAGCATCAGCAAATACACAGTTGAGCTGAAACACATGGTTATCATGGCTTGCGGTGTAGTTTTGGAAGTGATGCACAGTGCCAGTTGTTGCTTTATTTTTCAATTTGGCTGACTTAACAAAAATATTATGAGAAAAACAATATTTGTTTCATGTCCTTATCTCATGGAGATTTTCCTTTAACGCAGTAAATTTAAAGATATCAAGAAATATGGAAGTATATAATAGTATTGGCTAGATTCCATATGGCTTGATTTCCTCTGAGCCTCGATGGTAAACCCTTAGCGCAGTCTTCTACCCTAAACATGTATTGAAAAAAATATGCATGGTTCGACTTCACAACTCTTCACTTTATGCAACCTTGGCTAATACTGGTTTCTGAATTTTTATTTGTTACTGAGGTGAGATCACAACAAATGGATGAAAGTTGCATTTAATTATTCAATAACACAACTTGGTTGGTTTAACAGTTTATTTTTCAAGTAAGCCGTTACTTCATAATTTTATAGACTTATTTTGGTGCATTAGCTTCTATAGGAGCTGTCTGATCTATTGGAGCTGTCTGATCAGGTTCTCCTGTTTGCCTCAACAATATTATTGCTCAGATTCTACACAGTCTGTACAGAAAAGAAAAATCCATTGTTTCATTAACCATTTAAAGTTCAGTCAATTATTATTTCACAAGTCATAAATTTGTACATGAATAATCATGAGGCAAAGGGTTAAATTTCGCATAAGTTGCAGCCTAATCTGTTCACGAAGCAAAACTTGAATTAAAATGTACAAATAATGACACAAGATGAATACTCTTTTTCTGTGTAGATAATAATTACAATATTCTTTTATTCACAAGTTTCACAAGTGGTATATATAGAACAGACATGTGTTGATTAAATACACAAATATAATTGTAAAAGGGATACAAATACTATTAGAATGTATTGAAATAATTATGCTGTCTTTCCCATTATTCATATTTGGTATTTTCATACAATGCAAGGTGAAAATTTGTGTTAGTTTTGGCTAGTGTAACATCCCACTGACAGTATTTTATTCATATGTAGAGTACTGGAAAAACTATGTCTACTTTCGACAGACACTGCAGTATATCAACGCCGAAAACATGTGGAATGATACCACAACCAGTCACATTATCCTGACACCACGCCAGCTAGTCCTGGAACTACCCTTATATGCTAGCGCCAAGCATGGGAGCTATACCAGTACCATTTTTTACAATTTTGGCATGTTGAAACAGGGGAAAGAACCCTCAACCTTTTGGCTCTGGGGCAGATGCTCTAACCTCACAGCCACCGTGAAAAGTAAAGGTGAGAATTTGCAATCAAAATCATGAAGAGGTGTCAAAAGGTTAACATATGATAGCA
This sequence comes from Solen grandis, assembly GCA_021229015.1. Lineage (NCBI taxonomy): Eukaryota > Metazoa > Mollusca > Bivalvia > Adapedonta > Solenidae > Solen > Solen grandis. Next base: position 35,343,907 of record CM037787.1, read on the forward strand.
TCACTTTGTCTCGCTTTCTTTTACCATCACTCATTCTAATAATCAAATCTATAATGGTTCCCTGCATACATGAGCAGTCATAACATTTTACTGATGTATAGCTGATTTAGAGTATACCATTGCTTAACCTGGTTCCCGTCGTAGAAAATTTATTACATGATGAGAGGGGAAGAAACTTCAGACTGACCATCGCTGTGATATATTTCAAGTCATATAGCAACAACCAGCTAACTACAGATGGGGGAAGACCTTTAGTTCACAGAGGCATCTGGCTTACACAAACTTATCTATCACAAGCCAGCTGGAACTGCTGGGACTCAAACAAGCAGCCATGAGAGGCTAAGTTTTAGTAAGGCAGTTTATAAGTAACCAAATAGACAAGGAGGCCCCAGTAAAAATGTTGATTGGTCGACAAAAGTCAAGGGAGGTAAATATAACTGTTTGGACACAGCGTGGATGGCCATTTGCCGTTGTGGAGACTAATCATTTTAGAGTTTGTACATGAATTCTGTAAATTCTAAAGGATAAAAAAGGTTGCCAACTATATATAAAAACATAACCCTTTCCCTCATAGAGGACACCATGAAAAGACCTATGCGAACAGCATAAAACCAGATCAGCCTGCGAGTAACTCACAGGCTGATCAGGTTTTATGCTGTTTGCTGCTCCTCAGTTGCCTGGAAATGAGGATTTTGTAATTAAATTTGGTAAGGTTTAACTGTGGTTTTCTACAGATCAGGCTTTATGTGATACCTATTGAGGGCGTCAAAATGAGTCTATATGAGGGAAAGGGTTAAATGGAAGAAGCAATATATACAGACTTTAAAGAATGACCATGGATGGACCAGAATTCCTGTGTTTTCATTATGAAAGAGAATGCATTATCTTCCTAATGCATTATCTTCCTTATAGAGAATCAAATCAGAAATCAATTTGAAATGGGTGGAATGAGAAATGGACAGATATCAAATTAAATGTCGATTTTATACTTGTACAATGGAAAACAAAACAATGTGATCTTATTGTATGTAGACCAAACTAAAGATAATATAGAATATACAAGTGAGACACTGAAGAATAAAGATTAAAAAAAAACAAAAAAAAACCCACTTTACCTTTTTTGCAAGCTCTCTGCCAACTGTTGTTCTAGAAATGAAATGAAATATATAGAAATATCAATATTCATACAATTAGTAATTAGATTTAATATAGAAATGTAGTTAGATATATCAACACAATATTCTCATCTGTTTAATATTTTATAAGAAGTAATGTAGAAATGTAAAAAATGCACCACGGTTGTTTCCATATACATAAATTAGATTTGTAGGAAAAATTTAAGGGGCCATAAATTACTCTGCAATGCATCCATTAATCTTCTCCAAAGCCTTTCATTCAAACCTACCTTTAATTGTTAAAACATATGTTAAGTTAAACTGAAAATCTTCAAAACTGAAGTCAAGTTTGTCCCACTTTTTCTCTATATTACATAAAGGGAAAATTCCCCAAGTGCCACAACTCTGCCATGCTTTCATGAATATGCTGAATAATTTACCATTTAAACTTTCCCTTGCAACATAGTAAATTCTATTAAAATGTTTCCAAAACTATAGTTTGTTCTAAATCTTTTTCTAATTATCAAACATGCAGGTGGATTTATAAGGACCATAACTCTGCAATTCTCGTCAAATTTGACATTTAACTTGCCCTTTATTTTCTCCTGAACGAATCTGACCGTCCAACAACAATAAATAAGCGTGGGTACTAATTTATATATACATAATTAATCCCTGCTTAAAGGCCATCAAAAGCAGAAGATAAAACTAAAACTATCATTGAAGGTATTAATACCCTCGCAAAATGCTTTGATACAGGAGAAGCCAGACTCCAGGCGGAGCATAGATAAAAACCTGTATACATAGTATATTGGTTATGATAAATAAAGTCTTTATTTAAAGTGGATAGAAAGTCAGTTATGGTTGTTTGGCACAGTAGTTTAAAAGTGCAGAGTTACATTTCTTGGAAATGCCTTTCCTAGTCACCATCTGTTTACATTTTAAGTTTAAGTAAATACAATATATAATATTCCAGTTATGTTTGGGACAAAAAACAAAAAAAACAAAAACAAAGGGAGATAATTAAAAAATGGGACCAGATAGAGTTACAGTTCTTGGACACTGCACTTTTCTTAGTTGCCATCAGATTCTGTTAACATTTTAAGTTTCATGTCCATACCTTGTATAATTTTCAAGTTATGTTCTGGACAAGAAAAACAGAATTAAGCAAAGGGAGATAATTAAAAATTGGGACCAGGGCAATAACTCTGCCATCCATGAGACAACTAAAAGGAAATTTATGACACGCATCTAATCAGAGACAAAAAACACTGAATTCTTGAGACAACTAAGGAAATTTATGACACGCATCTCTCCACCTTAAACAAAATTTGAACCAATCGTTAAGAAATGTAGAAGAAGTTTGTGTCACAAGATATTTAGAGTTGAATCAGGGGCAATAACTCTGTAATTCTTGAGATAACTCAAGTTTGAACCAATCGTTAAGAAATGTAGAAGAGTTTGTCACAAGATATTTAGAGTTGAATCAGGCAAAACCTGTAATTCTTGAGAAACTCAAGTGAAATTTAGACACGCCCTCCACCTAATTATCAATGCACACAAAAATTTGAACCGAATCGGTTAAGAAATGTAGAAGTAGTTTGCATCACAAGATATTTAGAGTTGAATCAGAGACAAAAAACACTGTAATTCTTGAGACAACTCAAGTGAAATTTATGACACGCATCTCTCCACCTAATTATCAATGCACACATAAAATTTGAACCAAATCAGTTAAGAAATGTAGAAGAAGTTTGTGTCACAAGATATTTAGAGTTGAATCAGGGGCAATAACTCTGTAATTCTTGAGATAACTCAAGTGAAATTAACGACACTCGCCCCTCCACCAATTTGTCAATGCACACATAAAATTTGAGCCGAATCGGTTAAGAAATATAGAAGTAGTTCGCAACACAAGATATTTAGAGTTGAATCAGGGGCAATAACTCTGTAATTCTTGAGACAACTCAAGTGAAATTTATGTCATGAACCTCTCCACCTAATTATCAATGCACACACAAAATTTTACCAATCGTTAAGAAATATAGAAGTAGTTCGCGTCACAAGATATTTAGAGATGAATCAGGGGCAATATCTCTGTAATCCTTGAGAAACTCAAGTGAAATTTATGTCACGCACCTCTCCATCTGATTATCAAAGCACACACAAAATTTGACTTGACTGAATAAATGTTGAAGTAGTTAAACTTTGTTTGCGGGGGTATAAATATGTGTTAATAATTCATCCATAATTCAATGTATGTAAGAAGAGGTCAAGTAAAGTGTCAAATTTGTCAAGCAATATTCTTTAATACCCTTTTATTGTGATTACACACAAAAAGTAGTAGTAGTTTCCTGTGCCTGAAACTTACAAACAGATAAACCAATCAACAGACAGTTTCTTCTTTACCCCCCCCCTTTTGTACCTTACTTATTGATATGGGTATATACCGAAAAATCCCTGCTTCATGCACATCTACCCATTATGGTAATGACATTGAACAAGTATTGAAAAGATATGCTCAGAATTGTCAGAGAAATTGCATTCACAAGGCTGCAATATCAATCAGCTAAAGACTAAGTTTCAAGGGACATAACTCTTGCAAAAATCAAGGAACCTGAAAATGTCCACTTCATGCACATCTGCCTATTTTAATAATGACATTGACCAAGTATTGAAAGGATATGATCAGCATTGTAGAAGGAGTTACGTTCACAAGGCTGCAATATCAATCAGCTACATAGACTAAGTTTCTTGCAAAAATCAATGAACCTGAAAATCATTGCTTGATGCACATCTACTTATTATAGAAATGACATTGACCAAGTATTGAAAAGATACGGTCAGAAACGCAGGAGGAATTGCTTTCACAAGAAATAGACTTTCGGATGGAAGGGTGGATGTACAGACAGGCAGAAAAGGTGACGCCAGCAGCGTATAAAAATGTGTAAACAGTCATGCATAAACTATGAATGAAAATGATTAAGGCTTTTAGATACCTGTACGAAAAAAGCTATGAACAAGATATTTGGTTATCACAAAAATTTCCCTGCTCTTCAATTTTATTAATTCAGGGGCCATTACTCTGGAGTGTCTGGCACTTTTCTAACTGGTTCTCAAACATGGCTATGATATTGTCAGTATACAATGTGTCAAAGATTGGTAAAGATCAGTTCCATTTATCAATGTTTGAGCAGACACTGTTAATTTTGATAGGTTCACCAATTCAAGGGCAATAACCCTGGGGTGTGTGAGACATGAAAACTGGTTATCAAACATGGTAAAGTTATTGTGCCCATACACATTGTGACAAATTTTATTAATTTTGCTCTCTGTTTTTCTATGATGTGTCTGAAATTTCTGGCTGGCTTTCAAACTTGGTCAAGGTATATTGTGTCGGCACACATGTGATCAAGTTTGGTAAAGATCTTTTTTATATAACTTCTAGTATCTCTTGTAAGTACAAGAGTTAAAGGAGGAAGAAACGATATCGATGTTAATATTTTATGATGTGCTTGTTTTTGAGTACCGTGTGTTCAGTTAAGGCGACCGTTTTGCTCACGTTAGCGTACAAATGCAATTTGGTACCCTGTTTTCATTCAATATACGTTAGGTTCAGCGAAATTTCTCAGGGTACTTCTGTTACAAGTTCGACTCTATTACAAAAATACAATGTGTCATGCTGTCAAAACTAAAAGAATATCGTCCCTCCAATAACAAATCTTACTTTCCACAACCGCAAACGCCTATGATAATGTATATCATGTCAAGGACCGACTAGAAGATACTAAAACGTCAATTTTCAATGTTCCACTGCCGGCCTCTCCCCCTTGTTGTTTACGTTTTGAAAACGAGGCAATGCGGAAGTGAGTTTAATCCCAATCTATTAACATAATTTATTCAATTTTAAAACCTGATGTCTTTCTTCCGATTTCAATCGATTGATTAAGATTGCAATCGAAGTCTTGCACATTATACCCGTGTTGAAAAGCCATCTGATATTCTTTAATCGGGTGTACGCGCACCTGTTACTGACCTTGAACTTTCCAGGAAGTCATGTGACCTAAACTCCCATTGAGCGGCTAGTCAGAAACGTTTGTTTGTAGCGTCGTTTTCACCGGTGCCTTTTCGAGGATTAAAATGACTCTCTTTCGGAAAAATAAGAGCAAGGGGGAATTGCAACAGGAGTTCCAGACTACTGTCCGTTTCTTGGATGATTCTGAACCAATCCAGCTCCCTTTTACGGTAAGTTTTTAGATTAAAAGAGAAATCCTAGCTGTCAGTTTCACCTGTCAATATATACATGTAACCAATGCAGAATGTGTATTGAAGCATGGCATGCGAAGTTATAAAGAAAGTCGCGGACCGTGAAAAAATGATTATTGTTGTGTAATTGAAGTTTGTGATGATAACTGCTGTAGTATGGAGTAACGTCTCGGGCTAAAATTGAAACGCAATACTGTATATTCAAAACAAAACGAAGTTTACAGTAGTGACTTTCAGTTTTAAATGCAACAGTCAGTGACATAACACTACACTGTAACATTTATATTACTAATACATGCTCTCATATCTGTGCATTAATATAGATAAGAAACAGTGCTAATTAATCATGGTAGTTTAAGTGCACATGTACACTAGTATCAGTGTGTCTAATGTGAATTAAAAAACAAAAAGGGGCGGAGGGGTGTATTTAGTGTATCTCAATTAGTAATATAAGTATAGATTTTAGAGGTGACCAATAAATACTGATGAATTATTACTTCTGTACAGTAGCAAAGGAAATGAAAATTAAACGTGAAATTTAGATAAAATGTAGCGTTTTCATGACATAGATAGAAATAGTGTTTCACAATACCAATTATCCATAATCTTTATATTTCTATCATTCAGTGTTTGAGTGAATAAATATAGCGTTAATTTGTTGATTTTATTTATATGTCTGTCTTCTATTTATGTGACCTTCAGAATTTAAACAGAGAAATGAAATGGACAAAATGGAGTTGATTGAATTTGATGATTGTTTTAATATATATTATAAATAATTATGTAGCACATTACAAAATCTAAATATGATTTACTATAAAAACAACAATTTCACATTTGAATTAAATTGTTTGAGTTTTATTTATTTTTAAAAAGATTTTTTTTAAGAAAACATTTGCATTTGCACCATTGATATGGATTATATATATATATACAAGAATAAATAGGCAGAACTTTCATATATGAAACAAATGCTCATGCTTAAATAATTAATGCTGTTGTGATAGTCTCTTGTCATATAAAAAGCTTGCACTACAATACAAAGATACTGACTATATTTAACCATGACTCTTACATAAGACTATATATTACAATAAATACTGGACATTTATTACGTAGAGTGCTAGCTACTGTTTGACAACCATGCAGACCTTCTCCCCATGTTAACATGGTTTAATACAGCTATTGATCGACACACATATATTGATTCTGATGAAGAAAGTACATGAGCTTTCAAGGTTCACTGGGTTATGTGTGTATCTGGCCTATAATCAGCCCATTATACAATATCAGCCATAACATCTTATTAGTATGAATAACATTTTGTTCATTCATGGAAGTTTGCCACTGAGCTACACACTATGTAATACCAAACAAATAGTGATCATTCATCTTATATACACATATAAGATGAATAAAATGAGTTAAATGTGATAAAAATTATGCATATTGATTCCAGTTTATCAACAGTTGCTATACACCATTTTTTATGTTACTCATGCAGATCTAATGTAATTGTCATTTCAGTAAAGGTCTAATCTCAAGCTGGCAACGTATGGGGACCTAATAGACCTCAAAAGTCAAACAAACATGAATAAAGATATCTTGCAATCAAATGAAATATTGATAGGCATTAGTATATCTGACAAGAAAAGAGTGCTCTAAATTTGTCTCAGATAGACATCTCACAAAAAGACTGAATATACTGTTAGTGGGACGTAAAACCTGACGACCAAACAAACAAATCATCATAACTATTAAATCGCAAATGAATGATTTATGCTACTTGAAGAAGGCATTGTTTTTGAAATAGATAGGTGGTGATGTGGACTAACTATCCATCTTTACTGCTAGATGATAGTGGTATTAAAACCAAATTACTCTGAAATATTTATGGATGTAGGGTGTTTTGGTGAATTGATAGATCTACCATTAGGTTTGATATTGAATTATTTTGACAGATATATACAAGAGATGTTTCCTTCTGATGGGAATAGATAAATTGATGTATACATTGTGAAATGGTGTAAGTTCAAAACTAATGATGTCCTAGATAATGACCTTAAATATGTTTTGAGCTTAATATGCTACACATTTGTGCAACCCCCCAGGAATCATGAATAGTGAACAGTTAGGCAGTGGATTGTGATTACAGAGAAATCACATTTATAGGTTAACCCTTTCCCTCATATAGACTCATTTTGACGCACTCAATAGGTACCACATAAAGCCTGATCTGCAGAAAACCGCAGTTAAACCTTACTAAATTTAATTATAAAGTCCTCATTTCCAGACAACTGAGGAGCAGCGAACAGCATAAAACCTGATCAGCCTGCGAGTTACTCGCAGGCTGATCTGGTTTTATGCTGTTCGCATAGGTCTTTTCATGGAGTCCTCTATGAGGGAAAGGGTTGATTCTTATATGTTGAAAAAAAAATACCCCCTTATCTTTATTTTTTCTTTTCTTACATCACATACTTTTATTAAGACTGCAAGGTGTTTGGATACATGTAGTTAAAGGAAACCTGATTTATAATCTTCCTGGCTATCTCCTCTGTTTCTAAACTGGTTTGGTTTTTATGTGTTTTGGGGGTTTAATGTTTTTTTCCGTAATTTTGATAAGACTAGGGAAGGAAGCTTTATCTCTGGTGTCTGTGCTTCAAAGGGATAAACACTCTTTGAGGGAAACCATAACTTTTCGAAGAGGGTTAATTCATTAATTAGGCAAACATTTGAAAAAATACTATCATACAATGAAATGAATAAGGCAAACACATTGTATCCTGGTTCACATATATAGGAGCCTATTGCACAGTGGTAGAAAGCAGGATTTCTTATATGAAAATATCTGGTTCAAATCCCTAAATAATGATAAGTAAGATTCTTTAATGAGCTTCTTGGCCAGGAGAAAATTAAGTCACTTTTACCCAGGAACCATTAATTAGAGACATTGATTTATTCTTTATTTTACATCTATAATAAAACAAAAGTTTTCACAACTTGAATTACGCTTGATGGCGTGAGTGGTGACATATGTGGTTGTTATTGTGGTAGGAAACTGATGACTTACAGGAAAAAATCCATATGTCTGATTGTCAGGAATTGAACCTGGGATGCCATGGTAATTGATGTTTAAGGAAAATGAGTCACAACCTTTGTAAAGAGGAGAGTGTTAACAGATGTATTTAAATTGAATTAAAGGCTTGTATCCAAGAGTTAACTGAGATAATAGGTAGTCAGTAGTTTGCCTGGTTTACACAAAAGAAGACATGGTTTTATTTGTTATACACTTTTGGGGGCCTCCGTGGCCGAGAGGGTAAAGTCGCTAACTTTAACACTCACTCAGCCCCTCACCGCGTGGGTTTAAACCCCAGCAGGGTCATTCGTATTTTCATGTGAGGAAGCCTTCCAGCTGGCTTGCAGTAGGTCGGTGGTTCTACCCGGATGCCTCCATGCATTCAGGGTCTTCCGCCACCTGAAATTAGCTGGACATCACTATATGACTGAAATACTGTCGAAGCGACGGTAAACTCAAATAGTCAAGTCAGTTTTATACTCTTTGTGAGCAGATGACTTCAGCTAGCTATCCATGAATGGGTTATGTGGGACTTAAATTTCTACTGCTAAAATCTTGAAAGGTGCAACATTTAATAATTGATAAAAAAAGACATAAGTTTACACTTAAGTCACATTAGTTAATGTTTATTGCAGTTGCGTTGTATTACCTTCAGATAAGCAACTCATGAGTGAATGCATACAGTTGTTATCAAAGTTAATTTTAAATACAATTTCTTTGCAGTCTCAAAGTACATACTATCAGAGAACGCGCCTAAAATTTTGAAGCTTTTCCTTTCTGTAGTGACATTCTCTCCAGTAAATGGGGTTTCACTTGCAATATGAATTATTTTATCATCATCTAAGAGTATTATTTCCTAGCCATGCATGCATACTAAATAAACCTTTACCTCCTATAAACTCGATCATTTTGGCAGATTGGCAAACAGAGAATATCCAGGTCAGAGTCAGCATCTCATATAGGGTCTGAAAGTATCTCCACTGTTTGTTCATACAAATAGTGAATACTGTAGCTTAGATTCCACAAGGCAAAGAAAATCCATTGTCTTTTATACCATTTAAAATTTTTAAAAGTCATAGACTTATTTGGCAAAGGGTTAAGTAAATGAAGCCCTGAGTATTTATGATTTGGATGATTTTTGTGTATATGCATTATGAAGACATATAATCCTACATAAGTATACCCCACTACTCATAAAGCTTTGCCATGCAGTTCAATCAGCAATACATTAAACCTCGTCTGCATGCAGTAAGGTAAACACTCGTTCTATATTTATGGATGGTAGTCAGTGAATACATATTTAAGTGTAAATCCTTGCATCATTCATTAGTTTCTGTCTTGTATACACGTAATCACTATGCCACGTTATGCCTTCTTATTGCATTGCACTTTGTATCTTTAATACTGATATTATATTTGAAGGGTTATGAAAGAAATTCCAAGATTTGGATCCATCCACTGTGAATGCCTTTTTATTGTCTTTCAGTATCTTTATTTGAAATCTCAGTTGTAGATAAAACATTTTTGAGACTTAAAGATACTTTGAGTTCAAATTTTTTTTAATTGATGATTTCTTTTTTTTATAACTCAAAATTACACATTGAATATGTCGCAGTTTTTAATTGTTATTTTCTTTCACAAATGCTTATCAGCTAAAGCATTGCATGCAACAATGTCGTGTGATGTGAAAACAAGTTTGGTTAAAATAACATCAGGGTTGGTTAAAATGAAACAGAAGTGCTTGCTGTCAAATGATTTTGCTGAGAAACTGGAAGAGAAATAATCAGCCATGAATATGTTTTTAAATGAGCATAACACAATTCAGGTTGATATTTCACCGAATGTTAAGAGAGTTAGTTGGGACATTCTCATTTTTGTCCCAGACAGTAAAGTTAATTTTACAGCTCATTAGCCAAAGGATTTCCAGGCAATATCTGCCTGTGACCTTCAACAGAATGCGTAATAATCGTTTAAACGAGTGCATCATATGAAAATATTCCAGTACAATTTCTACCTGGTGGGTGTATTTTCAGCTCTGTGTGGCTCTCCATTTCCCGACATCAGAGTGTTTTTGTTTTGTGCATCAGTGAGTATTTGATTCTGCAGCTAAAGCATATATCCTAATCTTAACCTGAAAAGCTCAATGTCCGTTTATTCAGGAGACATAGGAAATCCTTACTTTTGACATAATCGCTATCTCGTAAAACATCTCTGTGTGGTAGGAAGATTGAATGTTCCCACATAGTCTTTATTGTTTATAGAGATTTCACCTGATAAATGTTCCACAAGGCTTCATTTGTCTGCAAGTGAGTCCATGTAGAAAGTCTTAATGGAACAGATTTTAGAAACATGCGTCTATTTTTATGGGCTGCTTAGGGAATCGTGTAATTGTCTCATTCAGTATGAATTAGTATTGCCGATTATATAACGCTAGAAAATTTCATATTGTTGGACATTTTATGGGGTTCCTTGAAATATCCTGAATGAAGTACATGTCATCATGTTAGCCTTTTCTTTTTTTGTAACATATACATGGCTTAGGTTATATAAAATTAAATACCACACACAAAAGTATAAGTATTTGCTCACTTGATATTCTGACAGAATATAAAAAAAAAGAAAAGGAAAAAAGAACTAATATATGCAGATATCAAGAACATTAGCAAAGAATAATTGTGTATACCAAGGCTTTTTTTCAACATGGACTTCCAACTGAAGTTTTAAATTCATATTTTCAAAAGCCACAGGCGTCTTTGTCATATATTATAAGCTGTTTGTAAGTTATTTAAATAAAAAAGAGGGAATGAATTGCAGTTTTTGCATATAAATGAAAAATGTTTACAGAATATGTATGCTACTTTTTGTGACTCGAGGCAGAATGTCAAGGTATTTTATATGTTATCCCAGCTTGCAATGCTTGATTGAATTTAAATGCATGCAAGATATGAAAATGCAAGGGTTGAGGAAAGGTGCTGTATATGATATATATATATATAGCACGTATACAAATCTCAACTTGACTTGCTCAGCCATCTGTTACCTTACCTGGGCCTAAAGATATTGTACCATAATATAAAATAGATCCAGTAAGTTTGCATTTCATTCTACCACGTGTCCTGACTGATGTGTCATATGGTGGAAAAAATGTCCCATGAGTCATAAAACAAGTGTTATTTAAGAAATTCCATTCAGATATTGTTGGTGACTTGGAAACATATAATACGCAGTATAAAGTACTTTTAAGTGACATCTTAAGTATTTTAAGTATACAAGCATTATTTATTTACATTGAGATTGGAGCAAGGTTCGCTGGCTGGGACACTGTCATTGAGGGATTTGAGATTTAAGAGCAGCTTCAAGTGTTGACTGTAGCTGTGGTATCACTCTGTACGAAGTGGTATTTTGTTAATTTAGCCATTAATTTTTAGAGGGGGAAGGGTGAGGGTTAAATTTCATGAATTGTTTGATCAACAAAATATTGACCACATGAAAATGATTCTGTTAGCAGACCTCAGTTTTTCTAGTAAGTATGTAACAATGATAATATAGTCACATTTACTAAGGATTTTGAAGACATTTAAAAGGGAATATAGGAGGGCTTTCAGAAACCTGCTGTGACACTGAGCAAAGTATAATTGTATATTTATATTGCCGTTTGCCAGCAAGACTTCTTATTTAGAAATAATACGGAAATGTGAAAAGTCGAATATGTGGATCAATCTTAATTCTATTTCTACATTATTTTTAGGATTAATTAAATTATGATTCATAGCAGAACTTCCATATTTTGGAGATTGTCAGTGAATGTAAAGGTCATCCTGTCATGAATAACTCTATTTCAACTAGTTAAACATGTGAAACCCTGACAAGTCAGTCTATACCTTGGCTTCGTCTTAGAATTATCCCACTGGTTCAAGAGACAGAAAAAAAACCCAACAAGTTTGATTTGCATATTATGCAAATGCCCGTGTGTGCAAGAGAATGTGCATGTAAGCCCTGGTAAAAAATCCTTATGAATGACAGCCAGGCAGAATCAATAGCAGTCATTACAGATATTCCTGATAACTGTAGAGTGTTATATACACAATGTGCATTGGTTGGCCCTCGGGCACGGTCCATTAAGGTATCATATCATGTCTGGCTGCATGTTTGGAACAAATTGTTGTCTTTTACATTTGTTGTATTCAGGCTTTCACTTCTTAAATTTTAGTCCAGATATAATGTTGTATGAATGTGTGGGCCTGTTTTGGCATTTATTTCCCTCATATCCATGAATTAGGCTTTAGGTTGGAAGTTTTAAGAAGAAATATTATTTACTGTGGCCTTTCAAAACAAGATATGTGTCCTTTATTGGACCAGAAGAACGCTTGGTCAAAGGTCAAGGTCATAGTGACCATGACTGTGAAAATAATTTCTGATCAGTAACTGGAGAATACATGGTCCCACATTCCTCAAACTTCATAGGGTGATTGGTCATGACTAGTAGATGACCCCTATAGATTTTGGGGTCACTTGGTCAAAGTTCGAGGCCACAGTGACCTTGATTGGAGTGGGGGCATATGTGTCGTTAGGACAACTCTTGTTATTTATGAATTGATTTATCAAGTAAGGAGCCTGTTTCACTTAACCTTGTATGATGATACTTAAAAGGTCTCTGCAAATTATGTTTCTGCCCTATGAAACGTGGAGAAATGAGATCTTTTCATAGAACCTGAATTAATCTCCTTTTGCTTTGAATCTGTAAAATATACACAACCAGAAAGTAGCTGCACCAAGTTTTATGAAAGAGTCCCTGTTCTTTAGAAACCCAGGCTTTAAAAGCTGCATAAAACTAAAATGATGTGTGTTTCGGCATCACGCCATAATGAACGTCTGCATTAAGTTAATTTTTGTAGTTTGATGAACTCTGCAATATGTTGTGCATTAAGTATTAAACCATGAAAATCAGGTTATTCAGAAATACTGGAGTTTGCCCATCATGTAATATGCATCCCATCAATGACAAAGCAGCTTATGGACACACTCTGTGCAGTCTGAAGATTAATTGTCGCCTGCATTTGGATCAGAACGGACTGAAAACGAGTTTTGTGTGAGTGAAGTGGTATGGAATAGCAAATAGATTTACCAGAAAGAATTTAATTTGTTATGGGTTTTGCTGGCTTTTCATTAATCTTGATTTGTTTCAACACTGTATTGAATTGGGTATCAGGAAGCTATAACTGAAAGGCCTATGGCTCTAGCTCCATGGTTTAAATGGCTGATACAGTCCCAGATTTCCTCAGTCCCTGCTGTGTTACTTCCTGTTGGCTTGTGCACATGCATGGTAGGTCTGTATTTTTTAATTTAAATTTGGAATCCCGCCCCATGTGTACTATGGGTCCTTTTCCACCCTTATTGCTATACAACAGAAATACAAGTGCAGCATCTGCTAATTCCAAATTTTAAAGCAACATCCTTTTGATATTTAGTCATCAGTTATTTGTGACTGTATAACTTTCAGTGTTAAAAATATCCATGGACAACTGGTGCCAATTTTTGTATTTGTTAAGACCTCTAGTCAACCATGGTAAACCATTTATGCATGGGAGTATAACATGGGTAACTTGCAGGCTGATCTGGTTTTATACTGGCTGTATACGTTGATATTTCCTTGCTAGTTTTTGCTAAATTTATAATTCAGAACCGGGTTAAAGATGCAAATGATTAATGATCTTATTTTGAATCATTTGACACTAATGAGTGAACAAGATGCTGTTATATTCCTGATGCAGCAATTAATCTCAAAATTATCCTGTACATAGTGAAAAGTTGTCAGTATTGATAAAAGACCACTTGAGATGAACACTTTCCTGTTTTCAGTTTTATGTAGATTTTATCTACCCATCATGCTCTTATATTTTAGGAGAAAGATAGTGTATGTTATGAGCCATTTGTCATTATGTTAATTAGTTTAACATGATTCATTTTGAGTTAGCTATACACTATTACAAAATTTTGAAGCCCAGTATGCAGATGAAACCAATGAAGTTGTTAATTACAAGAAATCTTCATCACTAGATCTCGGAGATGAAAAAAAAATCAAGGTTTCAGGCTAGCCTGCCAGAAAGATTAAGTAAAAGTTAAACAGCAACAACAACAAAAACGAATAAATTATCAGTAACTTGCAACAGTTGTGTTACACAGTTCTTTTGAACATTTCAAAATCCATAAAAAAAGCATCCCTAGGTTTTACACACAAAGGTGTGGATCTATTTTTACTATTGCTGAAGTATGTGGAACCTGGATACTGGCACCAACGCTGCCTTCCTCTATCAAGGTTGATGTAGATATCCTGTAGCGCTGATCATGACTAGTGCTGAGGCAGGATGTACTTTAGCGCCAAACCTTCCCGCATCACTGATCAACCTCTATCACAGTGCAGTCACTGTATCCATGCATGCGTGACAGAAGGCACGTAGAGGTAATCACAGTGGCATATCAATCCTCTTTACATCTCAAGAGAAAGCATGAGCAAGTTTTTTGAAAGCGCTTCATTAAGTGGGAAACTGTTTATACTTATGTAAACTTCTGTTTGGAGTGGGTGTGTGTGTATATTGTTGTTGTAGCCTATCAAGTGATTACATATACTGACTACATGGCTGTTAATTACATATCTAAGTGGTGTTACATGTTTTTACTTAGCTTTGATATTTATGACATATATATGTATAATAAGGTCTATGGCAGAGTATGACATTTGAAATGTATTGATTGCATGGCTATTTTTAGCACTCAATACATGATGTGTTAATTATAGAGAAGATTTTAAAAGAGAAGAAAAAAAGTAAACCTATTTAAATGAAACATAGATTATTTGTACATGCTGTATATAGCTGTCTATAGTAACAATTGCATACTATATGATATATAGTTAATGACATCATAGAATATACATGTATACATATATATATAGCTTAGTGATGTAAATTATTAGTTTAAGCCAACTATTCTTAGAAACAACAAATTAATAGTTCAAGAAATAAGCCTTATCCCTTTCCCTCATAGAGGAAACCATGAAAAGACCTATGCGAACAGCATAAAACCAGATCAGCCTGCGAGTAACTCGCAGGCTGATCAGGTTTTATGCTGTTCGCTGCTCCTCAGTGGTCTGGAAATGAGGATTTTATAATTAAATTTGGTAAGGTTTAACTGTGGTTTTCTGCAGATCAGGCTTTATGTGGTACCTATTGAGGGCTTCAAAATGAGTATATATGAGGGAAAGGGTTATTATTTGTAGATTGTCTGATGGACATAATTATGATGTGTTAGTCAACTTCTCTAATCTTACCAAAATAAACATGTTATTATGTAATAGATATTTTCTGTAGTGTTATACGGATGAAAGGCATCTTGTTAGTCATGTTATTCACTGTGGTTTATTATACCTGTTTTTCTTGATGAATCTGATCAAGTGAATACCTGCTAGTATTTTACATCAGAGTGGTAGAATTCTTAGATTGGAGAGATTTAAACCAAAAAAAAAGACATAATTGAAATTCACCTGTTAAAAATTTGGGGTTCAAGGTTTTTGCTTTGTTTAGATGGCATTCATATTATAATGGTTTCTATAGTAACAGATCTGCTCTGTGCTGATGAGCTGCTAAAAAAGTATTTAGCCCTTTACCTCAGTATAGCCCTTTCCCTCAATAGAGGAAACCATGAAAAGACCTATGCGAACAACATAAAAGATCAGGTTTTATGCTGTTCGCTGCTCCTCAGTGGTCTGGAAATCAGGACTTTAAAATTAAATTTGGTAAGGTTTGAGTTTGGCTTTCTGCAGATCAGGCTTTATGTGGTACCTATTGAGTGCGTCAAAATGAGTCTATATGAGGGAAAGGGATAGACTGATTTTGAAGCATCAGCAAACAGAGCAGACCTAGATCAGACAGCTCTGATTAGGGCTTTTTCTGGTAGTAACTGCACAGCAGTGGAAAATCCATTGTCTCATATACTATTTAAAGTTAAATGAATTAATATTCATCAAGTCATTAATTTGTACATGAATTTTCATAATTTTAAGGTTAAAGGTCAGTTTGACCTGCACTACATTGCATGTGTTTCAGTTATTAAGGTTATCTTCATCAGACCCTAACTTCCTTGCTCCTAGTTAATAAGGCTTTTTCCTTATACAGATTGATAGGAAACTTCCCTTTCAACCCCCCCCCCTTTTTTTTCCATTTTAAATTGGGTAACATACCTTGGTGTGGTTTCATCACTCTTTTTTGGCATGATAAAACATTTATGAGGAAGCAATGTTTTTGCCTACTGTTTATCTTATATACTGTCTATAAATGACTAATAATGTTAATGGGCTGTTAAATCAAACAAAAGAACAAACGGTCTTAACCTTTTCCCTCATAGAGGAAACCATGAAAAGACCTATGCGAACAACATAAAACCAGATCAGCCTGCTAGTAACTCACAGGCTGATCAGGTTTTATGCTGTTCGCTGCTCCTCAGTGGTCTGGATATGAGGATTTTGAAATTAAATTTGGTAAGGTTTAACTGTGGTTTTCTGCAGATCAGTCTATATGAGGGAAAGGGTTAAGCCAAATGCTTGTGAAATACAAATATTACCCTATATGGAAACTGAACTGATTTTAAGATTTCTTAAACACAATGATTACAGCAACCATTTGGTTTGCTGTATATACTTCCAGTGTATTCCCTGTCATGAGGGAAATAGTATAACTGTAAACGTACCTTTAAAACACAGGATGAAACAAAGGTCTGTGGGATGACTGGTTGATGTGAGGTGAGGCATGCGTGTGTTTGATCAGGGACATGCTTCATCCTTCACTGATCAATGGACAGCTATCGATTTTGTGATATTGGCAGAAGCTGAGACCGGTAATTGCGCATCTCTTTCTCTAGCCCGCCTCCAATGTCACCACATGGCCTTGCAGTTATTACCACAGTCACCCGTATTGACTTAAACCATCACTTGGGTCAGTTATGCATCATGTAGCATTTTGAAATTAGTTAATGAACTGGTAATGTTGCAATCAATATTTAAAACCATTTAGAGCCCAGAGCTACATATAGAGTTGAAAAAGAACATGCGGAGTTTTAACTGATTCAAACAATGAAAGGACTCACACCTTTGTCCTTTGAATTAAAAAAAAAAAAAATTATTACTTTTTAAAGATAGGCAGGTCATGTGGATGAATTTAAGAATGTTAGTTTAGATGTTTAATTTTTACATAGACTCTCATCATTCAACAGTTTGCTGTCACTCAGATAGCAAGGCAATAGTTCTACTGTCCATGTTTTAACCCTTTCCCTCATATAGACTCATTTTGACGCACTCAATAGGTACCACATAAGCCTGATCTGCAGAAAGCCAAACTCAAACCTTAAAAGGAGCGAACAGCAAAAACCTTCACCTGCAAGTTACTCCAGGCATCTAGTTTTATGCTGTTCGCATAGGCCTTTTCATGGTTTCCTATATGATGGAAAGGGTTAAGTAAGGCCAGGGACTTAGGATACCATGGGGGGCAAGTGTATAGGGCATCAGTAGCATATCCATTGTCACTCTGGAGACCCCAAGGTCACAATAAGTGTTGAAAACATTGTCTGTTATTGGTCCATGTCAATAAATGATTGTCTCACTCACTCTTCTAATATAACTGTGCAGTTGGATCTATAATTATTCAAAATTTTCTCTCTCATTGTTTACAAACATTGTCTTACTGAATGTAACATGTCATGGATTTGTTAGTCCCTTCTAAATGTTTACTCTGGAGGGGACTATCTAAGGTTTGCTCTCCTTCTGTCCGTCCATCCGGAAATCTGGATCCCGCAATGACTTAAAAACCGTTAAAGATAATGTTATGAAACTTGGTTTATAAATAGATGGCAGTATGGAGATTCTGCAAATCACTTTTTTTTTTTCTTGGACCAAAATTCTGGTTGCTATGGTAATGGAAAAATTATGCACATTTGTTGCATGCAACACCAGTTACTTGTTTCTTCATAAAACCTCAAGTCTATTTCTTCAGAGACATCAAGGTTGTTATTGCAAATGGCAAACTAGGATGTAATTAGCAATTTCTTCATGACAAGGATTTTAACTGTCATTTGATTCAGCCATTCATCACCATCAGTCTGTTGTGTGCAAAACTTTGAACGTCCCTATGAAACATGGCTATGGCTGCATGGAGTTTTTTCATTTTATTTTTCCGGTGACATCTGTCCACATGTTTTTTTTAATACAGGAAACATCATGGAAAGTCTCGACGCATTGCATTTAATACAAGATACCTAACAGTTTTTTTTTGTTTTTGTTTTTTTATGCAATAAAAGTTTTGCAGTGGTACTCTTTATTGGTTTACTCCTGCATGTGGACCAAAAGTTATTATGACAAATTGTACACATCCTGCCAGGCTTAATCAGTGTATATGATGGGAGGAAACAGAGAAATCTATCACCATGGAGAATCATCAGAGATGCATGATTAGCATGTACACTCAAAATAGGAAACATGTTGCCATGTCAACAGCTTAGATAAATGTGTTGAAATGTCTTATTTTAACATTTTTATCTCTTCTTTTCTTTGCAAGCATCACTATTGTTTTTCCATATGTAGAAGGTAAATTGCTTGTAGTGGAAAAAAATGGAAACTTTATCTTTCTATTCAAAATGCAGACATTTTTTTTTTTTTTTTTTTTTTTTTATTTACTGTTCATTCAACTAGTCACAACAGAAATGTATAGGATGCAGGAGATAGAAAGTTAATTCACTGTTATCACATTTAATACCCATTTTATTTGACAGTAATGTGGCATGTGCAGTTCCATAAAATTGTCATGCAAACATTATTTTGATATAAGCAGTGTGTGGGCATATTTGCTGACTTGACATTATATAACAAAAAATTTAAATTGCTAGGTTACAGAATTTTGTTAATTGCTTTTGTATACCCCGGGGGCATCAAACATACCTGCATAAATTCTTGATGTAATAGATACTGACTATGATAAGGCTCTTAGATATTTCACTTTTTGCTATATTTTTAATTTTGCCCATTTACCTCCTGTAGAGATTTTTTTACCCCAAAATTAGCCATGCATATATGTACCAAAAAAATTGTAAGGACTCGATCTATATTATGAGGAACAAAGTTAAGACAAAACAGCAATATAATGTACCCCAGTTATAAAACTCAGTAGGCACCCTGTTTAGAAAAATTAACAAATTCATAGTTCAGTTTCAGATAAGGACATTTGTCTGACTGTCATACAATTTGTGTAAATTGTGAAAAAAGTCCCCCAAATTCAAGATATTTAGAACCTGTGAAAAACCATATGGTTAAAAAAGCACTATATAGTTGTAAAACTAAAAGCACCTGTGCAATCAAAGCCCTCTTTGTATACAGTAATTAAGGTTTCATTGTGGCCTTTTAAAGGTTTTTGATCAAATTACACATTAAAAATATGCAGAAGCTGAATAAAAAAAAAATAACTTTTGAAATCTGCCTACTTATTGTTATCAAGAGGAATGTTTCATATTGAGAGAACATTGTATTGACTTATAATAAATATGTCAAGAAACAGAAGGGAAATCAAATATTAGAAAAATCAGATCAATCTGTGAGTAACAATCATCTTGGTGGTCATTGTTTTTTTTACTGTTTTGATAAGTCAATGAAATATTAGGAGTCTTTGATTTAAATGTTGTGTCATAAAATAAGAACATATTTTAAAAACTGCCCAAAATGAATTTGACCAACCTCTGGACTTGTGCTAAGTTGAACTTCAATGCAAATAATACTGTTTCTTTAGCTTGAGATTAAGCTTCAAGCCTTACTTTTAAGTTTAAAACTTGTTCTTTTCTTTCAAGTTTTGGGTCAGGTTTCTGAGGTTGTGGTCTACCACTGCACATCATTATGATATATTTAACCCTTTCCCTCATATAGACTCATTTTGATGCACTCAATAGGTACCACATAAAGCCTGATCTGCAGAAAACCACAGTTAAACCTTACCAAATTTAATTATAAAGTCCTCATTTCCAGACCACTGAGGAGCAACGAACAGCATAAAACCTGATCTGGTTTTATGTTGTTCGCATAGGTCTTTTCATGGTTTCCTCTATGAGGGAAAGGGTTAAAGAGATACACAATAGTGTTATCAAGCTGTCCCAGGAGCATTATTACTGGTTAAATGAAAACTCATACTGTGATATTATTTTCATTTGATTGAATGTGTAGACAGAGACGGTTACAATTTAGTGATGGATGATGGACAACAGACTGTATGAAATGTTACCACATGAGAACAATGAGAGACAGTAGATGAGGAGACCTGAACCAGACCGTGTTTGCGAACATTGCTACATTATAGACTTGTGGTTTGTTGTCTGCCATTCAACCACTATATTCCCTTAACTTTGGCAAAAAAAAAAAAAAATAGTTTTGTTTCTGGTCTCCTGCAAAAATTAAGAGGGTAGGTGTAGGTATTTTTTTGTTTAACCCTTTCCCTCATACAGACTCATTTTGACGCACTCAGTAGGTACCACATAAAGCCTGATCTGCAGAAAACCACAGTTAAACCTTACCAAATTTAATTACAAAATCCTAATTTCCAGACCACTGAGGAGCAGCGAACAGCATAAAACCTGATCAGCCTGCACTCGCAGGCTGATCTGGTTTTATGCTGTTCGCATAGGTCTTTTCATGGTGTCCTCTATGAGGGAAAGGGTTAATGAAACAAAAGTTAAAAAAAGGGGTGAAAGATTTTTTATTGATGGAAAGGTAAAAAAACTTTAGGGTTGGGTGTTAAAAAAGAGGGTCAGTCAGGAGACGAGAAACAGAACATTCTTTTTTTTGGCCTTACGTCCCTGTGTTGTGCTGTAATAGATCAGCCACTGTACTGATGACTCTGCCTTGTTTAATCATATTGTTTAATTTCCTCATGATTTAGTAATCAACTTTGATCATCTTCCTTGTCCTATTGACTATCATCTCAATCATCTTCTTTATAGATTGGTATTGTTACATGATTGTAATCTTATTTCCCTTTAGACTTTGCCTTGTCATGTTATATCATATTTTTGTTTGGCCTGTTTGCCTTAAATCTGTCTGGATAAAATGATAAAACATGTCCTGAGAGTATTTATATATGATATCGATATATTGTGGTAAGTTCCAAAGTGACCAAAATTCTGTTGAGGGTACGTCAAATCCAACAATTGTCACCATCAGCTCCCTTACTAACATTCAATACACATCTTTGGAAGATGTAAAATGAGAGTACCTGGCTGTAATGAATCTGATCTAAATTAAAAAGGATGACACAGTTTTTAGCTCACCTGAGCACAAAGTGCTCAAGGTGAGCTTTTGTGATCACCCTTCGTCCGGCGTCCGTCGTCGTGCGTCGTCCGTCGTGCGTCGTCAGTCGTCCGTCGTCCGTCGTCAACAATTTTCTTTAAACGACATCTCCTCTGAAACTGCTGGACAGAATTTAATGAAACTTGGCAGGAATGTTCCTTGGGTAAGGCTCTACAAAAGTTGCTAAAATAAAGTTGATCCATGAAGAACTCTGGTTGCCATGGCAACAAAAAGAAAAATAATTTGAAAACTTTAAAAATCATCTCCTTCAAAACTACTGGCCAGATTTCAAAATAATTTGGTACAGATGTTCCTTGGGTCAACCTCTACCAAAGTTGCTAAAATTATTCTGATCCGTAAAAAAACATGGCCGCCAGGGGCGGGGCTTATTTGCCTTATATGTATATAGAGAAACCTTTAAACAACATCTCCTCTGAAACCACTGGACAGAATTTGATTAAACTTGGCAGGGATGATCCTTGGGTCAACCTTCACAAAAGTTGCTAAAATAAACTTGATCCATGTAGAACTCTGGTTGCCATGGCAACAAAAAGGAAAAAAAAATGAAAACTTTAAAAATCATCTTCTTCAAAACTACTGGCCAGATTTTAAAATAAATTGGTACAGATGTTCCTTGGGTCAGCCTCTACCGAAGTTGCTAAAATTATTCCGATCCGTAAAAAAACATGGCCGCCAGGGGCGGGGCTTATTTGCCTTATATGTATATAGAGAAACCTTTAAACAACATCTCCTCTGAAACCACTGGACAGAATTTGATTAAACTTGGCAGAGATGATCCTTGGGTCAACCTTCACAAAAGTTGCTAAAATAAACTTGATCCATGTAGAACTCTGGTTGCCATGGCAAAAAAAAAAAAAAAAAAACTTTAAAAATCATCTTCTTCAAAACTACTGGCCAGATTTTAAAATAAATTGGTACAGATGTTCCTTGGGCAAACCTCTACCAAAGTTGGTAAAATTATTCCGATCCGTAAAAAAACATGGCCGCCAGGGGCGGGGCTTATTTGCCTTATATGTATATAGAGAAACCTTTAAACAACATCTCCTCTGAAACCACTGGACAGATTTAGATTAAACTTGGCAGGGATGATCCTTGGGTCAACCTTCACAAAAGTTGCTAAAATAAACTTGATCCATGTAGAACTCTGGTTGCCATGGCAACAAAAAGAAAAAAAAATGAAAACTTTAAAAATCATCTTCTTCAAAACTACTGGCCAGATTTTAAAATAAATTGGTACAGATGTTTCTTGGGTCAGCCTCTACCAAAGTTGCTAAAAATTTTCCGATCCGTAAAAAACATGGCCGCCAGGGGCGGGGCTTATTTGCCTTATATGTATATAGGGAAAACTTTAATCAACATTTCCTCTGAAACCACTGGACAGAATTTGATTAAATTTGGCAGGAATGATCCTTGGGTCAACCTTCACAAAAGTTCCTAAAATAAACTTGATCCATATAGAACTCTGGTTGGCATGGCAACAAAAAGAAAAAAAATATGAAAACTTTAAAAATCATCTTCTTCAAAACTACTGGCCAGATTTTAAAATAAATTGGTACAGATGTTCCTTGGGTCAACCTATTTATCTCAGGTGAGCGATTTAGGGCCATCATGGGCCTCTTGTTTATTCATAGGGAAATATGACACCCCCTTACATTTTTGACAAATTGTAAACTATTCAGGTCTCCTATGCAAATGTTCATATTATATTTCAATGTTAGTACTTCAAGTATCTTTTGAAGCATCATATAACAAAACCATAATACTTTGTAGCCCTGTTTGCACATAAGATGTATAACATAGTATTCTCACTTATAATTGACACTGTCAGCATACTTTAACCAGGTGGCTATCTATGACATAAATGATACAAAGCACAGCAGGTAATTGTGACATGGGATAGGTAGGAAATTTACATCAATGCATTTTGATATTTTTCACTGTCAAAATTTCACAAATCATTCTCATAAGCCAAGAATTTTATTTTTATTTTTTCATCAAGCTATGAAATTTTTTTTTATTATCATGTATTAATAACTGTTAAAATTGGGACTATAAACCAATTACCACTCCAAATTTTATCTTTGTACACCTGAGTCATTGAGGACCAAAATCAAACTGAAGGCAATTATCAGCCTTTGCAGGTTTTACGAAAATCGGTCAATTACTGCAGCCAGATCTTCAGAGTATTTATGAGTATAGTGACCAAAAGAAAACTTGTTAAGCCTGAAAAAGATCTCATCAAAACTAAATCCTAACTGACATCGCATTAAAGTTCGACTCAAATTTGACCTTTGATTAGCCAATTAAATCATCAGCTTCAAAGTGCTTGGGTATAACTTGAATATTCGCAAGTTAATGGCAGTGAGTGGATATTTTAATTTTGAATATATCACGAAAGTATTCCGTTTCAAATTTCAACATTTTGAAACACGCATTCTTTAAGGATTAAACAGTTTCAATATTATTTTCTTATCAATATTCATAACATCAAGGTTGACTTGAGACAACCTTTCACAGGATGTTGTCATATCTTCATCATAGCGTAACATATCGGAGCTGAAACGAGGAGCTGATTTTAATGAGATTAAGCCTTTTAATTACATGCAGTTCGGTTGGGTTTTATACGAGTCAAACAAATCATTCCATTGCAGCTCTAATGTGGCATGAGGAAGGAAAAATATGAGTTCCATTGCAGCTCTAATGTGGCATGAAAGTAAATTTCCAATGCTGTAAAGCTGTTTGAAATAATTTACAATGTGAATCTTGCAACTTCTCAATTTGGCAATTTATGATGCAAATTTTCTCATTCACCATATTTTTTCAAAAATGAAGAAAGGCTACAAATTAAAA
Organism: Solen grandis; assembly: GCA_021229015.1. NCBI lineage: Eukaryota > Metazoa > Mollusca > Bivalvia > Adapedonta > Solenidae > Solen > Solen grandis. The sequence goes on from CM037787.1 coordinate 35,368,604, forward strand.
GGAAAGCACTCTAAGAATGACACCTCGATACATGATTGAGTACTAATGCAATCTCACCTGAGCTGTGAATAATTCAGCACCAGTTGGCAATGCCATGATGGGTTTTACATATCTTAGACTGTCTGTGTGGGGCGTACCCATTGTCTGGCAGAGGGCATACATTCTGCACTGCTGCCGCCAACATCATTGATTTCTGACTTAACCTAAATGTACAGCTGCATTTATAACACCCACGTAAAAAAAAAAATGGGGTGGGAGGATGGTGTACATTTAATGTGATTTTTTTGTTCTGTCTGTTGGCTTTGTGAAATCAATAGTTCAATAACAGGTAGAAAGAATTATACATTTTTTTTTACTTTGACTTTGAGAAAAATCAGTTAATTTTTTACATAGTTACGGCCCCTATTTAACTAAGAATTTGTCAAAATCACATTGTCAGATCAATAACTTATAGACTCAGTGGATTTAGATAATTTTGGGGACACATTTATCTAAAAAAAATAAAGGTAAACTTTTTGTAAATTTTTGACACAGTTATGGTTCCATTTCAAATTAGAACACAACTTCTCTTTCATTACTGGTGAAATTTGGCTCAAACTAAGCAACAAACATAGCCATTATAATGTAGTTGCACATGAAACTTAAAAGAATTATGGCCCTTTGTTACTTTTTTTTTTTTGGATCGATCACTTTTTCTTTACAGGGCACATTCTCACCTTTACATAATTATGAAGTCAGTATTGGAAATCTTCAAAATAAAAACCAGATTTAGCTGCAAGTGTGATAGAGTCAACAAACCACAAACATACAATATTTATGATGGTAATGCTTACTGTGTCCTGACTAACTACAATATTGTACCAAAAAAACATACAAGTTTTCTTCACATTGCAATATTTTTGTGATCATAATTGCCACACTTGTGGTGCTCTTGTTTATAAATCACCATTGGGTTTTGTTTTTTAGGTTATATTTACGGTTTACTTGTTGGTTTTCAACAACATGGCATGTCTAGAGGGATAAATATGGTATACTTCATGCAAATATTGTTGGCTGTGTTGATTAATTAAGCATAGAATGAATGGCAGCCTTGATTTAGTGCCCATTTAAATTCATGGCAGCTCTGACATCATCATGTTGAATTTATAATCAGAAGAGATGATTTAGTCTTTAGTTTGTATTCAGCTTCAACAGTATTAATTATGTATCTGCTCTAGGAAGCTATATGTTAATTCAGTGCATATTGCATTGCATCATTCCAGATTTCAGCCATAAAACTTTGAAGTCAGCCTGTTTCTTTCATGGCTTAGTTAATTAAGGTATCGCAAAAACAAAATGTGTTTTTTCATGTTAATCAGGTTAACCATTGGCTACCTATAATCCAAGCGCAGTTATTGGATAGCCTGTAAATCGATTTTTGAATACATATTTTAACAGTTTTCTTTTTAAAGGGAATGTGACTTTTGGATGACTGGTGAGTGTTACTAATTGTGCTTAGAATTCATCCTTAAACTGTGAAATGATTGCATTGGGCACTGTCACAGGTTCAGTGGTTGGATCTCAAAGTTATGTGTGTGAATCCTGCACAGAGGACATGATAATTCAACTAATACTCCCAGTCACTTTATGAAGCTGGCCCAATTTTATATGTATGCTTTCTGTCTTATTGTTATAAAACAGTTTAAATGAATAAACCACTCCCCAGAATATCAAAGAAAAACAGACAGGCTCAAGTTATTAATGTTCATGCATTCTTTACTCATGGCCATAAAAATGAATAATACCATTATGATGAGATTAAGTGGGAGAATTCAAAGTCATCAGTGTTGTGTTGTTACTAAGAGGTACAAATGTTTTACAGCAGTGAATCAGACTGGAAACATCCAGGTACTCGGGTTGTGTGGGTTGGAAGGAATGTCTGCTTATATTTTATGACTTGCAGGCCATTCTGGGTCAGGCAACTCTAAGATCAAGTTTAGCTTTTTCAAGCTTGTTTCTGAGGCACTTAATTTTATCTGTTTATCAAGTATTTTTAAACTTGTTTCTGGATCAAGATTTTCTAATTTATTTCTAAGTAGAAACTTTACTGACTTTTTGCTCTGCAATCTTTTTAATAACTACGGCCTTCAAATAATATTCTTAGGAGGATCAGACAGCAAGGTGTCTATTTATATCTTTTGCGTCATTCAGCAAAAGAACTGCACGCCATTCATTTTTCATAAATTATTTTAAAATTGAAGACAAAAATGATTCTGAAGAAAGTTACTATTTATAAAATGTTTGCAACAGGTAAGTGATGTATGAATCCAGTGTTGTACGTATGCCAGGGACATGCTTCAGTATTGATTGACACTTTCTACACCTGAACTTGTCTCTCTGTCTTAGTCATCACCAGAGCCCTGCAGTTAAATACCTATCTATAAAGTGAGAGCTGGAGTCTTTTGAAGTGAAGTCCTTGACTTAAGACCTGTATTGTATCAGACATCTGGTATGGTACATGCATATACTTAACATAATCAGTCTCTCTTGTGGTGACAGGGTTTGGCTGCTTAGTGGCTAGTGTATAGCTCTTGGAAGTATGCCATGGTTATGGGTATGACCCCTGGGCATTAACTAAGTAAAACATTGCTTTTACAAAACAGATTATTGTGTTCAGACTGGACATAAAACTGATGAGTTTAATATCAATTCAACAATGAATGTAATGATAATGGTTTACAGAGGTTTACACTATCACTCTCACTAGAGACTAGGGTTTACACTATTCCTCTCAATAGAGACTAGGGTTTACACTATCACTTAGTAGAGACTAGGGTTTACATTATCACTAAGTAGAGACTAGGGTTTACACTATCACTAAGTAGAGACTAGGGTTTACATTATCACTAAGTAGAGACTAGGGTTTACACTATCACTAAGTAGAGACTAGGGTTTACACTATCACTAAGTAGAGACTAGGGTTTACACTATTACTCTCAATAGAGACTAGGGTTTACACTATCACTAAGTAGAGACTAGGGTTTACATTATCACTAAGTAGAGACTAGGGTTTACATTATCGCTAAGTAGAGACTAGGGTTTACATTATCACTTAGTAGAGACTAGGGTTTACATTATCGCTAAGTAGAGACTAGGGTTTACATTATCACTAAGTAGAGACTAGGGTTTACACTATCGCTAAGTAGAGACTAGGGTTTACATTATCACTAAGTAGAGACTAGGGTTTACACTATCACTTAGTAGAGACTAGGGTTTACATTATCGCTAAGTAGAGACTAGGGTTTACATTATCGCTAAGTAGAGACTAGGGTTCACACTTTCACTAAGTAGAGATTATGGTTCACACAATCACTCAATAGAGACTAGGGTTCACACTAGAGACTAGAGTTCACACTATCACTCAGTAGAGACTAGGGTTTACACTATTCTCTCTAAGTAGAGACAAGGTTCACACTTTCACTAAGTATAGACTAGGGTTCACACTATCACTCAGTAGGGACTTTGGTTTAACTGGGTCTCAGTAGAGGCTAAGTTTATATTCCTCTCAGTAGAGACTAGGTTTTACACTATTCCCTCTCAGTAGCTCTAAGGTTAAATCATGTGTCTGAGAAGTTCAATAAGGAAATTGGTAGAAGCAATTTCTGATCAAAACCTTTATTTGTTACAGATTCACTGGGACATGTCTTGTATCAAAAGGAAAATAAATAATCATGAAAAGAACAACAAAACACACACACACATTTACACAGGCCATCCTTTTATATTATGTAAAATACTACCCATTGATTATGTTGTGAGAGCCATGTTTTCCAGCAGGGTCATTTATAACCAACCTGTCTAGCAGTTGTTTAAGAGCTCTGTGTCGAAAATTATGATATCTTATCATTGTTAAATATGCTATATCATTACACCATAAATTATTTCATGGTTGAATCGGATTTAGAATGTAACATGTTGAGGATCTCTTAAATTTCTGCAAATACTGTAAATGACATTGATTATATCCATTTTCTGTCATCATTTCTTGTACCTGTATAGACATTTGACAGCTGAGTAGTTCGGGAATCTGCATCAGGAGTTTGATCCCCAACCAGGACATACCAACAATGTAAAAAAGAATGGTACCGGTAGCTCCATGCATATGCATATCAGTAGGGTAAATATAAGGTAGTGATGACCTGACCTAGATTATATTACTGAGTGCACATTTGTCTGTAATGTGATATGCTTGGATGAGGCAGCACTATGTCTCAATCTCCAAACAGAGTTGTCGTTCGTTCCTCACATAACATCTCTGCAATGGGCTCAATGACAAGAATCTTTTCAAAACAGAAAACACTCATTTAATGCGGATCTAAGTGTATTTTACGGATCAAAAGTATAGAAACATTGAATAAATACTTTTTGAATCATCATAAAACGTATGTAAAATACTAATTTTAATTGTTAATTGTTATATAATCGGAACTATTTTCTGCCTTATTTCGCCAATGGGAACAATCTGCAAACGCTTGTCTGCAAATGTAAATATTTACAGGTTCAGTCGGATATCGTAATTTAAAGCCAGCTTTTTATTTTAATAATTTGTAATTTTAATGACAATTTCGATCAGTATCAGTGGTGCTATTTATATATATTTCACAGTTTAAGGAGCCTATCTAGTCTCCTTCAAATTAAATATTTATAACGGTCTGGATGACGTCATATATTTGGAACTACTTTCTGAGCCCACCACAGAGGTGAATGTAATGTAAGCCGATGTGTAAGAGAGTGCACTATGTCTGTCTCAAACACACTTAGTCTCCAAATATTGGTGTGATGTAAAAACCCAAGAAACAAACAAACAGTGTGTGGTAGGAATTCAATTTTTTTTTTTTTTTTTTATTAAAAGATTTATGCAATATGTCAGGCATGGTTCAAAACCTGGGGTAGTTTTTATCACCACTTTACCTGAGGTATTACTATACAGTGTATATCCTGAGAGCATGCTATATATCATGTGACACAACCCTGTGTTAGTTGTCTGCCACATTATTGTTGTTAATTAACTTGATTAACCTGTCTTGTCTAGTCAGACTGATTAGTACAGGGCCTCAGAGCACACAGGTACACTAACGATATAAATGGTTGTACTGTAGGGTCAAGGTCAGCATCACTGTACTGTACCTTACTGTACCTGCATAGGTTGCATTTTACAGTTAGATAACAGGCCATGAGGATAATCTTTTATGGCTTCTTTAATGACCCTTTACCCATAAAGAGAACTTACATGGTAGTAGAGTTTGAGCCTCCAGTGGTTAATCCTGCTGGGGAAGGATCTCAGGTGCAACCTCTAGTGCAGTTCTACTGATTGTAGCTAGGATAATTAAATCAAATGATTTGTGTCCCAGTCAGTGTTAAAGTGATAAATGGAAACCAACCTGTTGTAATCTGAGGCAGCCTTAAATGTTTGAATATGTTATCTGCAGTCACCTGCTTTTTTCTTTGACTGAACACCTCTTTTCCCTTTGACTTGGCACTACTTCTTCCCTTCACTGGACACCTCTTTTGACTGGTTTGACTGTGATAAAAAGATGCCTACATATCAGTTACATATCTTCATTTCTTTATAAATCCGTCAAAAAATCACCGTAGACATAACAGCATTCTGTTCAGATTGTATACGGTAAGGTAATACATTGCTATATATTGAACAAGAAAAACATTATCTGTATAATTCCCTACAGGGAATTCAAACTATCCTGGTGACATGGTGAGTGTTTGCAGTGTAAAGGTCACTGTCTGGTCACCCAGTATTGTAAGGTCATTTGACATTGATGTAAGCAGTGGTATGTAATAATTGTCAGATACAGTGTCAGACCGGTTTGTTTACACCATAGTAAGAAAGGAATGTTACCAGTCTATGGCACACCCACTAGCCACATTCACCTTTTATCATGTCACAAGGAATGTCACAAAAATGACCTACTGAATCATAAACTGATCAGGTTTTATACTTTGTGTTACACTTAGCCCAAAGTTCTTAGAAAATAGTTTTGTAAGATGCAAGGCTCAAACTTAATTACCATATGTAAGTCCCTGTTGAATCCGATGGCCATAATTTTAGTTGAGCATCAGAGTTACTCTTAATGTTTGAGGCCATCATGGACCTGTACTTCAGATTACATTACCTGCTCAAACTGTGGATTGCATTCAGTCTGATCCTGCTTTACAATGATCCAACATGGTGTGACATGTTGTGTATATGTTAATTATAAGGTAGGTAAGGGCCTGACATTGTTATACCTCTGATGAACATGCTCTGTGTCCATATTTTAGTCCTGTGGCCCACATTTGTCCCCACTCTGATTTATGACCCATATCTGACAGAAGTAACACATTTTACACCTCCAGCTGAATTTTCTTTTTTAGAAGTTCTGAGATGTTCTTGATGACTTCTGTGACTCATTTCCAGTGGTCATTTAGCAAAATATTAATATTCTTCCCTAGATTTATTTAATTACCTGTTTCTCCCCCCCCCCCCCTCCCCTCCATATTAGGTCATTAAAAAGGAATTCAAATCCAAGTGATAGTGTACAAATTACTTGACATAGGTTTTGAGGTTGTGATTTTGATCCTCAAAGGGGGGGTGGGGGTTCAGAACATACAATTACTGGCAGTTTGATGTAAGTGTGAGGGTGGAGGAGTTTAAAAATTCTCCATTGTCATAAAGGAAACTGTTTAATGATTATGCAGTTAATTCATTATTAACATGCAAGCCTTTATTGCATACTTGTTTCATGCAGTGCAGTGGTTAAGTGAGATCATTGAATTCAAAACAGTATATCATGTTTCCTGAGGACGACAGACTTGAGGAGCTCCGGTAGTTGTTTCATGGAAATAGTAAACTTAGTTCTTATAAGGTCGTGAGTGTGACAACTCTTGATATATAGCTGTATAGAGACAATCTATTTTTAAAAGGAAAGAAAGTGAAGACAGTCTGTACACACGCCCATAGTCCCACTTGAATGACAAACTTTGTGATAAACTCTCAGCTGTTGACACTATTTCAGTCCAAATTCAAAGTTAAAGATTATATGGACTCTTAACCCACTCTTGAAGTAACAAGGTAAGCACATATGCAGCACCAGTGTAAAACCAGACCAGTCGGGGAATAACTTGTAGGTTGATCAGGTTTTATACTGGTTGCTACCACCTCAGTAACCATGGTGATCAGGAAGTATCACTGTAAAACCCACTTAGACTTAACGATTGGTTTCAGTCTGGTCAGGTTTCTCACTCATAATGCCACAATGTTACTTTACTGAGTTGTATAGGGTGAACAAATGATTTATCCCTTTCCATGCTAAATATCTTAATTAGACTTGTCCTGTCTTGGTTTTGGACTATATCATTAAGTGCTTATGGGGATGCTTGCTGAAAATTCAATAACTTAATAGTGAACAGTGCAAAACATGATAAGACTGCACAGTTGTGCAGGCAGATCTTGGTCTGCACTGGGCACAAAGGCAGTCACAAGTCACCCAGAGCATTGTAGAGGTTAAATCACAACAGGCACTTGGGTTACTTTATGGGTATGACATGGAAGTCCCCATTTAATTGACAGGTTCAGTTTGTATTACAACTATCATCACGATGTGGAACTTACTACAGTTGTCAGGAAACATGAGTGAAGCCACTTGAGTTAAACCTCTGGTGACAGAAGAATTTCCTTGTGATAGTTCAATCATATAATTTCAGCTAAGCAAAATGATCCTATTCAAAATCAGGCCATTTTCATTCCAATGATTCTTACAACTAGAAGAATGTCAAACTATATTAGGTGGCTATTAGAGAGATAGGGCTAATTTTCAACACACTTATTTATAAATGGTTCACTGTGAGAAGTGTGCCATCTTTGTGAAATTGACTTGCATTTTTGGGTTACTTTATGGGGCATGTTATAATTGTGGTAATAGAAATGCGGAGATTTAAGGGTTGAAATCTGAAACGGTTCACACTGCACTTTGGTCCATCACTCTGTTTACACAAGGCTTTACACAAGGCTTTATACAGAAAAATTTTAATCGGGCACATTAAATCTAGATGGCAGTATTTGTAATGTCTTCTTATTACAAGTTATGATTATAGCATTGGACTTTATCTTTTAAATACGAAATAGATTTAGACACTCATTAGAAATAATGTTAGAAAAAATTAATTTGTGTGTGTTTTATGTATAAAAAGATTTTGCAGTAGTTACGGAGCAAGGAAATGTGTGAGGGAGACAGAGGGAGGAGGAGAGAGAGAAAAAAAGGTCTATTCTTTGTGATATCTGATGAGCTAAACACTATCTAGGGACATTAATTGCCATGTTAATGACTCATGCATCAGTTTGATTGACAGACATGTCATGTTATTATACCCCCCAAGGTCTATTGCATATAATTAGCATCTTGTTAGCAGTGTTACATGTAACTATCAGGTGTACTTATCTGTGCTTGTATCTGTTATTAGTAACAAGGATTTAGTTAGTCATTCTAATGGGCTTTGGAGGTACCTACAGTCAGTTTCAGATGTCAATTATCAAGCCATGAGACCCAGGTTCAGGTCTCTAGCTGTGGCGTAAAAAAAAAATCAAAATCTTTCACCTGTGATTTTGAATGAGTAATAGGCTTGAAAATTCAGTATAAGTAAAGAAAGACAACTTTGGCTTGTTAATGCAGAAACTGTCAACTAGTAACACAATCTTGTGTAAGAATGTGACAATATGTATGCATAACATTTATTGTGCATAAACACACACACACATACACAAGTTTTTTATCCCAATAGCTAGTGTACACTGGATCAACATTTATTAATAGCTGCTATATATGCATTGATTTTTTGGTTTTGTCAAGTTCTGTAGATTGGTCCTGAGTTAAAAATATCCCAAAGCTATCCATCCATAATTTGTATTAATCTGTCATCTCAGATTCTTGCGATCTTTGATCCATCTGATGTTACAGAGATGAATCTGTTCTATATTTGTGTGATGTCTTTGAACCAGAGCCATTAATATTGACATTGGATATGTGCCATACATTAATAATCATTTCATAGATGTATAAAATAATAGTCTCAATATCAAAGGAAGAATATGGATTGAAATGAAAATGTCTAAAAGGAGTATCTGTGTGTGTTCTACCATATGTTCTTTCTCATTTAGCAGATTTTCATTTTGATCGCAACTGAAATCTTGGAAGTTTGTATAAGAATGAAAAACTTAGAGAACCGTCCCCATTGGCAGAGTGGTAAGAGTGTCCATCTTTAGAGCTTGAGGTCATGGGTTTGATCCTGGTGGCAACATACTAAAGTTGTAAAAAAATTGTACTCGGTATAAGCTCCCTTTTTATGCGCACAACGTATAAAACTTTACATACTTAATGTACAAGTGGTTAACTGTCATTGATTTACTATCACATATATAGACTCTCACAGTTGTGTGTTGGGAGTACTTCTCTGGCCACTCAGATTATTTATAAGGAAGCCTTCCATCTTGTTTGTAGAAGGTTGCTGGTTTACCCATGCAGATGCCCTCTGTGCACTCAGGGTTGCTTAAGTTGATGTTGAGATATGGCTGAAAATGACTGTAGCAATGACAAGAAGTTCCAGAAAAGCTTGAACTGAAAGTATTATTGCCATATTGACTTGTGTCTGGATAGTGCTCCACTCAGTCATGTCTCACCAAAGTGTCCCAGGTCAACTGCGGAGTTGGTCCTCTCAGAGGATACCTTGTTCTTCTGACCAGACATATTAGACTTGTCTCCTGCCACACTAATGATTACATACATCATCAGTGTCATTTGTTATTGAAAGTAATTATTGTAAGTTGTGAAAAGTAGATTTGAAATTGATGTAAAATCAATAAAATTGATCGTAACAGACTGGATAATCAGAGTGTTTGGGAGAAAAAAAAAAAATGGTTCAAATGTCACATGTCCCAAAGTATCATTTTTTAACACCGTCAGCTTGATGCTTGTATTTGATCTATACTTGTTTGTTAGACAAGTAAGTCAGGACTGGAGCAGATTATTGACCTGTTCAATCTTCTGTTGGCGAAGCTTAGGCCCCCTACCCCTGAAGTCCTGATCACTGGACTGGTACCCTGCTGGCCCCCTTTTTCAAACCTTCAGTAGGACCAGTGAACTCAGTCATCCCTCTCAGTAAGTTCAAACTACTTCAGGAGTATGGTATATCAGTTTATTTTTTTAATTGAGCAAAGTCCCTGCTGGCCTGATATTTTTCTTTTCTTATGCTTGACTGTGTGAATATTTAATACAAAGTACAGGCCTTGTGCCAGTATTCCTATCCCAGGGCATTTGATGTATAGCAGTTTTAGCTGTAGGTGTTCACAAATAACTGAAAAGCATTGATGCAAGCAATGTTTATCCCTTCATTCCTCAAGTGTCTATAAAACTTGACATATTTTCATTTCATGGTAGATATGACCCTAGGGATATTTGAGTGTGATCTAGTTTGTGGTTTACTTGTTTTAGTATGAGATTAGAGGAACATGGGTGGGATACCCGGCCTGAATAACTCTTACAGGGTAATTAGTATGGTGCCTTGTCTCATTTTCTTCTGATTTGGAAGTTGTCAGGTATATGCTACAGAGGTTTTGCCTCTGTGGATGGATCAGCCCATTAGTACTATGTAAATCTTAATTTAAGAATGTCACTTTCATGGACCTATAGTAGAGATTGAATGAACTAGTCCGTCCAAGTAGCTGATTGGTTACAGAATGTAATGGATGGACTTCAGATTATTCACTTATTTAAAATGATATAGGTGTATGTAAAGCTTGGTGCACACTGTACATGTATCTATATTATCATAGTGCCTATGATGGGACTGATTGTGCACGATTCCACTGTGGTCAGCCTCTTGCATGAGGAACAAGCAAACTAATTGAAGATACATCCAGACTCCTCAATCACATTTATAGGCTGATCATTAATTTTGTGGTCCAGTCTTACCACTGATTGACAACTAATCTTATTGAAACTCAATCTTTGTTTGGGGTTAGTATCTTCAAGACCTACCCAGAAACCAACAAGATGGATTAGTAGAAGTCTTTAAAAGATTTGTTTCCAAATCAGTTTAAAACTAAAAGAAACAAGTTAACTCAATTTGAGCTTTAACAAATAAAATAATAAAAAATGATGATAATTATTAAGATTTTTTTTAGTCCCCTACTGGCTTCGCCAAAGGGGACTATAGGTTTGCATTCCATCTGTCCGTCCGTCAGTCCGTCAGTCACACACATGTTTTCCGGACTTTTTTTCTAAACGCTTGCAGATATTCATCTAATTTTTAGTGTGTGAGTCTATCACCATGAGTTACAGATCAAGTTTGAGTTTCTTTCCGGTCCATTGATTTTTGACGGAATTACGGCCCTTGGAATTAGAAAAAAATTTTAAATAGCAGTTTCTCTGCACTCAGGTCTTCCTCCACCTGTAATTAGCTGGATGTTGTTATATGACTGAAATAAACAGGTTGTGTTTGTGTGTGTGTTGGGGGGCCTTAGTTTTCCATTTGCCGGTAGGGGACTGACTTTAAGTATTGCCTAAACAATACTTTCATAATACTTGTTATTTTTAAAGAATTTTTTATGACTCGATAAAATACTCAATGATCTGTCAGGCAGCTATATGCATACAATCATAAGAAAAAAGAAAGAAAAAGAAAAGTCAAATCTGAAGGCCTTGAGAGTTTCACCCAGAGATGGAATTTACCTTTTTTTATACAATTCAAAATTGGCAAGGTATACATACCCCTGTCTATAGCTGTAAGTATGCAAGATCTGAACATAATGTTTGTTCAGGAAGTTATTGAATGACAGGATTAGTGTTGATATCACGTCAATATTGGATTAGGCCGATAAATGGGGTAATGCATCAGATATCTACAATTATGTCCCAGTCAAATGGTCATTACAATGTAGATAACAAAGCAATACCCTCTAGGTGTCCAGGTAAATAGTGTCTGGACAACTGACCGTATGGTAATCGTTTGTCTGAATCGATTGTGACAATCTTACCAGTACTCTTTGATGTTCAAAATAGTATCAACCATAAGTTTCTAACAAAACATAACTGACCTGATTGACCGTAAAGTCTGTCTAATGGTTGTGTATGGAACTTCTGCTTTGGGCAAAATTGATTAAAAATTTCAGCTGTATATTAAACTTTTCCTCAGTTAAATGTCCCCTTATTTAGACTCCATTAATTTGCATTCCATGTAACAGTATTTGCTATATATACCAGTAGTAACTAAGTATTTTTCAACATTGAGCAAGTTCCATTGGTTTAAGCAATGTTAATTATACTGGTTATATTGCTTTGTAAAAGAGTGTGCCGTTATAGATCTGCACTTAAGTGCCTCAATAGGTTGATCTGCACTGTTGCAACCAGTGTCCTAGATCTCGAAACTCTGCCATAATTTTACCAGCCTCCTCAGGATGGTTCTTTGGAATTCCATGATGAAAACCAATAAAGTATTGATACAGTATCAATAAGTTGTTTGTCTACTCATTCTCTGCACCACAGCATCTCCCTGCTGCAAGTGACGGTGAAGTGAAATAAAGTTCAATATTTAGATGAAAAGAAAGTTCACCGCATGGTCTGTTTTCTGTTTCCCAGTTGGATTGCTCGTAACTGTTACTTCAACATGTTGAAATGGTGGTGACACTTCTCATATCTGTGCCAGATAGCTTTCTAGATCCCTTCATTACATCACTATAGCTGTCACTATAATTTTCACTTCCAGAAAAAACAGACTCTTAGCATGGAGGTTTCAATACACCCTGCAGTAATTCTGCACTATTGATGCTGAATAATTTATTACATGATGGCAAGAACATAAAGAGAGAAAATTATTTCGTACTTGGGTTTATTATTATCAGAGAGAAAGAAGCAGAAAACATTTTGGTCCGATTATAATTGGACTTGTAGGTTAGATTATAATTTGGAGGTCAGACGGATCTTCATTTTACATGCCAGTGCAAAAATTAGAAATTGGAAAGATTTTGTATCATTGATAACATGAAAACCAAAAGCTATCTAGAATATGACGCTATTGTGCCATTATCACCCCTACAAACTCATGGCATTAATTAC
>CM037787.1:35381845-35431845 GCA_021229015.1 Solen grandis
CCGTTATTGTTTGAGATGATAACTAGATGAAAAGAGCCGTGAAGAGTTGTTATCCAATTAACCAGTATATATTAAGAACAGGGTCGAAATCCACCAACAATTCTTAGCGCTAAGTAAAACTTTAATACTAAAGGGCGAATTTCATAACTCTCGTTTCTTTGTTGTTGTATTGGGTTTACCGTCGCTGCGATAGTATTTCAATCATATAGCGACGTCCAGCTAATTACAGATGGAGGAAGACCCCGAGTACACAGAGTACCCGGGTAGAACCACCGACCTACCGCAAGCCAGCTGGAAGGCTTCCTCACATAAAAAAATCCGAAGTCCCTACCGGGATTCGAACCCACAGCTGAGGGTGGAGATTTGTAGTCCCATGTAACCGGCTCTGTTTCTCTAATAAAAATACCAAAATGTTTCATTTCTTACCAATTATTGTTAGTTATTAAGGAAATAATTCATTTCAACTTAGTCGTGTACTTGAATATGTCATAAAATAAGAATGATGGAATGTGTGTCTATCTTGTTTAAGAATTTAAGCATTACTTAGCGTTGAGTATTATTGATAGAATCTAAATAATAGCGGACAACCCACTTGTATAGTACAGTTATCAAGACGTTTTCCTTATATTTATTTATAATACTATAAACTTATTTAAGCTCTAAATATATATTTACTTTTTCGGCGTAGCTGTCTAACCCATTTTTTGAACTTCTTAATGACAGTGCCGAATGAATATTCTTACTATTTTCATTGGTAGATTGTCATATACATGTACTTACAGGAAAAAAGATTATGCACCGTTATTGTTTGAGATGATAACTAGCTGAAAAATAAGCTTCGTATTCACAAAATACTAATAAAATATTCTGACCGAATTTAAGCTTCTTTGATGTACATATAGTTGTATATATTAACCCTTTCCCTCATATAGACTCATTTTGACGCACTCAATAGGTACCACATAAAGCCTGATCTGCAGAAAACCCCAGTTAAACCTTACCAAATTTAATTATAAAGGCCTCATTTCCAGACCACTGAGGAGCAGCGAACAGCATAAAACCAGATCAGCCTGCGAGTAACTTTAAGTTTTATGTTGTTCGCATAGGTCTTTTCATGGTTTCCTCTATGGGGGGAAGGGTTAAATACTTTTCTAGGATTCACATTGAGACCTATTTCAGAGCGTTATAAACATCTGCAGTTTATTACAGTCTGTCTTACTGTTTCCACGGTTACAACACGCTTAATTACAGTTATGTTTACTCTGCCTAATGTTACCGTTCTATATTCTCTAATTTTTTATATATTTTTTTTTAATTTATCAACACAGATTTTCTTTTTATGCCCCGCCAACTCCATTGCAGGACATATAGATTTTTGGTCTTTGCGTCGATCCGTGCATCCATACGTCCGTCCGTCACACCTCAGGTTTAACTTTGCGTTTATGATTTTTTGTCTAAAAAGATGACTTAAAATTTTATGAAACTAGGTACACATGTGCATCAGGATATGATATTTCATATGTATGCAGATTTATGGCTGTGACCTATATTTCACGGTTGGATAAACATGATAAAATTGGTAGTTCTGCATTTGCGTTTAAGCTTTTTTTCTATGAAGATGACTTCACATCTTCCTGAGACTTACATGTACATCATCATACCGGTAGTATTTAAATTTATGGCTGTGTCCTGGTAAAATTGGTTATTATGTCCCAGGTTTACTTCTGTGTTCAAGCTTCTTTTTCTATAAAGGTAACTTCACATCATCATGAAACTTTGTACAAATGTATACATTTTGAATCATTATATAAACTTTTAAAAATACAAGCAAATATTTGGTTCTGACCTTATACCGACGGTGCAACAGTGTTTCTTGTTTAAAGATATTTCTTGTTTCTTACAATATTTACTGTTTATATCTACTTATTATATAAACATGTACCTTCATATTCGCAGTTTGTCCCAAAATGATTGTTGTTGCAGATGCACTTGTTTTGTCGTGCGCTCCAGTGTCCATGGTTACAAGAAATTAGGAAGCCTAAAAATCCCAAAGTGTTGCAATTTGCATTATTAAATTTGCGTTCCATTATAACACGAATTTCAATAAAACGCAGATCAAATACGGAAATTTAACAGTTAATCACACTTACAATGCGGTCCAATATAACGCGATATCAAGGTTTGAATCCAAAATAAAGCATTGGATATATATACAGGTTATATTCATGATAACTTATCTTGCAAAAAAACTAAAAATAAATCGTTTCCGGATCATCACCTATTATAGTTGCAAAATTAGGTTTGAAACAGTGATTTAGCCCATTTAGAAGGACACATATCTTATTTGTAAGATTTATGCAAATGAAATCGATAGTATTTTCATAATCTGAATCTGAATCTGAAACAAATACGTTGTAGATCCCAATACTGGGTTTTACACAACGGAAGAAGAGCTCCGCACTATTGGCGGTGGCTCTTTAAGGCACTTTTGAATGCCTCAACAGAGCCAGCATGCACTATATTATCAGGGAGATGATTCCAGTGAATCACAGTGTCCACAAAGAATGAATTTTCATATTGTTTAGAGTTTGAAGATGGTATTTCCAGACCCTTTGAATTTTTTGCAAATGCGTTTTTCTAATATATTTGATGTTTCGCAGCCATTAAAATTTTTTGTTTTTATTGTCCTTTTAGGTCTGGTGAATTTCACAAAGTCTGATGTTGGCAGTGCTGGAACTAACCCCTCAACCACCTTGTACATTAATATTAATCTGAGGCTTACTAATGCTTAAAAAAGTCTAACCTGAAGTTAAATGGCACGCGTAAAGCACTATACAAACAGTCACCCATATGGACGATCGTGATAAACCTGAAATATACGATCGTGATAAACCTGAAATATACGATCGTGATAAACCTGAAATATACGATCGTGATAAACCTGAAATATATGTACATGTATAAAAAGGATTCCTTTTCATGTAAACTTAGCTGGAAAACACGCTAATTTATCTCGAAGGCCTCGGCGGATTTGACCAGTATATTGCGCGCTTAGGCCATATAAGGGTAATGTCTTCAACAGGCTTCGAATCCCCAGTTACGTATGCTACTACAAGCTGAGTCATTTCTTACGCACAAACAATTGTTTAAAATGTATTTGCCGTATTGCATAAATGTGTACTAGTATACAGAACACAAAATAAGTTACTCTGTTGTTTCAAATGAATGACTACCCGAATCAATCACATATTTTTGAAGTATTCCCTACTCACTTTAGATGCTTTAACGTTCTGAAGATGTTCAAAACAAAGCTGTTCAAGGTTTCACTTACATGGTGACGCCATCTTTTCCTACCAAAGATAGCCGTTTATAAAATAGATAAGCAACTGGCCGGTCAACAGTCGGTCAGTGCGTTACCGTGTGTTATACCTCGTGAATTTGGTACAAACGTGTGTTAGGGTCCGTTTATAAAATCGAAACGGTCAACAGTGTTTTAAAATAGAAGTTAAAAAAAAAAAAAAAGAAATTCTTAGAATTATCGATAAAAAAACCACATTGCGATAATCTGTCGTTATGGGCAACAATGATAACAATCCTGATGGCATTTATCAACAACCGGAAGTAAGAATTTTGAAATATATTATATTATGTACAAAATAGATAATCATCTATACATATGATAAACTGATAATAATAAGTATACGTTTTGCAAGATGAAATGAATAAATGTGCAAATTATCATGAAAAACGTACACTGATTATCATCAGTTTATGCAATATATTGATACTTATCTATAGAAATACGCTTAATTGTTCATCATCCATAATTTTACTTCCAGATGCTAATAAACATTAAACAAGTCGTAAGTAGTTGTTGTTGTATTGGGGTTTACCGTCGCTGCGATAGTAATTCAATCATATAGCGACGTCCAGCTAATTACAGGTGGAGGAAGACCCCGAGTACACAGAGGTACCCGGGTAGAACCACCGACCTACCGCAAGCCAGCTGGAAGGCTTCCTCACATGAAAAATCCGAAGTCCCTACCGGGATTCGAACCCACAGCGGTGAGGGGCTGAGAGAAAGTCGTAAGTAACGCGAGCGTTTGATATCAAACGTAAACTCGCCGGTTATGCTCGACATTCGGCGATACTATTTCAGTGTAGCAATACCACGTGACCGTGACGTCATTAAAGACTGGCTCCGCTTGAAATTCGAAAATTACCCATAAAAATTCTATTTCTTTATCGATTTCTATGGGACATGTGTCAGTCTAAGTAGAAAAATAAAAGCTTTCCACTGAATATAAGATCTCCATTAGCAGATGAGCCGTTTTTATTTTTCGAGCCCAACGTGAAAACTTGGATTTTGTTTTTATGCAAGCTGACTACAGTTCCCAAGGTTTCACGTATTGCTTGAAAAAGGAAAAAAAACACACATACACAGAGAGAGAGAGAGAGAGAGAGAGAGAGAGAGAGAGAGAGAGAGAGAGATGTAATCCATACTGAACACAGGAAAGCACTGGTGTGAACATCACAGAGTGCATTTCAAAACAAGGGGAGTACCTTGGAACACATGTGTCACCTGCTGAAAGAAGCACGACAGGCAACGCAGCAGTGATCCATATGTGGTGACATAAAAACCTAAACACATACATCTCCCGCTAACAACCTACAAAAATAAATTACACTAACTTCAATCCCGTGTGCAATAGCCATGACAAACGATTACAAATATCCTTAATGTTTTGCAATACAGACAGGGCTTGCATGTATACCAAGGACAGAAACTTATCAAGGAACTGTCTAATTTGGGACTGCTCTGTTTGTCAAGGTGATAAAACAGAGAACTACCAAGGAAGGTGATTAACACACACACACACACACACACACACGGCGGAATTAGCACAGTAGAAACTTTGTACAAAAAATCATGTTAAAAATAAAATGAATAATAGAAGGGAGATAATAGCAACAATAGGAGCAGAATGTAGGTCCTAAGACAGTGCATGTTCGCTAGTCTAAATCCTATCTCAGACTCAACAATATTTACCGCAATGTACAAAATGTAATACTTAAATACTTGGGGACAATATATATATATATATATATATATATATATATATATATATATTTTTTTTTTTTTTTTTTTTTTTTTTTTTTTTTTTTTCTCAAGCATATTACTAATATTTTTTTTTTTTTCAAGCATATTACTAAATCTACATGCATTATATCCTTAATAATTCACCATATTTACTGATACATGAAATATGTGGATGTTATCATTCGAGAATCATAAATGATGAAATTCGCCTCTAAGTATAAAAGAAGTATTGACTTCGAGTCTTGATAAAATCCATATAAAAACATTGGAACATGCAGTTTCTATTCCAATCTCCACGCAGTTATCTCCCCTTCATTCTTCGGCATAGATCTGGCACTACGAGTAGGCATTTATCAGGATTTCTGATATATATATATTTTTTTTTTAATTCTAAAAATTTAATAAAAAAAAAAATAACCGTTTTTTTTTTTTTTTTTCAAATTCTTTTATTTAACAGCGATTAGTATATTTTCTTAAATAAACATCAATTATCGCCTTGTGTTAAAAATAATCTGTTTAGAAAATAACATTTTCTGTGAATGAAGATCTATAAACAATAAATCTTCGCCATTTTGTAAGCCTATAACCATCACGTGACATTTGTGACGGCAGTGATTCTTTTTGCTATGTGAGCGTGCAAGGGAGACCACTGTGTGGAGTTTGTTACTATTTAAGGGCACTGTATGTCTACAAGACTACCAATACATATTTAAAACCGACCGACCACATGGTGACTCCTGTATACACCTCTCTTTCAAGCCTTATTTGAGAGGTGTATAAAAACTTTAAAAAAAATATATATATATATACCATTATCTAAAATTGATTATTAATATGACTATATGCATATCCAATTCTGGACGAGGCTACACAATAAAGATTGTAAATAGATAACTATGTGGCGCATTTGGCGTTGGTAATAGTATGTCATGGCCCTATACATATCCTCACATAATTATATGCACATTTTTTACATGCCAAAAACCAATCTTGGAAAAGGAATTAAAGTGTTTAATATATTGGCAAACATTGTATTTTATAAACATTAAATATAGTTGTTGCTGAAGTCGTTGTTATGGAGATAACCATTGCTGTGCTAGTATTAAACAATATTGCAACATTATAGGTAGTGGAACACTTTACGTGCACCATGGACATCCAAAAAGGAATCACTAATCTACAGCAATCCAACTACTTGAAAAACTGGACCTTAAACTTGAATATGCTATTAAGTGACATTGATTCAGCGACTATGCCAATCTGTTGGCCTCATAAGGCCCACGTTTACTCGCTCTAACAGGAAAAGATGTACACTTAAAATAAATCGCATGTTCCTGTTATCTCACAAAGAAAAACCTGACAATTAAAGTACATGTATACTGGAACACGAAGATAAAATATACTTCAATTAAAGTAAATTTCTGATTGGTTTGTTTGATTTAACGTCCCAGCGACAGTATTTCAGTCATTTGGAGATGATATCTACTTGAGACAAATATAGTTCTGCCACACTGCAGTATCACGCCGTAGAAACACCCTGATTGGGATGGAAACGGAGTATTGCTTCATAAGATGGGGAGTTTATTTACGACACCTGCAGGTAAACTAACTGAGGACTTAAAATAAACTGCATGTAGTTTTCATTACATATTTATAGTATATGCTAAATAAAAGCGCTGAAGGCACTGAAGTTGAGTGTGTTTCAAGTGAAATTGGGTTTGAAGAGCTGCGGTTCTGCTGGGTAACTTAAATTTTTGCCAATCACCAAACTTAAATAAAATAATGAATGATTGTTGCTTTAGATTTGCTTCCTATTAATTATGATATGCATATTGTTATAAATCTTATAACATTTTCAAAAGAGAAAAAGGGAGAGTATGACTGGCGCAATGAGGATTGTTAGCGGTCCACTGAAACAAAAGGTGTGTTCATCTTTACTTGTAACGACCGTATTAGCGGGTTTATAACAATGGGGTTATTGGCATCGCTTGAAAACCTGATCTTCTATTGTTAAATCCAACTTGATAAACAAAAGAAATGCAACTTGCGACACCCTAATCTTTCAGTGCTATCAGCACTTTGGTTAATACTTAGTCCAGCGCTTCATGGCGGTATTGTAAAGGTTTTTAAACCTGATAAAATCTACATAATTGCACGGTCTAGGCACAGGATAAATAAATGTTCGCACTGATATCGGAAAAGTTCGCACGCTCTACAAAAATTTAAATGCGATATAATTGTTTCGTATCATTCATTAAACTATATTGTTAATGCAATGCGGCGTGGCTCAGACGGACTAGTTATGTTGAAGTAGTTGCTTCGAATCCCCTTACTTCCAATGGTTAATACTATATTTTTACTAATTTTCTTCGTTATTTTAACAGTTTAAATAACTTATTTACTTTGAATTTTATTTGTTGGATTGCTTGTAGGAATAATTGCATACATTTAAAACTGCATATCTGTTTCGCCTTAACGGAGCTTACTATCGTCTGCCGTAGGTTGGACTATCTACGCTAGATATTTTAATTAGGTCAAATTTGACGCTATTGTGGCCATTTTCTGTAAGAACATATTTTTATTTAGTAAATCGTGAAACTTGTTTGCAGTTGTAATTATGTAAAAAATTAAAGAAATAAAGTTACGGCTGTAGAACTCAAACCCGTAATTTCGTCTTCCACCTTTGCGCTGTGGAAGAAAAGCATCAGAATGTGGTTTTATGTGAAATTACAGTGAAAGAGTGCGAACTTAAGCGATAGCCGTGCCGTATCAACATTCATTTAGCGTGTGCATAGACCGTGAAATTTTTGTTAAATTAATTTTTTTATAAGAGTTATGCAAAGGTCAGTGTTTACAGGTAAAGTGGCTCGTAACTATTTTCCGACAGTTCGGTCATATCATGGAGGGATCTGAGGTCGAAAGCTTGAGGTGATTATTAATACGTTACACGGATTTGTATCGGACTTTAAGCTTTCTTTCCCTGTTACCTCCTATGACTATTGTAACACGAATCCTGCATATTTACCATCAAAAATTAGTTACAAACCATTTTATTTTGCGCTTTCATGTCACAACTATTATTCGTACCTTTTTTTTTTACAAAATTTACTGTTCAACACCTTTTACTCGAGATCGAGAGTTTATTGTGAAATATTATTCGGTTTTCAAAATAGTGAATCTAATGTTCGGAAAGAGGTTTGTATATTCCTGAGTGACTACGTCACACACAACTTAAAATTTGGTATCTATGGAATCAATAACTTGCTATTATATGGTAGGAAAAGAAGCATTGGAACTGCATCGGTATCAAAAAGAAAAAAATACATGCACTTTCATTATGTTTATTTTCAGGCCGTTTACAACCTCAGACATCCAAGATGGCCGAGCGCAAAGTTGACCTACTCCTTGTTGTGGATGAGACAGATTATGTCAAAGTGTACATGCATCAAATCATTGACGCCCTCAGCTCCGTGAAACAAGCTCCAGCAATTGGAAGAGCTCGCCTTCTTGACACAGAAAATGAAAAGAACAAACTGCGATGCAAAAAGGCAATTTTCATGGTGGACGGATCAGTCGAATGTTTGCGTAATGATACAAAACAATGGATTGAGCAACTTGCAGGTGTAAACGGTAACAGAGAGAAGTATCGAGTGATTTACCAGGGATTACTGTGGGAAAACTATATCGGTATACCCCTAGAAAACATAATCTGTGTTGAGAATCTGAGAGAATTTGATGAGTGGTGGCCAGCTATTGTCAAATTTGTATTCCAAGTATACGAAACTGACATGTCAGTGTTTTGTGAAATCAAACAACTAGGATTCGAAAATCAAAGCCATATTTACAAACTTTACCAGAGAACATACACATGTCTTCAAGAACTGAATGTCAATCTAGTAACAAATGAGACCAATTCACAAGTAGTGTATAAAAGCGTGTCACGTAGTTTTGATGAAGATGAAAACAAACGCTCAGATTTTATTCACCATATGACATCAACACAGTTAAGGACTCATGTTTTACTTCCAGAATCCAGCCACCTAAGCGCTGCTCTTTCAAATAAAAAGGTATCGGTACACACATCAACCAGTACCTTGAAATGTGTTGTGCTCATTCTATCTGACTTAGGAATGCTGAATAAAAGGCACATGTCTTACAAGAAAAATCTAAGAATTTCAAATAGACCACAAACTATTGTGGGGCCGCCGTGGCCGAGCGGTTACAGTCGTGGACTACAAATCTCTCAGCCCCTCACCGCTGTGGGTTCGAATCCTGGTAGGGACTTCGGATTTTTCATGTGAGGAAGCCTTCCAGCTGGCTTGCGGTAGGTCGGTGGTTCTACCCGGGTACCTCTGTGTACTCGGGGTCTTCCTCCACCTGTAATTAGCTGGACGTCGCTATATGATTGAAATACTATCGCAGCGACGGAAAACCCCAATACAACAACAACAACAACAAACTATTGTTGTGACTACTTATCCTGAGGACGAGGGATCTCTTATGATGATAGATAGATACATGTATTGATACACGTGACAGAAAGTGCAACATACATAATATAAATCACAATATATTCATATTAAAAAAATAATTTCAGAAAAAAAAAAAACTATCACCATAATAAAGTGACAATTAATTTAATATTAAATAAGAGGATGGAAAAAAAAAGTTAGTTAAGCGAATTGAGCAGATTTGCGAATTTTATACGCTTCATTTATATACCTGCTCAGTTTTAAAATATGTATTTTTGAAGATTTAAACAACTGAACTAACTTGAACATACTAGGTCTTGTAATATAATATTTATTTACAAATTTTTTCCTGATTTCAGTATACAAAGGACATTCCAAAATAAAATGATATTCATCTTCTATTACTTGTTTATTACAAAAAATACATAATCTTTGCTGTCTCTCTAACCTTGATGTATATCCCTGAATAAGGATAAACGAATGTCTAGTCAGGTGGTGCGAAACTTGGAGAACAAACAGACTGCGAACTGCAAGATCATCACCACTCAGGCTTTGGACAGCTGGTATGGCCAACAATCCGATTCCTGTTCCTGGAAGCACAGATGTCGTCTCTGATGACGATGAAAATAACATCTCTCTGGATGACATTCATCAGTCCTGAGGTTTAAGTCAGCGATTACTGCAGACAACAACTTGAGTTACATTGTCCGCATAACTGGACTGGTAATAACTATGGGATCGATGTTTAAAAAAATGCAATCTCAATCTTACATCTTTCAAATAACTGATTATGTACTGTGTGGTGTTAAAAACACACACACGTTACTTTAAGTAATAAATAGTGAAGTGGGTAAGTTTGTGACATCTTGGTCCGTTAGAAGATGGAATTAAGTTGGTCTTTATAAAATTTAGTTCAGCATGTACTTATTATGAATGTTTTGACAGAGGTGTGATATGATATTTTGCCTATTTCAGCCACCTAGGAACATAAACGGGACATAATTATTCGGAAACCAATATTTTATATCATGGAGAGAACCAGTACTTGTACCACGAGTGGGGGCCGAACCTATGCTCCCTGCCTAACAGGTCAGCGATGAACTAATTGAGCTATACACAACTCTTCTATCATTAATATATCGGAATTGTATATGTATGTATGTTGTTAATTATCATAGATCACTGTAACACTAAAAACTATATTTTATAGCAAAGCAGGCAATTATATTTTCAAAAGTATTAATTTTGAATTTGAATAATATTTAGCCATGTATAATTTTAAGTCTGATTATCACCTGGTTCATATTCATGCAAGCGTCTGTATAACATCAAGTGCCTGGGGACGCTTATTTAAGCAAGAAAATCGTTTGAACAGATTGATTCTCCGAGACTAAGCTCGTTATCACAAATAACGCCCATACTGCATTTGTACAGTTCAAAAAAAAAGTTTTAAGGTAAACATTTAATTTTGCATAAATGATTTAGTCTGTTGTATTTATGTGATCTTCCTGCCGGGGGGGGGGGGGGGCAAGTAAAAATGAAAAATATTCACACTTTCTTTATTTTCAATTATTCCAACAAGATGTTTCTCCGTTAAATCAGAACATATCAAACAGTCTTACAGAAGAGTAGATCTAGCCCCAAGTGAGCGAACCTTTATCGTTAGCATGAATAGCTGATTTTGAGCAAGCAACATGTTATCTGAATTAAGACTGTGTTTAGGTTTTGGGGTTTGAAAAATATCACATTGCAATGAGCATGTCAATTTCAATTTCAAAGCACTAAGGAGTTACATGAAAGTGGTATGTTACTAAGGTTATAAAGGATTTTATGTTTAAGAGTGTAAGTTAGCATGCTTGCCTTCTCAAGCAGAAAATCAGACTCGCTTCCCATGATTTGGCTACTGAAATGGTAGACACTTAAACATATCAAGAGCAGAAAGAATATGCAACAATGCAACCTACATATGATAGAAAAGGAATACCACTTTCTTTTAGTTTGTCCTGACTATAGTGAATTTAGAGGAAACATTTTAAACCTTACTTTTGTCATTGGCCAACGATAGACAATTATAAAAATCAACTAACTTACTTTAAAATTATCTCGATTCATATACATGTACATTGCATCAAAAATAAGAAATTCAAATAAATACATGTACTGGTTGTTCTCTATATATTACAGCTATTAATCAAATTTATTTTGTGTGTTATTT
Source organism: Solen grandis (assembly GCA_021229015.1). NCBI lineage: Eukaryota > Metazoa > Mollusca > Bivalvia > Adapedonta > Solenidae > Solen > Solen grandis. The sequence continues at coordinate 35,393,634 of CM037787.1, forward strand.
ATTGATCTATATAACTTAATACTTTAAAAAAAAATACTTCATCATAAATTATATTTTTTTTATAAAAATAAATATTTTTTTTTTATTTTTTTTTAATGTAGATTTCTATATCCTTTAGCTGTTACTAAGGAATTTATGTTTAAAGACAAATATTACTGTAAATATTTTTGCAAATAAATCTTGGATAATCCTACTTTGTGATTATAATTTTAGTGTGTACATAATTATATACTTGTCTGAAAATGTTCATGTTACACGATTATCTATTAATTGCACGTTCATCTCTGTCTAATGATGTAATGTTTTTGGCTAAAACATTTATATCATGTTTTTATGTTAATGAAATTCTATTTTGATTAAGTGTGCCGCATTTTATTTTCTTAGTCTACACTGTAATATACAGTGCAGATAAAATACTTATATAGTTGAAAAAAATATGCGAAAAATTACTTTTATTCGACTATTCGAAGAATAGGATGAGCTATTGTAGTCACCCCGGCGTCGGCGTCCCAAGAAATGTTTAAGTTTTGTTAAAAAAAATGCAACTGTCTCCATTTTCACCCAGTGGATGTGTTTATACGCGTATAGAAATATTCTTAAAAAAAGCAGTATGTTTACAGGTACAAGTATCGTGGAGCACACAAGCACACACACACTACTTTTTCTGGACTATATATATATATATATATATATATATATATATATATATATATATATATATTACTGTTATTAAGTACTGTATGTATATATATATATATATATATATATATATATATATATATTTTTTTTTTATAAAATGGATTTTCACTTCCGTTTGCGCATGTGCAAACTGGTATTGCAGTCCACAGACATATGCAGCTATGTGCAGTCGAATGTAAAGCCGTGATTGTTATAATTTTCAGTGACCGATATTTTTCTATGTGTTTGCTTGGGGTATCAAATACGTGATTTGTGTTTGTTTTAAATAGTTTTAAATAGTTTCGCGTGTGATTTATCATATTTAATAAGTTATGCGTAATGTTTATCTTATTAATATGTAAACAATATATGACTAACATGAACGTTTGGTGTAGTTAATGCAGTATTAGTGAAATGCGTACAGTCGAAATGATGTACTAATCTGGTTCCCGATTGGAAGTCGAGAACTAGACTACTTTTGCGATATATTAAATTACCTGTAATGGTCATTTTTGCTGCAAGGGGTCGTGAGTTCGATTCCAGCTGGCACCTATTTTAATTTGATTTTTTTTACTTATATTTTTTTTAAACTTATTTTTATTATCAAATATTGTTTCAATTTCTTTATCAAAAGAAATAGCAAACTATTAATAGACTCAATAAAAATTAACATGCATAAATGAAAAGTATAATAGATTAATTAATTGTTATAAATGACACGCAGCAGTGTCTCTGTATATACATATATATATAGTATAAAAGAGACCTTGCACGCAGTTATTAAGTATTTTTAAAATATCTTTTGGACATTTTTGGGCTTTAAATGTATAGTGTGTTTTAATAATATATTTATTCATCCATTATTTTGTGTTTCTTTGTATTTGCTTCCGTTTGATTTAAATCATAGACCAATTGAACAGGTTAGATTATAAGGTCAAAATGGTAGAAAAGAGAAAGAGATGGGAACAGTATGCTTATCATCCTTATTTGAAGTCGTCCAATGAAACATTTTGTTTTAATCTTTTCTTGTTTACAATAATATCTACAAGGTTTATTTCCGCCCGATTGGTCAGTTCAGGAACATCACTGAGGTGACTTGTTTCCCGTCAAACTCATCGATATTTGTGTATAAATTAATGAAAATGCGCTGACATTGCTAAATAACAACGTATTTGAATAGCGAACACATTCTGCCTTTGAAAACTAGAACTATTCTTATATGTACATCCCGTTATTTTATGGTAAAGCTTCGTTTTCACTTCAGTGCGAAAATCGGAAACAATATGGCGAACTGAGTGAAAAAAAAAATGATACAAACATACGATTTTGGCTTGGAATTTATCCCTACGATAAAATCAACAGGATTCTTGCAGGTATAAAATAATAAATTGTACTTACCTTTGATTTGGCGCTGCTCTTCAATTTCTGTCTCTTATACAGCTTAAAATAGCTACTGATAATTGAACAATTTTACTTCGCCGACTTGTCACCTTAGTGATGTCCCCATGCATGTTTTTTTAGACTTTATGTAATAACTCATTCAATATTGAACCCAGTTACTTAGGAATTCGCATGTTTATTATAAATACATTTCTTTTACAATATTATTTTTTAAGAAAATGATATTTATTTGGACGTTCCGCGAGTGTTTTTTTTTTTTTTTTTTTTTTTTTTTTTTTTGATGATGATGATTTCAGTGATGTTCCGGATCAATCGGGTGGAAATAAACCTTGTTGATATTATTGTAAAAAGTAGTAGTAGTGTGTGTGTGTGTGTGTGTATGTGTGTGTGTGTGTGCTCCACGATACTGGTACCTGTGTGTTAACTTGCTGAAACAGTGAAATTATATTGGATAAAATTGTTTTAAACTTAGCACAATGACTGGAATTGAAACGACAAAAAATACTGTTAGATAAATAAGGTAACGATAGCTATTAAGACTTGATTTTGAGTAATCTGCCCTTGAAAATGACAGAAAAAAAGCTAAAAAAATCACTTTCAGAGGCAAATTACTAAAAAGGTAGAATGGGAACCTCCATAAAATTCTCAATAATCATATAAAGTTTATATATAGTGTTTATGGCTCTTAACTTGGATTACATTTTTATTGCTCGTGTACATTTTGGTAATAGTGTTTCTTGTTTCGCCTTAATTGCAATATTTACTTTTATTACTCGAATAGTCGAGGATACGGTCTTTCGGAAGCTCTTGTTGTGATAAATAATTTTTATTTTCTTAATAACCTGACAATGTATAATTACAGATATAATAAAACAACCTAGATTAAAGCAAACATCTTGGAAATCAAAACAGTGACCGAAATACTGTAGGAATAAATCTAAGATCACATTTATCCCTTTTTAAAAATCTGAATTCAGTAAGAAGCAATACTTAACAATTAAAACATATAGCTCTTCATTTTACAGTAAAACTTTAATTTTTTTATCAATCAATATACAACCGTTGGTATGGTTGGGGTCGTTTGTGGATGGTAATTGCTCGAGTGCATGTGAGATGTGGCAGAGGGGAAGTGTAATTTCTTTCGTTTGACTAATTATTTCCCTTTGTTGTATGTAGTGTGAGTCAGGTGGCGTTTTTGGCACTCGATTGCACGTGCAAATCAGGTAGTAGATTCAGCTCCGGACGCCTGACTGGTGAAGTTAAAACAATTTTTTTAAATTTGTTTAATTTAAATCGATGGATCGATTGGGTCCGTTTAATGTCATACGTTTCTGTACAAGGAATTTCTCATATATGCTAAACGTAAATGCATATAGAAGGATAGGAATTGATAAATTCAGTCACCGTCCAGATGCTACGGCTATTTCAGTAAAGTGTATTGGATAATAGAATATCTTGGTCTTCTATAAAAGACATGCAAGAAGTTAAGGGAATTAATAACCCCACAAACACTCCGAGTTACTCTCAGCCTTATACCAACAATCTCGCAGGGTCCATTCTAAACAGTTTGACAGAACTCAAGGCAACAACCCAATTTGTAGTTGAATAATTCTTTTATTACCATCATACAATTCTTTCATTAATTTAATCAACCCACGATACAACGGCAGTGTTTGTAAATCACGATTTCGCCGATGTTATGAGTTTGCCGGATTAACGTGCGAATCCTATTGACATACCAACCCACTTCAGATATTTAACTGAACTGATCACAATGTGACAAGGCCCTGTAAGACTTAAAACCGTTCAAGACAATTTTATATTACACCCAACTCTATAACTATTTGAAATCCTGTAAGATTTGTTTTTATTGAATTTAGAATTTTACAATCAACCAATGAAACAAGTTTGGTATCTAATATTTTTGTAAAGTTTAATCAATAGTTGATAAATAGGGTGGACAATCTCGTCTAAAGACGGACCGTATAATACATAACATAATCAGTGACGGGTGATCTCAGTGACCTTAACATATTATTGTTCAAACATCAAAGTTCTAGTTGTCAACTCTGGTAGAGTTCAGTTGATTTACAAAAAAATTCAAACAAGCCTATCAACTAATACAAGAATACATAATTATTTTACCAAATAACTTAGAAAAATACATATATCATTAACTCCAATCTATTATTCACTTTATTAACATTATCATTAATTAATAAAACTTAGTATGTCAACCTGCCATGGCGGCAATTTTTCAAAAGATTCTACTTTAGACATATATGGTTCTGCCAAACTGCAGTATCACGCCGTAGACATGTGGCATTATACTTCTCTCACATTATCCGGACACAGGGCCAACCAGTCTTGGAACTACCCCTTCTATGCAGAGTACCAAGCAAGGGAGCTATACCAGTACCATTTTTTGTAGGACTTTGGATATGTCGCGGCAAGGGGTCGCACACAATGCCTCCCGCTCCTGAATATCCATGTAAAAAAATATGAACTGAAAAAGCTTTACTGAACATAAATGTTATATGAACAACTTTACTTAACATAAATGTTATATAAAAAGCTTTACTTAACATAATTAATATATGAAACAACTGATTTTCATTTTGCTGTATAGACTGTATAAACTGCATTCAGTGTACGACCAAGCATAAAGTCTTAGACTCTGACGGAGCTGTCTAATCTGGGCCTGCATTGCTTACCGGAGAGCAAAAGAAGACCGTCTAAGCTATATACAATAAATAATAACCGACCTTATATGTATGCAATGCCAGACGAACAGTTTTATTCAGGTGATCAGAACAGTTTGGATAGCTGCGAGAAAAGCTCAATCATGATAGTTTTCGTAAAACCTTAGCGTGTTTTCTAATGATAAAGATCCATACATCCACGATTTGAAGAACATAATCTTTAATTATCTTTTGGCAATAACTGAATAAACGCATTTTTCGTACAATATTAAGTGGAAACCGTTCTAATTCTCCATATATAGAAACGTTCAATATCTGGAGCTTTGATGAAACCCCATAATTCACAACCGTAACATAAAATCGGTAAAATCATAGAAACAAATAATTTCATTTTTTCTTCAACCCTTAACGAAACAGGGTCAAACAAAGTATTTAATGAGTATATTGCTTGCAATGCACTTTCTGATAAACGTTTTTGAGATAAAAAAAAAAAAAGGACAGTTTGATTTTAAAGTTACTCCAAGGTATACGAATTAACACAGGGCTAGGAATCAAATCAAAACGTCTTATTAGGTTTTCGTGGACTGCAACGCAGCCGCGAAAACCTACTGTTCTTCTTGTGTTTCTTTTTCCCTTTTTTTTTAGGTTTTCGCCTGGGAAACCATTGTTCTTCTTCTGTTGATTTGTTTTTTTTTTTATTTTTATTATTTTTCCAATTCCACCCATTTTTGTGTCCAGCCTAGCGGCCAGATGAAAAAAGCTACAGCTATGAAAATTTGGGCATGAAGTCATCTTTATCTGAACATGTGCCTAAATGGTCAAGCTTTTCACTTTTGTTTCTGATTTAGCCACTAGGGGGCGCAATGCATGTAATCACTGTTTAGCTAATAACTCAAAAATTTGAAACCTGATTTAGATGCGTTTTTTTACATAATGTTCCTTGTTGACAGCCCAATCAAATATGATGGAAATCTCATCATCGAGTACGGGAAAAAAATTGTTCTAGGAGAGGTTGAATGTTCGAACCTTGGAAAAAAGTGAAATAATGAGGGTAGGTCTACGAAAAACCTTCCCACTTTTGTTAGAGATCAGATAGAAGAATTCTGTTTGCTGCATATGATTTGCAAGACATATACGCACAAAATATATGGGGTGGCGAATTTAAGAAATGCATGGTTTGTCCTCTAGAAAAGGTCAAACTTCACTAAATTTTAGGAAAAATTAAAATTTCAAAAACATGTTTTTTTGTCGCTCCTGACTTTATTTTCTGTTCATTCTTCATGAAATTTTCACAAGTTATGTATTGTTATGTTTGAAAGGGTCTCACAATTAAAAAGTTAAAAAAAATTGAAAAGGTCAAGGTCATATTACGATTATTGTGTTTTTATTCGGCCACAAATAGCTCCAAAACTAAAAATATTTCATTGTGAGTATATGAACAAAAGTTTTAGTTCTTAAAGAGCTCTTTCCAGTGATGTTTAGTTTTTGAAGATCTGACTTGATTTGGTCATTATATGGCAGTCCAAAGTTTGATCCTTTTTTGGAATAATTGTAAATCAGGTTTTATGCTTCAAATTCTGATACATAAGAATAAAAAGTTTGACTTGTGCGACTAGTATACTTGATTGAACTATTTGCTGCTTTGCTAGGTACCAAACAGTAACATTTTAATCAATTTTCTTTCTCATTTTGCCGCTAAGGGGCGCTTTTCTTGAAATCATTATTTTGCTTATAACTCAAAAAGTTGAAGCCTGATCCAAATGCGGTCAATTGAATTATGTTCCTTGTTGATAGCCTAATAAAATACGATAGTTTCTAGGTGTGAGTGGCTGAAACTTTTTGAGCTAGTAATGGAAGGTTGAAATTTCGAATCTCGTAAAAAAATGTGCAGATGAGGGTAGGTCTACGAAAAACCTATCCATTTTTTTCGAAATCAGATAGAAGAATTCCGTTTGCTGCAAATGATTTGCAAGACATATACGCACAAAATATATGGGGTGGCGAATTTAAGAAATGCATGGTTTGATCTCTAGAAAAAGGTCAAACTTCACTAAATTTTAGGAAAAATTAAAATTTCAAAAACATGTTTTTTTGTCGCTCCTGACTTTATTTTCTGTTCATTCTTCATGAAATTTTCACAAGTTATGTATTGTTATGTTTGAAAGGGTCTCACAATTAAAAAGTTAAAAAACATTGAAAAGGTCAAGGTCATATTACGATAATTGTGTTTTTATTCGGCCCCAAAGTGCTCCAAATCTAAAAATATTTCATTGAGAGTATATGAACAAAAGTTTTAGTTCTAAATAGTTCTTTCGTATAATGTTTAGTTTTTGAAGATCGGACTTGATCTTTTCATTTTACGGCAATCCAAAGTTTGATCCTTTTTTGGAATAATTGCTATTCAGTTTTTATGCTTAAAATTGTGATATATAAGAAAAAGAATGTTCGATTAGTGCAATTTATATACTTGTTTGAACTATTTGCTGCATTTCTAGGTACCTAATTGTAAAAATTTTATCATTATTTTTCTCATTTTGCCGCTAGAGGGCGCTTTGCTTAAAATCACTCTTTTGCCTATAACTCAAAACGTTAAAGTCTAATTGAAATGCGGTTTTCAGCATTTTGTTCCTTGTTGACAGCACCACAGAATGTGATGATTTCAAAGTATAGGGTATGGGGAAATATTTGCGCTAGAGGAGTTTGAATGTTCTAACATTCCAAAAAAAAAAAAAAAAAAATGTGCAAATGAGAGTAGGTCTTCAAAAAACCTTTGCGTTCTGTTTCATATTGAAAATTGTGGCTGAGTTGAAATAAAGTGTTCAAGTTGATTAGGTTAAAAGCGAAAAAAGTCCGCTTGCGGCAGTTAGGTTTTCGACCTCTGCAGGCGAAAACCATTGTTCTTGTTCTGTTTCTTTTTAGGTTTTCGCATCGCTGGGCGAAAACCTATTGTTCTTCTTCTGTTTTATTTTTTTTTTTTTTTTTTTTTATTATTTTTCCGCCGGTTTTTGTGAACGGCATATCGCCATGATAGAAAAAAGGCACAATTATGAAATTTCTACCAGTTTTTTCTACTTATATGAACTTAATCCTTACGTTGAGAAAATTTTCATTTTTGTCTTTGTTTTTCCGCTAGGGGGCGCTTTGTATAAAATCATAAAAAGAGGAGTAACTCTGTTATTTGGGGTCCGATTCAAATGCGGTTTTTTGCATTATGTTCACTGATGATAGCCTAATAAAATATGATAGATTTCAATGATTGGCGTACATAAATCTTTTGAGCTACGGAAGGTTGAAAGTTCAAACCTTACAAAAAATGGTGAAAATGAGGGTAGGTCTACGAAAAACCTATCCAGTTTTTTCAGAGATGAGATAGAAGAGTTCTTTTTGTTGCATATGATTTGCAAGACATATACGCACAAAATATATGGGTTGGCGATTTTGAAAAATGCATTGTTTGTCTTCTAGAAACGGTCAAACTTTACTAAATTTTGGGACAAATTAACATTTCTTGAACACATTTGTGTTGCTCCTGATTTTATTTTTTGTTCCTTTTCCATGAAATTTTCACACTTTATGTAGTTTAATGTTCTGAATGTTCCAGAGAATTTTTTTTTTAAAAAATATTGCAAAGGTCAAGGTCATATCATGATTATTGGATTTTTAAACGGCCTCAAATAGCTCAAAAACTAAAAATATTTCATTGTTATCATGTGCGGATAAGATTTAGGTCTTGAAGAGACCTTTCAAATGATGTTTAGTTTTTGAAGATCGGGCTTGATTTGGTCATTTTATGGCAGTTCAAAGTTTATCCTCTTTGGAAAAATTGTAAATTTGTTTTCAAAGTTTGAATTTAGTTATTTTTTTGTGCGATTATCCTGAAGTTTAAAATCTTATAATTCAAGTAAAATAATCTTGATCAAAATCGGTTGTGAAATGTAGTATCTATGACATGACAAAGTTAATGGTTTCTGGAGAAAAAAAAGCTTCTTATCCTGACGAGGATTACCTGTATATGCAAGCTAAAGAGGCAGACTGTCTTATCTCAAGTAGAATGAGTACCGCTGATCAATTATGTAGGTCAGCCTTTGGAGATTGGTAGCTATGTTTAAAAGCAGACTGACTTATCTTAGCCACCAATGCAGTACACTGTTATTGAAGCGAATAAATCACTATAAGTTTCTGCTCTCATCCTTACCTCTCTATCTGTCTGTCTGTCTTCTCTCTCTCACATAGATTTAATTGGGCATAATGAAAAATATAGCTATGAAAATCTCAACATTAATGTTTTTATGCTAGAGTCAGTTTTGCAAACAATAAGTAATGTGTACCTTTGCATATACCTTTCTACACAAGTTTTTAAAAGTGTATATATGATTGTAAGGTTACTTGATTTCTGAATACATCTCAGCCTTAGAAAATATCTGCATCATAACAATCATTTACGAATTTTATGAATTTCATATATAATAACTTTATTATGTGTATATACAGTGCGGCTTGTGTGCAAGTCGGCACACGGAACGCACGTTACACGGACACGGAACGCACGTTGCACGGACACGGAACGCACGGTACACGGTGCGCGCACGTTACACGTTTGGTTCATATACACGATACGATCCATGCACGATACTAACGCTGCCAGTTTATTCGGTTAACTTGGTTTTCGTGCATTGACTTCTTTACGCGTCATTTAAAGGAGAAAGCTAAATGATCACTCATTATTGGGAGACAGACAAAACAACCATCCACTGATGATTTTACAAGACGTATAAAAAATCAATGAGTGTGGTTAGAGCGTCAGTTTTACTTTCTCTCTCTCTCCCCCCCCCCCCCCCCCCTCTCCTCTCTCTGTCATAGATGTAACATATAAATCACAATACACCACTACAGCATAGTTATAATACTGCTGTAATCAATTGATTAGGTAGAAAATACTTAAAAAATAGGATTTCAAATTAAAAAGTCAGTTGTATTGAAATCATTCAGTATTGTATTGAAAACGAGGACTTTAAACTCAGGCTAGATTCACCGTATATAGCACCTTGGAAGATAGAATTTTCAATATTAAGGGATTTTAATTATAAACATTGCATAAGTCTTACATAGGTTGGAAACATTAGCATTACAGGCAAAAAAAATCATCATGTGATGTACAGGTAATCAGCTAAGTAAGCTTTTAAATCAACCTAAATTTAAGTGTGAGATTAAAAAAAAGAGAGAAACAGACAGGGAGAGAGACAGTGAAGTACCATGAGAATTAATCGAATACTGCACTGATACATAGATAGCATAGTGTAATAAACAATAACTGATGCTAGTCTAATAACAGAGTATCATGTTCGTGTAGAAAAAATGTGGTACCGGGTGACTCATGAAAGCAAATCAAAACAACTGTGTTACGGATTTTTACAAAGTATTAAAGTTTCAATGGAGAAAGATTATATAGATATGGCATGGTTTCTTCTATAAAATGATTGTCATGTTATATATACTAATGACAACATGCTTATAGGTGATTTGACCAACCAGTAACACACATCCTTATATACACATGATCTAGGATAGGATACGGATATGAAGTAAGTTTATAATATTGTATTCTTATTGGGCACCAAATTGCACCAAATAAAAAAAAACATGATTTGGTGATGTAATATTGGTAAAAATTTGATCTTTTTTGGTTACATTTTCTTTTGCTTCAAATTGTGATGTATAAAGAAAAGTATTCGACTTGTGCTTCTTGTATACTTGACTGAACTTTCTTCAATGGTGGATTATTTTAGACATTTCGTGTGTTCGTGTCTTCATTCCGAAAGGCAAAAGGCGAAATAACAAAAACATGCCATAATGTCGTTATTTTACCTTTTGCCTTTCGGTGCAAAAACACGAAAACACAAAATATTCCAGGCGAAATAATGAAATTTTAACAGGCAAAGCAAAAAAAGTACCCTAATTGAATAAAAACTTTCCTCTTTGAATGTTTCATGTTTGCAGGTAGAAACCATTTCATTTTGGCGCCCTTTAGTTGTCGTGTTCTTGTGTTCGCACCCTAAACCTGAAAGGCGAAGACACGACACTGTAGCAGATTTCGTGTTGTCGTGTTTTTGCGCATCAAAAGGAAAAGTCGAAATAATAAGATAGCACTATGGTTTCGCCCTCCGGTTTCTATTTGTATATATGATCAGGGGACTGTGGTGGCTGATTTCTGCCATTTCGCCCGAAAGGCGAAATAACGAAAAATGCCACAATGTCTTTATTTTGCCTTTCGGGGCAAGGACACGACAACACGAAACATGTCAAGCGAAATATACATTTTTTAAAGGCGAAAGGACAAAATGTTTCGTCTTTGAATGCTTTGAGTTTCTCCCTCCAGATTCTCATCCTATATAGGGTCACCAGTTTCCTGCTTTGTGCATATAGTCAGCAGTTTCCAGCATGTCTTACATAAGAACTTGCTTATATCATATATAAATTGAACTTTTCCATACTAATTTTTCAGTATTACATTTTCATATAATTATTTACTCTATGTTCTTAATGTCAGCAGATTCTTCAGTGATTAAGAATAACCACGGATGGCAAAACCAGAAGTGTTGTCATTTTGTTCCTTCAACTTTTTTGTTAGTCGAAAACACTACAACAGGAAATCTGCTATATCGTGGTGTCTGATGTTTATAACCCAGGACATGAAACATTCAAAGATGAAACTTTTCTTTCCTTCACCTATTAAAATTTTGTTATTTTGCCAGGCATATGTTGTGTCTTTGACCCAAAAAGCAAAAGGCGAAATAATGACAATATGGCATCTTTTCATTCTTTCGCCTATTAGGGTCAAGATACAATATAAGACAGATAAATGGTTCTGACATAAAAGGTTTCGTACTGCTAACAAGAAACATTCAAAGACGATACTTTTTTTCATTCGCCTGTTAAAATTTTGTTATTTTGCCTGGCATATTTAATTTCTTCACAACGACAATATGGCATGTTTTGTAATTTCACCTTTCGCCTTTCAGAGTGAAGACAAGAACACACTAAACTGCAGAAATCCTAATTTACTGCATTTCTAAAAACTAAAATGTAATATGTAAATAAATTTGTTTATCGTTTTGCTGCTATTGGAGATTTTGCTTAATATCATTTTTGTGTAGCCTGACTATAGTATAGGGGTTACTTTGTATGTTCCTTTCAATGACACGGAGTGCAGTGCGCAAGAACCATAACTCTACCTTGTGCACTTTTTGAGTTATTCCCCTTTGATAGAATTTCTTGTCCGGAGCATAACTTTGTCACAATAAGTTTGAATGACTTGAAACTTCATATGTATGTTCCTTGCAATGACGCCAAGTGCAGTGCACAAGAACCATAACTCTACCTTGTGCACTTTTTGTGTTATTCCCCTTTGATAGAATTTCTTGTCCGGAGCATAACTTTGTCACCATAAGTTTGAATGACTTGAAACTTCATATGTATGTTCCTTGCAATGATACGGAGTGCAGTGCGCAAGAACCATAACTCTACCATCTGCACTTTTTGAGTTATTCCCCTTTGATACAATTTCTTGTCCGGAGCATAACTTTGTCACAATAAATTTGAATGACTTGAAACTTCATATGTATGTTCCTTTAATGACGCAATGTGCAGTGCGTAAGAACCATAACTCTACCTTGTGCACTTTTTGAGTTATTTCCCTTTGATAGAATTTCTTGTCCAAAGCATAACTTTGTCACCATAAGTTTGAATGACTTGAAACTTCATATGTATGTTCCTTGCAGTGACGCGGTGTGTGCGCATGAACCATAACTCTTCCTTGTGCACTTTTTGTGTTATTCCCCTTTGATAGTATTTTTTGTCCGGAGCATAACTTTGTCATCATAAGTTTGAATGACTTGAAACTTCATATGTATGTTCCTTGCAATGACAAGGAGTGCAGTGCGCAAGAATCATAACTGTACCTTGTGCACTTTTTGAGTTATTCCCCTTTGATAGAATTTCTTGTCCGGAGGGTAACTTTGTCACAATAAATTTGAATGACTTGAAACTTCACATGTATGTTCCTTTCAATGACGCAAAGTGCAGTGCATAAGAACCATAACTCTACCTTGTGCACTTTTTTAGTTATTTCCCTTTGATAGAATTTCTTGTCCGAAGCATAACTTTGTCACCATAAGTTTGAATGACTTGAAACTTCATTTGTATGTTCCTTGCAATGACGCGAAGTGCAGTGCGCAAGGACCATATGTCTACCTTGTGCACTTTTTGTGTTATTCCCCTTTGATATAATTATCCCTAGGGGGCGTTTTGTAAAAGTCACTAGAGGCTAATAACTCTGTTATTTGAGGTCTGATTCAATTACGTTTTTTTTGCGTTGTGTTGCTTGTCATAAGCCTAATCAAATATGATACATTTCAATTTCTATTGTTTAAAAATGTGATTGAATTGCGAAAACCGATGATATCGCAATTCTGATTGCGATTCTAGTTTTTATTATTATTTTTCTAACCTTTTTTTGTGAACGGCATATCACCATGATAGAAAAAAGTCACATTTCTGATTTTTTTACCAGTTTTGTCCTATGATCTGAATTTGATCCTCACGTTGAGAAAATTTTCATTTTTGTCTTAGTTTTGCCGCTAGGTGGCGTTTTTTAAAAATGTCTAAGGGCTAATAACTCTGTTATTTGAGGTCCGATTCAAATGCGGTTTTTTGCATTGTGTTCCTTGTCAGAAACTTAATAAAATATGATACGTTTCAATTATTTGCGTATATAAAACTTTCGTGCTACAGGAGGTTGAACGTTCGAATCTCGAAAAAACGATGAAATAAAGGTAGGTCTACGAAAAAAGTCCCCATTTTTTTCAGAGATGAGATAGGAGAATTTTGTTTCTTGCATATGATTCGCAAGACATATACGCACAAAATATATGGTGTGGCGATTTTGAGAAATGCATGGTTTGTCCACAGTACGCGGTCAAACATAACCAATATTTTCGAAAAATCAACATTTTAAAAGCACGACTTTTAAGGTTATTTGCAGCTCCTGACTTTATTTTATATTCAATCTTCATCATTTTTTCACTGTTAATGCAGGTTTATAAAACAAATAAATTCATAGAAAAAAATATCACCCATAATATGCAAAGGTCAAGGTCATATACCAATTAGTATTATATATATCGTCATAAAATAGCTCCAAATCTAAAAATATTTTATAGAAAGTATATGAACAAAAGTTTTAGTCTGTGAAGAGATCTTTCCATTGGTGTTTAGTTTTTGAAGATCGGACTTCATTTGATCAAATGACCACAGTCCAAAGTTTGATCCTCTTATCAAACAATTGTATATCCATATTTTTCTTTTTTGCTGCTCCTGACTTTATTTTTTGTTCAATCTTCATCATTATTTCACTGTTTATGCATTTTTATAAACAAATAAAATCATAGAAAAAAAATCAAACATAATATGCAAAGGTCAAGGTCATATACCAATAAGTATTATTTATATCGTCATAAAATAGCTCCAAATCTAAAAATATTTTATAGAAAGTATATGAACAAAAGTTTTAGTCTATGAAGAGATCTTTCCATTGGTGTTTAGTTTTTGAAGATCGGACTTCATTTGATCAAATGACTACAGTCCAAAATTTGATCCTCTTATCAAACAATTGTATATCCATATGTTTCCTCTTTTTTGCTGCTCTTGACTTTATTTTTTGTTCAATCTTCATCATTATTTCACTTTTTATGTATTTTTATAAAACAAATAAAATCATAGAAAAAAAAAATCAAGCATAATATGCAAAGGTCAAGGTCATATACCAATATGTATTATTTATATCGTCATAAAATAGCTCCAAATCTAAAAATATTTTATAGAAAGTATATGAACAAAAGTTTTAGTCTGTGAAGAGATCTTTCCATTGGTGTTTAGTTTTTGAAGATCGGACTTCATTTGATCAAATGACTACAGTCCAAATTTAATCCTTTTAAAACATTTAAATCCGAAGTTTCCTCTTTTTTGCAGCACTGACTTTTTTTTGTTCACTCTTATCATTTTTTCACTGTTTATGCATTTAAATAATGCAAATAAACTCATAGTAAATAACGATGAAAATATGCAAAGGTCAAGGTCATAATACCGATTATTGTTATTTTTAATGGCACATAATATCTTCAAATCTAAAAATGTTTTATAGAAAGTATATGAACAAAAGTTTTAGTTTGTGAAGAGATCTTTCCATTGGTGTTTAGTTTTTGAAGATCGGACTTCATTAGATCAAATTACAACAGTCCAAAATTTGATCCTTTATCAAAAAATCTTAAATCAGTATGTTACCTCAAAAGTTTATTTCAGGTGGCATATTTCGTAATTTCGTGTCTTTGTCCAAAGTCAAAATAACAACAATATGGTACGTTTTCTTTCTTTCGCCTTTTTTGGCCAAGACATAAAGACACATGATTGCGTTATTTCCCCTTTCACCTTTAAGGGCTAGTACACGAAAATAAGAAATTGCAGATATCAGCCATCTTAATTTACTGCATTTCTAAGACCTAAATTGCAATATGTAAATCAATTTTGTTTATCATATTTCGCTATGGGGCACTTTGCTTGATATCTGAGAAGAAAGTCCGTAGAGCTAATGTCAAATCCCCGGCGTCATTTTCGTCGTTGTCGTCCGTGAACAAACCTTTAACCTGGCTTATATCGTTTATATTCTAAGAAATAGAGCTTAGATATTTTACATGTAGACAGCCCAATTCAAGATCTATCATTTGGAACTATGACTTTTGGCTTGTCACCTTCACCTTGGAGTTTGACCTACTTTTCAAAAACTTAAATCTTTGACAAAAAATGCTGTTACGGCAAGCTATGTTGTCTTCTGACCACTCTTGTTGTTATAACTAAGAAAGTTGATATACTTGTTGAAAGCCTGATAAATTTGATAAATCTAAGGACCAAAAACCTGAATTTTTCTACTGGCTATAGAAGGTTGAATGTTCGAACCTTGCATAGACTTTGCAGACTTGTGTGGGTATATGAAAAACATTTCTTTTGCAATCATATTCAAACTTTGTAACAAATTTTGTACCGAAGTCCGATTAAAGCTTATATCTTTGAATAAATCACAGATTATGCACCTTTTTACATAAAAGCAGCAATTTTGTACTCTTAAGGATCAACACACGTATAGAAATTCATTTGCTTTTGTAATACAATTCGTGAATTGCAATGTTTGAAAAGAATGAGATTGAATTGCGAAAACCGATGATATCGCAATTGCGATTCTAGTTCCATTATTATTATTCTTTGCACTTTTTTTGTGGCCGCTGTTGCGACATGATTAGAAGTGCTACAAATATGAAAATTTCCATGCATACTCACATGTATCTGAAGTTGTGCACCACTAAGTTTGTTTTTCATTTTAGTACTAAGTTTTGCCGCTAGGTGGCGTTTAGCATCAAAACATATAATTGCCGATAACTCTGTCATTTGACAGTTTATTTGTATGCAGTTTTTTGCATTCTGTTCTCTGTCAACTGCCCGTTAAAATATGATGAGTGGCAATATCCATATCTTTGAAACTTTTGAGCTAGAAGAGGTTGAATGTTTGAATCTTTGAAAAAATCTGGCAAATTAGGGTGTGTCCACGAAAAACATGCCCATTTTTGTTAGAGATTAGATACGCTCATTCTGTTTTTTGAAATTGATTCCGAAGATCTTTGCGCACAAAATATATGGGGTGGCGATTTCAGAAAATGCATAAAATGGCTTTCAATAAGCGGTCATTCTGTTTTTTGAAAATAATTTTAAAATTTTTGAAGGCATTTTTTTAGTTTTTGGAGGATTCTGTCATTATTTTTGAAGCAATCTTTATGAAATTTTCACAGATTGTATTGTTTGTTGTTTCCAGGGACTTCACAGTTTCAAATTTTCAAAAAATGCAAAGGTCAAGGTCATATTGTGATTATTGGTTTTTTCTTTGACCTTAAATATCTCAAAATCTAAAAATATTTTATCGAAAGAATATGGGTAAAATCAAATGCCTCTAAAAAGTACTTTTTGAAGAATTTTAGTTTTTTCAGATCGGGATTGATTTGGTTGTTTGGTGGCAGTATGAAGTTTGGTCAAACTTTGAATTGATTTTAAAGCCTTTAAAGTTTAAATGTGTGATATATTTTGTCATCATTGGAAAAAAGAATGTCTTACCTCGTCAACAAAAAAAGAATTTTGAAAATCTGTCAAGAATTGATGAATTTATAGAGAATTTCAATACATGACCCAGAATAAAAACAGAGAAAATTTGACAGAAGTTACCTATGTTCTATAATTAGATGCAGCTCTGCTAGCTGGCTTGCAACAGGTCAATGTACAGTGTATGTGTAACTATGAGAGCAATGTGTCAACACTGGTCTGAATGACCTGTGTAAAGGCGCTCAAAGAATCATGGGTAAGAGAGAGAGAGGGAGAGAGAGGGGATGAATTGTGTCTTTATTCTACATGTATTATTATTCCTCCCACACACTCACTATTGAATTGGATAGCAAAACAACTAAGTACATGTACAAACATCCACCTTTTAAACAAGTTTTAGCTTACCAAAAGTTCCTTCTAGTGCATTACTGAACTTTGAGGCATAGAGTGAAAGCTGATATATGTTTAACCAAATGGCTTGTTACGTTACCAAAATTTTTGATAACAAATAAATTGTAAATCATTTATACTACTGAAAACTATTGTTCTTATAATAATAAGCAGGATTCCCAACTGTCTCACCTGATTTTTAACTGTTTAGTATAAAAAGTGGGACACTTTGGAAGACATTTTTGAGCGCACAGTGATGATCAACATTAATCAAATCGTTCAATGTGCCACACTTTGATCATATTGGCTCATTGCCAATATATGGATGCTTAAAGGCATCTCAAAACCCTTATATAAGTGACCCCCACCCCCCATTTATTCAATTCAATTCAATAGTTTATTTCCAAGATTTACATAGTAAATAACATTGGACAAAGCATATAGTAACAAAATATATTGGTTATGGCGGTTGTTTTCAATTAATTATGGTATTGAGTATAATAATATATATCATCAAGCAAAAATTCACCCACCCGCCGTTGTGTGGGCATCTGTTTTTGATTAGGCAGGCTGCCACAGTCTGTCACAGGTATTGTTCAAGAGTGCATATGTTGCTACATGGGGTTGTATGTAGTCATTCACAGTTTGTAAAAAAGTTGTGAACATACCAAATACCAGAAATGATCCTAAAAGTTCTCTATTATTCTTTTTTTTTTATTCGAGCAAATATAAATCTTCCTTTTCTTTCTTTCTTTCTCTGTTGATTTATTTTGTCTACTTTATTTTGTTCTTTCTTTCTTTCATTTTTTCATTTATTTTGTTCTTTCTTTCTTATTTTATTTAAGTTGTAAAATTATCATAAAAAGGGACATTAATTTTTTAAATAAGTTATGTATCACTCATTACTTTCATTCTCTCATTTCTTCCCTCAACACATGTTTATATGTCGGAAATCAACACAAATTTTATTACTTGTTTATTCAATAAGAGAAATTCTGTTGAATAAAATGTAACAAAATGTCTCTAGCAAAAGCAAATAAAAAACAAAAAGATCTTGCATTGTCAGAATTATGTCCTTCAGGCTCATTTTAATTACTACAAAAATGCGTATCTCTATATTTTCAATATCAAAACTTTAATTCTGAAATAAATGCCGTATGATCCTATAATCATGCAGTTACAAAATTGACTCCAAGTAATAAATGTAATAAAGAATAATTATGTGCATTCGTGTCCTTCCTCCACCTGTAATTAGCTGGACGTCGCTATATGACTGAAATACTGTCGAAGCGACGGTAAACTCAAATAGTCAAGTCATTATATGTTTATTGCTTTGTGTAAAACTAGCCTACTATCTCACTTCCATTGTAGCAGATAATTTAGTTATGCATCAACCCATCAGAGGTTTTACCGTAACATATAGGTACTATATTGGCTAAAGACTCCCTGCAGTGATGACCAGCAATTAGCAGGTCTGATCACAGCAGATGGGGGCCTGGCTCAGTGGGACATCACATTTCTTTCGAGATGCCTTTAAGTTTTGGTCACATATAAAGCATTTTGCATTTTGTTGTTTTTCTGGTATTTTAACTTGGCTGATCAGGTTTGAAACTGTTGATCATCACGAAAACCGTTGCATTTGCAGTATGCAAATCTAGTTGATCGTTGTTCTTGTTTTCATGCATTCGCACCTTACAAGACGAGTTTGTGTTTTGGTACAGACAATAGACGTAACTGTCAGTAATAATGGTTATCGTCAAACACAATAAGAAACATAAATGAAATCTGGTTGAGTTCCTTTAACGTTTTTTTTTTCATGAAATTTCGAAATAAATTGTTAAGTTTAAACCATGTGTTGCATGTATTTATTCATTACTCAGTAATTAAAATAGAGTCTAGATTTTAATCTTTGTTTCACTAACAAGATGGAAGGATCCTCTGTGAAAAATGAAAGAAAACGGCATACGAGTGAACCGGGACATTCTCAGTCGCCAAATAAACGAAAACGTTCTGTTATGTACAGTACACAAAACCTCAATGTGAAAACTCAACCTTTTAACATTTCTTCCAAATACAGAGATAATTACTGTTGATCAGATTCTGATATAACTTCACAGTATTTATTAGTATCAACACTAGTTGCACATGTACCTGGCATGTCATAATATTATTTTTTCTTTATATTTAATATTTTTTCTAGCCGTTACTTGTATAAGAGTAACAGAGCTCTACCTGGTTTTGACGTGTTCTTATTTTTATACCTCAACTTTATCAGATGGCACTTACACATAAACATAATGAACAGTAAACCATTTTAGTCAAACTAGTTGAGCCTCAGTTGATTTTTTCCATTTACAAAAAGTAAGTGACATTCCTAAACAAGAGGGCCATCATGGCCCTAGAACGCTCACCAGAGTACCATCAGCTTAATAAATCAAACCTTGATTAAAATTTTAGATACAGGAAAATAATTTCAAAATTTTCTATAGACTGTATAAGAAAACTAGCTAACCATGTGCAGGACTTTTAGGGGATCAAATCCATGTAATGACAGTATAGGACAATGAGCTATCATAGGTTCAAAACAGAATATAATTTTGTGCAATGGTTTGAAAGGAGATAATTAATATTTTGTCAATGATTGCATAAATTACTTCAAAACATAGTAAAGCACATCCAAATCTCATAGAAGTCTATATATTTGTGACGAAAATAATTTAGTTGAGTTTACCCTTTTCATAATTGATAGAGTTTATCTATACATGTTTCTTTTTCCTGGTTTCTTTTTGCCTTGTATCTTGCTTGATGATTGCAAAATAAGAATTAACAGAAGAAAACATTTTTCATATTCAGAAGCAAAAATAAGTGATAAACTGACTGATCTGGAATCCAGGTGAACGAGGGACAATTTGATATTTTTATGGCGTGCCAGAGGAGGGGACAGAAGAAAATTGCAGTTCATTGATAAAGAAAATGATAAGTTACAAGCTTAATATAAGAAGAACAGACACCATAAAAGCCAGAAAACCCAGACCAATAGTCTGGAAATTCCACTACTATAGCAACAGAGAAAGGGTTCGACAGCGTGCATAGGAAAAGGAGATAAAGAAGATGCTTAAAACCGCAAATATGGGCATACGTATAAAAAGAACGCAGCAGAAAAGAGACGCAAGAAATGCATTCTATTAGATAATGCAACAAGAAAGGAACGGAAATCGGCCAGAATGGTATCGAATAAATTGTTTATTAATTACATTTAAAGTAGGTGAATGTCTACAATCCAAGCCGCAACACGGAACTGATCGGTAAGGGTGTCAGGAGGAGCTGAGGTTTCTATCATGGAACGTAAATGGATTCGTACAGAAATTACAAGATACTGATTTCCATGAATTTCTGTTAAGACTATGACGTGGTACTATTTACAGAGACGTGGTTATCTAGTTCGACAGCTACAAACTTATACATGGAGGGTTACGAATGAGAACATTTCTTTGGTAATAAATCCGCAACGAAGTTGGCGGTGCATAAAAACACTTTTCAAAGTAAATACTCACGTTTATATAATCATGTATATGTAATATGCTCCCCGGTAAATGATATCATGCAATGTATGACAAAATTAAATTATCGACACAACTTATTTCATTAAAAACTCTACCTATATGTATTTACTACCTTGAATACGTGTTTTGTATTATTGAGGCTATAAATATGCTAAGTGCTATTTTATACTGAATAAGAATGTTATGTTTTATAGATTTTCAGAAAGCATTCAAAAAAAACAATCACAGGAGTAGTTTGTGGTTTTTTAAAAGATTTATGAAATAGATCAGTTGTCAATATATCTCTTATTATTTACAGAGAATTTACAGAGGATGTAGTTATAGGTTTACAAAATCTATTAAGTAGTTGAACAGTGCAACTAATACTCCGTCTATACGCTGAACTTGGTAGATTCCCATTGTACATCTCACGTTACCTTCGAATTGTGCATACTGGCTCAAATTATTTGGCACAAAAAAAATTTTTTTAAAGTACTGTTGTAGCATTTCAAAAAGAAATACATGAAAAGAAAATTCAGGATTGTGAATTGGTCGTCTGAAGTAAAAGAAATTGCAAAATTTATTGACTTTTGACAGTGCCGAAGAGATTATTGTACGCCGGAAATATACCAACGGCGCACAAACGTAACTTACGTACAGTGCCCCCGTTCCGGAAGGCATACCGCCAGGAGGACCGACAACGCTAAACCACAACCGCTAGTGGACATTACTAAGCCGGCCATGACGAGGAAATCGGAAGCCCGACGCCTTCGCGACCGACAAAGGATGACGGATTTCAACTTTATGAAATCAGCATTAAATATAATGCCATTTCATTTTATTACAAATGAAAAATGAAAGACTTTATGCCAGATAAAGAACACATTCAAACAATTCATGTCATCCTTTTGATAGAAGAAGAGTGCAGTGTCCTTTAGGAAGAAATTGATGTATATATTGCGGACAAACGAAATGTACCGAAGCAATGAAAATTAACTCACAAATTCAAAAAGAATATGGACATATAAAGAAACTTTATTTTTATCTCAAACGACTTGACGAAAAATTTAATGAACTCATTAATTCGAAGTTTTATTTAAAAAAAACAACAACAGTGAATTCGTGTCATGGTTAGCTCTGTTTACAGCTTACAGCAGGTGACACAAAAAGGTTTAAGCTTAATGCATGAAAGGAAAATATCTTTGCTTAAAATAATTAACAATAAATATGGTTGGGATAACCAATTATCAGTCAATTACTGAACTTAATCCTTAATTTAATTGATTAATGAAAAAGCAAACTAATCATTAATTTAATCAATTACAGTTTCAAGTAATTGCCATGGATAGGGTAGAAGAGACCGACCTGCCAGAGTCACAGAATTACGCAATTCAAATGATATTGAAGATGAATTTTATTTTGTAATTAAATGTTCATTATATAGTGCAATTCATAAATTACATGTTCCTACATTTTACACAACTAATCAAAGTACAAAGTATGTGATATGTATTCATAATAAAAGGAATGCCGGTCAGACTGATTTCAATTAATATTGTTTTAAGTAGTAATTAAAGCACAACTAGTCAAAACAGTTTGAGTAAATAATATCAGTTCTTATTTAAATAAATAGACCTCACAACTTTTAACTGATCATTTCTGATATCGAAACAACTACGATAGAACAAGATCTTTTGGCTTAACAATCTGGGGAAGGACCCGGCAACGGGGGGATACTCAGATCAACCGTAACACTTTCTTTCAGGACTGAGCAATCTGGGGAAGGACCCGGCAACGGGGGATACCCAGAACAATTACTGGAGGAAAGGGAGTGAAAAGAAAGGAGAATAAAAGTATTGAAGAAAAGTACGCTGCAATCATAGAATATGAAAAGGGTACCGAATCAAAGACTGAAATTGCCCAAGAATTTATAATGACGCCCAGCACCCTTTCCTCTTGGCTGAAAAATAAGGAATCGATCAAAGAGGAGTTCTTCAAAGTTTGAACCAAAACGGAAGGTCATGAAAGTTGGCGAGCACAAGGAACTAGAGGATGTTCTAGTAAAATGGTTAAATAACGTCCGATCAAATAATATGCCAGTATCAGGGCCTATGATAAAGCAAAGGCCGAAGAACTGTCCCAGAAAATGGGTATCAATGGGTTTAAAGCGCCTGCTGGTTGGCCAAACCGGTTCAAAGTCAGGCATGTTATCGCATTTAAAAAGTCTGTGACGAATCCAATGCTGTCAATATCACATCTGATGACATGCATGCCTGACAGAACAAACTGGAAATGATCACACGACAGTACCAGCCAAAGCATTTACAACGCTGACGAGACTGACATATTCTATCAGCTTCTGCCAGATAAAACCATATAGTTTAAAAATATCCAGTGCCATGGTGGTAAACAAAGTATGCAGAGGCTTACAGCACTAACTTTTGCTAATATGACTGGTACAGACAAGCGCCCCCTACTCATAATAGGAAAGTCAGCCAAGCCACGCTGTTTCAAAAATGTCAAGTCATTGCCAATATAATACAAAGCTAACGAAAAAGCATGGATGAGCAGTGAGATTTTTTAATCCTGGGTCAGGCAATTTGACAAAAAATGAGCAGAACAGGGAGGGAAGTGGCCCTTATTGTAGACAATTGTTCTGCCTACTCAGATATCAAGGGGCTACAGTATGTAGATCGTCTTTCTACTCCTACTACAACGAGTAGGACTCGGCCACTAGACCAAGGCGTCATTCAGTCTCAGAAATGTCAGTACAGAAAGCGGGTGCTGTACGGGGCAATTCGGGCCATAGACTGTGGGCACACAATGTCCGTCAATGTGTATGACGCACTTGAAATGCTACACCAAGCATTGGGCAGTGTGACACAAGCGACGGTCAGGAACTGCTTTAAGAAGGCTGGGTTCGCTACTACTGACGTGCCGACCAGTACGCACTGCGAATCGGTTGAAGACCCCAAAGATGACATCCCGCTATCCAGATTGAGCGGCCTGGGTCTTCATCAGGAGTCTGCTCGGGATTTTCTCGCCCTAGACAATGAGCTGCCTATCTGCATGGAAGAATCCGATGATGCCATCATCGAAGACGTGCCCTCCAGAAAACAGCCCGTAGAAATCGAGGAGGAAGAAGAAAGTTGCAAATGTGAGGAAACGCACGTTTATAGTGTAAGTCAGTTGTTGGATTTGTGTGTAATGCCGTGAAACCATTTCAGAAACAGACAATTCTAGTGACTTTCTGAGATACCCGTGTAGTATTTCGGATACGCTGATATAGGAAGATTTAAACAAGTGTATACAAACAGACCACGATTACATCGTTTTTTTAATGAACATTTCGAGACGACGATGATACCACGCTGAAACATGTAATTTAGTCAGACCTGATAAATGTTCATGTATGTATTGATGTATGCATTGATTATGTATCATTTATGCAGAAAAAGGTTAATGTTGTTAAATAAATATCAATTATCTATTGCCGTTTTCAAGAAGACGTTGATTTTGGATACAAGTAGTTGCTTGTGATCAAGTCGGACCTGATAAATGTACATGTATGTATGTAGTCGTTTTCATTTATGTTTCTAAATCATAATAACATATTTTAATAAGAGTACATTATATATATCGTAAACTGCAAGAAAAAATTGGATTAGATGGGTTTTGGTCTCAGCGGTCGACGTGAGGTGGGTTATTCGAATACATGTCTTACTCGAAATAAAACGCTGATCCCCGGGATTTCGAATAGCCGGAGTTTGAATTTATGGGGAAAATCTATTACATCATGTGGATGAAAATTCATTTTATAGTCTTATTTTCAATTCCATCTTTGGTTAATTCTTAGACACCATAACGTGTACTGTTCAAAAGAATGTTTTGTTCCTGATAATTAAGACAAATTGATGATGATGATTATGATGAGGTTTTCTACTCGCCCGGTTCAAATTTTCACTGGCTATGGCGAGCGGACAAGTGGAATTTTACACCCCCTGTTTATTTTTATATAATGAATAATGATAGAGCTAGCTGACTTTGTCCCAGAAATGAAGATGTCTATAATGATGGTTGTCATGGCAGGTAAAGATGTCTGGGACAAAGTTAATAGAATTAAAGGTAGAGAAACTAGACAAATTGCAGACTTGCAAATAGATAATGAGGTTATCAAGTCGGACAAAGAAAAGGAAACATATTTAACAAACATTTCCAATCTGTCAGCTCGAACGCAGGGCTTCCGCAATCACAGTCAATAAGAATGGGGTTGAGAGTCAGATTGATAAGATATTTGAACAAGATAAAAGTTCTGCCAATGATCATTCTTACAATCGACCTTTCACACTGTTAGGCATGAATGAGGCACTCAACCAATGTAGGAACTTTGCCCAAGAAGATGATGACATTTCATATTTAATGATTGAAAAATTAGGTAAATTAGCCAAACTTAAGCTGCTTGATCTTTATAATAAACCATGGGAGATTTTGCAAATTCCCAGAAAGTAGCTAATATCGTTCCCTTCCCCAAACCTAATAAAAATGCCCATCAACTAGTCTGCTATAGACCAATACCCCTAACATCAACTCTCACTAACTGTCTGCAGAAGCTGATTAAGCCAAGGCTTGTCAACTTCTGTGACGATTTGATCTCTCCAGAACAGTAAGGATGAAGGCCTGACCATTCGTGTGAAGATCATCTAGTCAGGTTAGAGGCGGCTTGAAAAAGAGCCCAATACCGGAATAGAGTAATCTTGACTGTGTTCCTTAATCTTAGTAATGCTTTTGATAAACATTGGAAAAAGGCTGTCTGTTAAACCTACATTCCATTGGTATTCGATGTCATAAGCTTAGGTGGATAAGCAGCATTCTCGAGTTATTAAGGTAAAAAATAATAATGACATATCAGCCTCTAACTGAAAACGGTTGCCCACAAGGCTGTGCTCTTGCACCTTCAATTTTCTCCAGGTGATAATGAACTTTCTCAAAAGCTATATAGATAGGATTAACTGCAAAGAAGCAACTAAAAAGTAGAATTGTCACAATTCGTTGACGATGGGGCTGTCTGGCACGAAGCTAGAAAACCTAAGCAAGCTTCCAAACACATGCAGAAGGTCCTTATATCAACTGAGGATGGTCACGAAACTGAGGATTTACTCGATATCCTATTAAAAACCAGGTTCTCTCAGTCTCAAAACCCCAAGTAAAATTATTGTCCGATTTCATTAACCTGTCAAGCGCATACTTTTCACTGTCACTGCACAGAATATATTCATCTTCGCTCGTTTCTCGATACATTCTGTACGGTTTACCTGAAGGACTTCAAGGACTGAAGCCCCAAATGAGCAAGCAAGGGAAACCAGCTGCAGGTCATAAGGACATTGGTACCCAAACCACTGGTCAAGAAGAGTCTAGGAAAATTCAACTAGCCCAAAAAAAAGGTGAAAGCTTATCTGAATATTGCTCAAGAGGAAGGAACAATTTTGGTATGTGGAGTTAGGAATTTGATTAACCCAATTATAAGGTGGCTGTGAAACTGTTCATAGTGAAAAGAAAGTGGCGTTTTGTGGTCTCTCCAGAACAGTCAGGATGCAGGCATGACCAATATGTGAAGATTATCTTGTCAAGTTAGAGGCGGCTTGCAAAAGAGCTAAATACCAGAATAGAGTACTCTTGGGTGAGTTGCTTTAATTTGTAAGTTCAATCATTTTGACATTATAGTTCAATATTTTACTATATTGATTAGATGAAGTTTATATACCTTACAAGAGGCTTACACCCTTTCGTTCAGCTTGTTTCCTGGGAATGGTTTCACCCGGAAGAGCTCATCATTTTAGTTGGTCACGTGATTAGTATACATGTGTAACCGGGTCATGTTTTCATTATTTCAAAATTGCTGTCTTTTATTATCTTATTTCTTATCTTTCGATGTTGTCATACTTGATGCGTATGGAATGGCAATCAGTTATAACATGTTTCCGCCTTTACCTGAATAATTGGTCATTTGGCTCTCACTTTTTTCTTCACTCTGGTCATTTATAGTCAGCAGGTTGTCTGAGGCAGACAGTGACCATTTTCCTGTCTATTTCATTTTAAGATACTGGTGGTTCGCTGAGAGTGTAACCAGCATAACCACCGGTCACAGTGACAGTGTGTGTGAGAGTATTCAGTTCCAAGGTCCGGTCCACAATCGGACTTGTGTTGATTACACAATAGATGGATAAACCCTTACACTGTTGGTTTTATGTTCGCCCCCTTAGCTGCTACCCTTAGCTTGGTCCAGTGATAGCGGACATACTTAAGTCACCTGGTCACACATACAGCGTTTTCGCTCAGTTTCAGTCAGTATGCGGTTACAGTTGGTTGTTACTTCGAAGCTGAAC
This sequence comes from Solen grandis, assembly GCA_021229015.1. Classification (NCBI taxonomy): domain Eukaryota; kingdom Metazoa; phylum Mollusca; class Bivalvia; order Adapedonta; family Solenidae; genus Solen; species Solen grandis. The sequence goes on from CM037787.1 coordinate 35,420,925, forward strand.
GATAGAGCAGTCTTAGTCCCAGGAAAAGAAAATGAAGATGGTCTTTAATGATGGTTTTCATGGTGACAAGAAGCCTGTACCAGACTCCGAATCTTGGGCAACTTGAAAATTTTATCAAGGCATTTTCTGCTCATTTATTCGAGGCCAATAAAAGACTACATCCATATTGCCAAATATTCTAGTTCTTTATCCCTACTTGGATGAAACGAAACTCAAAAATAAATCAGTAAAATAAAAACATTAAAAAAACATTCATTTACTTTTAAGCACTAACTTAATTTTTGTTCAGTGTTCAAGATCACCTAAGAAAGCTCATGGTGAGCTTTTGTGATACATGAATGTGCGTCGTGCGTCAACAGTTTTAGTGTTTAACAGTCTAGCATCTTCATTTCTTAAGCATTCATCTTCAAACTTTAGGACAATGTTTATAGCCATAATCCCAGTCAAGTTCGACTTAATTATTGACCACAGGTACTGATTGGTTTGTGGAAGTGAAATGATCTCATGGATTATGTATACAGTATTACTATGCTATAATATAGTAACTTGTTCAGACAATGAAGGCAGTTTCTCAGGTGATCGTCTTCGGGGCCATCTTCGACCTCTTGTTTGGGTTTTGCTGAATCCGACTTAGAGAGTGACTGGCTAGAAAGTCATACAAATTACAATCCTATTTATATTTTATTTGATAAATAACAAACATCTCCTCATATATCCAGTCTTTCTCTTGTTCATCATCTTTCAAATCCCAGATGTACAAATGATCTCACATTTCCAGTTGATGATAAATTAAATAATTTGATTATTACCCCTGTTGTTTTCTTGAGTTGATAAACTGAAAATATATAAAATTTGCTTTTATTTGTAAGTGGGCATTTTTTTATTTTCTTTTTGCTTTTTGTTTTGTGTGGAATGGGTTCTCTTTTCTGACATACTGATGTCATGCAGAAAATTTTGCATCCCTCCAGATATTAACTTGAATAACAATTATTTATCTCATTCCTACTGAGGTGAGAAAAGTATCATTAGAAAAGTAATTATTTTTTCCACAAACTTTTTATTACATCATAGTACCAATGTATAAAACTATTATAGGTCAGAACTATACAGTACCTGTCACAAAAATGTTAACACCAATATTCCAGAATAACCCATATGCAAATCAGGTAGGTCAATTGCTGGCTTATCTATTGGATACATGTTTCCTGTAAACTGATAGCAGCAGGGTGTATGGGTAGGTGTTATGCATGGTTTGATATGAAGTAAAGTATTAAAGACCCATTCTCCCAAAAGCAGTATATATTCTTCTTACAGAACAAAATGTGTGTAACAGATTTGTGAAGATAGTGTGATGTGTATTTGTGTATTCTTAAAAAAGCTCTGCCGAGAATTCATAAGATTAAAGGGAGATAATTCAAAATGGGACTTGGTAGATTTATGGATCTTTTCGAAGTCACCATCTAAGTATATCAAGTTTCAATTTGATTTAAAGTAATACTCCACATCGGGGCATAAATTATAAAAAATCAAGAACACAGACATTTAATAGGATATAAAGAAAGGATGTCTAAATGTAAATAAGGAGACACTGAAATTGGAGGACAAAATATTGAATCCAACTGCATACTGGTCAGTTTGTGCAAAACTGTTGAAACTGTCCCTTAATTTACACAAATTTACCATATTTGAGATCCATGTGGAACTAATGTAAATAAAAGACTTAGCTTTGCTGCAAGTTCAACAGAATGGTCCAGGTCCAAATTTTCCTTTTCCGTTTCCGTGGTCTGTAGCAAAACAAAAGACAATCATAAGATATTTGAACACACACTTAAAACTGATAATTTGACTGCAACAACATTTTCTGAGACCAATACATCTATGGTAATAAATCTGATGTAAAAAAACCTGCACTCAGAGGTGTTTTGATACTTTTTTTTTTACAAATACCTGTTAAATGATGCCCAAATTACTTCAGAATGTCCACATTATGTATATTGCTCACCTGAGCTTAGACTCATAAAGATGCTATAACAAGTGACATCTGCTGAAAGAAGCACGAAGGAAAACCTGTGACAGATTTACGACAGAAGTGATCCTTATACAATCACCTCTGCTTACAGCAGATGACATAACAATGTCACTAAGTTTGATCAAGATTGCTTCATAGATGGGAGGGACAGGAAGCGATGAGTGCTATATATAGCCTCTATGAAAAATAAGTAAATAAGTGATCCATCTTTAATTACATATACTTTCAGGGATGTAATTGAACTAGGGCGAGTTCCTCACACAAAGTGTTGCGACGTCACATATTCCCGATATCTTCGTGCGTGCTCTATTTTACTCTTATGACGAAGAAAGTGTTTTCAAGATGGTGTCTAACGAAGACAATATTTATCTTCCATTTGAAACAAATATCATTTTGCAAGAGTTAGCGCAGATGATCATGCATTTATCTGCATATGAACACTTACTTTATAAATCCAAACAGAAACGACAAACAAAATATTTTGTATTTCCACATTTAATTAGCAATTAAGTAATATCTATTCCGAATATGAAAACCCAAAACCTTGTCGACCATATTTTTTTACCATGTTAATGCGCGAGGCACCTTTGAAGAGCACCTTTCTCTACCTCAAAACCTGTTTTGCAGCATTTGGTTGCATACAAATCCAGTGAAAAGTACATTGAAACTTACTGAAACTGTGTGAGCAACATAAACCATTTCACTCCGAAATGAGACGTTAACCCACGTACTTCACGAAACTACTCTACATGTTTAAATTATGATAATAATAATGATATAACTACAGAAAACTTTCGAAAGAGTTTATACTGGGAGATATAGAGCTGCGAGAAATATGAAGTAAAGAAAAAGTGAGAAAATCGGGGATATTGAGGCCATTTAGGAGATTGTAGAGAAGTAATCAGGATAAAAGTGTGATTACTATTCAAAATGCACTCACTCTGCTACTGTCAAAACATTGGCATACGCTTCTATAAACAAAGACACGTGACTCCACATGCATAACAGGCTACAACACTTGACAGGAAATGTATGGAGAAACATGGAACTTACTTATCACCGTGAGTAATTGGGGAAACAAATAAAATCGCCAAAGGCACTGTGCAGCTCGGGTCTACTAAAAGAGCTATGTAATTATAAAGAAAAGCAAAATGAAAATAATATAACTTGATTCATAATTATATAGTTATGTTGAATACGATGACCCTTGATGCATTCAATGGTGAATTTGGGTGATTTAAAAGCTGATGGATAATGATTCTCTCATAAATTGATTTGTTCATTTGGGTTTAACGTATTACCAACAGTATTCCAGTCTTTCTGTGACTTTTATCTACATTAGACAGATAGAGCCGCCACAATGCGATATCACGCCGTAGACATGTGGCATGATACCACACCCTGTCACGTTATCCTGACAATGGGCCAACCAGTCCTAGAAGTATCCTTATACGCTGATAGCTAAGCAAGGCAGCTTTTAATATGGTATGTTAAAAAAGCCCTGATAAATATTTAATATCTCTGTTAATATAAGGCCATGTTTAACGGTAAGCTTGTCGTACGTTGTACCAAATTTGGGAATTTTTGTATTTGGGAAATTCATATATATTATTTATATTAATTATCATTGCAAATATAATATAGTCAGTGTGGCCATACCACATGGTATATGATGTCATTTTAAGCTAATGCGTAAAGCATATTTTGTATCGAATGAGAAGGAAAAACCTTTGTATTTTATTTCTTTATCAATTTAAATAGTACATGTATATAGCTCATACGTAGCGGAAAATTGTGCCCTACACATAGGTTCCCGTGATTCTTTTGTCAGATGTAAAGTTTTTCCTAACATTCGGGAAAACCTTCCCGGAATTCGGGAAAATTTTGTTTCCTAACACGAAATAATAATGTTTTTTTCCGAATGTTTGGAAATACTAAACATCTGACAAAAGAATCATTAGGACTCTTATGTAGTGCACAATTTTCCGCTTCGCATGCGCTATATCCCATTAAAATTGGTGAAGAAGTTAAAGGCGTTTGAGCGTTTTTTTTTCCTAACGGACATATTTTTCGGAAAAAATCGCATATAAGTACTTGAGACTTTAATTAAAGGATACTAGTATATGAATTAAAAATAGGGGGTCACAATGCTTGTGTTAGATATTAAGCTTATGGTAGAGCATCGCTTTTTGCTAAAATTTATTGAAAAAACATGATATTAAAAACTAAGAAAGATTTCGTTTCTTAATACTGTAACAGCATATTAAAATGATATTTTTAAAATATTTTTATCACCATTTGTAATTTACAATGTATTCTATAAGTTACAGATAAAAAACACTATCAAATATGCATTGGGAAAAAAACGGGCATAAAATCAGTTTGCCCAGACCAAAATGTATACAAAAACTATCCCAAAACTGTGAATTTTTAAATAATATATTTTTCTAAATAAAAAAAAATAAACGGACAGATTTCCATTATTTTTTCAGAGTCAGTCCTCTGATATAATTAAATGCTTTCTGAAAATGTAAAACAAAAATACATACCTCATCAACTGCCTTTTTATTGAAATTTTAGCCAAATTTACATCGTAAACTTATTGTACCTTCAAACTTTGGCAAATATACTTTAAATGATATTCTTCACATATGAATCTTAAAATTTGGCCTTTCTTCTATCATTCTACTTAAAAGGAATGAGAAATCAAAAAAGAAAAAAATACCAAAATCAAAATCAGCTGTAACCCGCTGAAACGTCCTTAAATACTTATACAGCAGTTTTCTTTTTCGAATCGATGCAAAATAGCTTTACGCGTTAGCTTAAAAAGACGTCATAATAAGCTGCTTGCAAACGGATTCCTCAAACACTTTCATTTCACTAATATTCGTGGTGTGTTTTTGTGACAGAATGGTAATCATTGCTTGGTATATTCTGTACAGTATTCCCAAGGCAGTCTCAAAATCTGAGCCATCTAACTGAGTAGGTGTCCGCTTACTTCATTTCAGACTGGTCCTGTAGCCTCTATACTTCATGCAACTTGTTTTCTCTGAATGCTGAATTGCTGAAATACCAGAGTATGCTGCTGACAGTCCTCCAGAGTGTTCTCTTGGCAGCCTGAGGAGTACAGTGTAGTCCACCAAGGATGATGAATCTAAATTTAGACAAATCTGAATTCATAGAATGCTCTTCCAGCAGGATTAAACGACTCTAGCACATTGTTTTCAGGTGTATAGGAACTGATGAACTACTGATTTAGGCAGTGGTTCGGTGTTATGATACCTGAGGGCGGACCCGGAAGTTGTGGGCTCGAACCCCGTTTGGGTAAGGATTCCTCCCAGACGCCAAGCACTGGTCCAACCCAGGAAACGTGGATATGAATAAGTATAAGTTGTAAGGACTTGTTTTCCAATCGACGTAAAAATAAATAAGTTTGAACAAAACTAGTCGTGTATATACATGTTGTTTTTGTTGTATTGGGGTTTACCGTCGCTGCGATAGTATTTCAATCATATAGCGACGTCCAGCTAATTACAGGTGGAATAAGTCCCCGAGTACACAGAGGTACTCGGGTAGAACCACCGACCAACCGCAAGCCTACCGGGATTCGAACCCATAGCAGTGAGGGACTGAGAGATTTGTAGTCCACGACTGTAATCGCTCGGCCACGACGGCCCCGTATTTACATGTACAGTGTATCTTGTGCATATAAAATAAATTAAGAATAAGTTATATAACGATGCTCTTAAATGTTTCAGTTTAATATTTTGAAAATTTCCATTCACATTAGAAAAACGTGTGTTTTAGCACATTAGTATTTTCATTTAACTTTCAACAGTTAAGCTATATAGTTGTATGCATCTATTATCATGTATGATTTTGATACATGTTGAAGTATCATGCATGTTTATGCTAACAAGATTTTGTACATGGACATGCATATCTGCTTGTGAAGCATTTTAACATATGTCTAATTAATTGTCATGATAAAAATTCTGCATAATTGTGGTATATTATTTACAGAGCGCATCGCATCCCTTCTTTTTAAACTCACATGAGTACACCGGGCTGATGGTGGTCCTGTGTCCGTGATTAATCCAAGGAGATGTATAACTATGCCTTTCTTGGACAAATCTATCACAAATAAAAAAAATAAAAATAAAAAAATAAATAAAAAAAACAACATGGATCTCATCTTCGATAAAAGAATTATTATTTTGTAAACAGTTTTGGCAAAGTCGATCTTGTCTGTGTATACCTATAGATATCGTCCATTTTCTATAAATAATCTGTGACTTGCACATCTAAACCTTTACAAACCAATTTTGCAAATTACAATCAATTATTATCTGTTTAAATTGATGAATGAAATATTTTACATTACCAATTTCATGACAAAGCCAAACAAAACCAAATCCGTTATTATGCATTAAATGTTTTACAGAAGTAGCTCACTTTTTCTAATATTATCTTGTCTAGTTAACATCAAATAACAATTTCAAGGAAATCTTTGTTCTGGCAAGGAGATGTTTACAACAATATTTTAATAACTTTTACATAATGATCTACATGTATACATAATGTCATCCTTCCACATTCTCCTAGTGCCATATATATCATTTACAGAATAGTTTACACCTGGAAAATCTTTACAATATTGTATTTGGACTTGTTCAAGAATTTCTGAGATTTCAGTTCCATACATTTCATAGTTAAGTATGGGTTTTACCTTTGAGTCCAGTAACTTAAAACAATCAGAATGTAAAAAACTCTAAACTTTATTTGATATGCTCTTATGGCATAAATACATTTTTTAGCTTGTGTAGCGTGTAAAATTGTATCTGCTGTCGAGCCGCTAAGTACTGGTCCAAAGCAGGAATCGTCAGAATATTAGGACTTGTTTTCAAATCGACGTTTAAATCAAATTAAACTGAAGTAAACCTGATTAACTTTTCAGATGTTTTCGGTAATTTGATTCACTTGCGCGTTGTTTAAAGATAATGACATGCGCATTAGGAACTTCCGATACATGCCGGTTTTCATCAGATTTGACCTTTGCAAAAATATTACATAAATTGCGGATAGTTCGTGGATTCTAGAATATATATAGTATTCCTCGTTGTGAATGACATTGTTTTTGAACTGACAGTGCAAAAGAAATACCTGTCATGGCGGCATTATTGCGAGGAAAAGGGTTGATTGGACTCGGCCTTGCTGTGGCCGGTGTTGCAGCGGTTAAAGAAGCTTTATATAACGGTAAAGGGTTTTTCACGTTTACAAGATCGAATGATTGCAATCATACATGTATTATTTTACAAACCAAATATGTGTTAAGACTATAAGTTATCTAAAATGTTGACAACAAGGCTGGAGAATAATTTAGCAACCTTGTTTCACAAATATAGCGAGACGGGCATTCACCTATCCAAGCACTGACCGTACTGTTACTAAACTTAGTAAGTTGGGAAATAATAAGTTACCACATTGCACAGAAGCTAGTCCATCTGCAATGCAGTTATACTTGTTCTATACTGCTACACTTCTCCACCTTATCTCTTTTGGTGTCATGACTAATCTCTACTGAAGTCTGCTCCGGTTATTTTTTTTTCATAATGGCCTCCACTGGATCTCTTCACAGGCTTTATATAAAAGCTTCGGGAAATTTACACTGATACCCCTACCTCGTTTCGGCTGTTCAAATCGGTTGTTTTAGGATGCACACGTAAAAGTCCATGCAGATATAGTAAGAAGACATGGCCGAAACGAGGTAGGGGTAGCGGTGTAAATTTCCTGAAGTTTTTATATAAGGCCTGGGTAGAGATCCAATGGAGGCCAATACGAAAATAAATAACCGGAGCGGATCTCAGTAGAGATTAGTGTCATGTCTCTACAGCCTGGTTCCTACAAATCATCTTCCCCATCACATTACTGATGAGTTTTGTGGTAACCTTTCCCAATTAGAGAATCAGAATCAGACCAGCTGTGTGTACCGCTGCCACCATTATAGCGAAATTGGCATTCACCATTCCAAGTACTGACCCTTTCGAAAGTTTCATAACTTAACAAGTCTGAAATAACAATTAACCATGTTACACTTGTCCTTCACTACTACTCTCCTAAGCATTTGCCCTTATATTAATATTCTTGTAAGGTTATATTAAAAATGATATTGCAAAACATTATGACAATTAGTTCTCATGCTGTAATGTAGCAAACTGTCTTTGCATTATTTAAATCCTAATTAATATGGTAACAAGTTTTAACAAATTAACACTTTGAAAGATTTATTTTATTTTTCCAGTTGATGGTGGTCACAGAGCAGTCATATTTGACAGATTTGTGGGTGTGAAAGATCTTGTTACAGGAGAAGGCACACATTTTGTCATTCCATGGGTGCAGCGACCAATAATCTTCGACATCCGATCTCAGCCCTACAATGTTGCAGTAACAACAGGAAGCAAAGGTGAGTTGCCATGTGCATCAAGCTTTGTCTAAAGGTTAGTCAGTATATTTTAAACAAGCAGTTTTAAACTGCTCCATAACTGGTAGGTTGTGGGTTTGATCCCAAGCTGCGACATACCATATTTTTATTGCCCCACTAGGTGTGTTGCAGGTGTATATATTTTTAGTCTCTGCATCCGTTTGTTTAGGTTTGGTATACCATTGTGTCAGAGCTCTTTTTCTATGAAGATGACTTTACACCATCAAGAAACTTGATACAGTTTAATGTGCCTCAAAATGTGAACTTCTAGAAATATGTAAGGAAATATTTTATTGTGATCAAAGTATGCCAGCAGGGCATCAGACTCACTTGCTTGTTCATAAATGATTTGTATATAACTCCCTTGTGGTAGTATGCCTCTATGTTGAATATATCCCTGGAAGGCATCACTGTAATTGCATCATAATATAGAGTAAAGTTTCACTGTAAGTGATATGCTTTAGTGAATTTCGGGGGGTAAATTTACGACTTTTTACAGGTGGATTCCCTAAGTCAAAAATAGACATTTTTTCCCCAAAACAACTACCTATTTCCCAAATGAAATAACTTTTTTTTCTCCAAAGAAATAATTCATGGAATTCTAATGAAGTTTGTGTTAGACTTACATAATTTTAACATTGATTTGAAATTTTCTAAGACATATATCACCTGACGGACTGACACTTTTTTCAGTTTTCACAATGTCTGAGATACACATATGATATCTAGGAGTCATGTCAGATAAATCAGTCATTTAATCTGATACATTCGTAACTTTGCTCTTTGCTTAGCATATAAGGGTGGTTCCCAGATAAGTCAGTCTTCGCGAAAGGTGTCAGACAAGCAGACATGTCTTACAGATTTCATCTCAGTCTGATAAAAAAATTCTTTCTCCTCAGTCCAGATGACTGGCAGCAATTTTTCAGCGAACTCAAACTGTAAATATAAGGGGGAACAACTTTCCTTGCTATTCTTGCTTGTTATGAACTTGTCTTGCTTGATTTTTTTTCATTTAAATGTTTAATTGGCTAAAACTATATGTATGAATATATATCAAATATACCTGAAGAAAGACAAAGACTAGATATTTTGCATATTTCTCATTTGTTTTTTGGTCTGACAGATTTTTGCCCTTCTACGAAGTCTGATAAGTTGGCTCTGATTATGTGTGGTAGCATGCCCTTTGTCTGTGGTTAGATATTTCCTGTGATGCAGCACTTTATCGATCTCAATGTAGGCAAAGGCCTCAAATGATTGAAATAAAAGGGTTGTCCGCTTAGGTTATATACAGAGTCGGTATCTCCATGCCACTTGTCAACAGTGTGATATCAGTCTGGCAACACTGGATCTGACTCTTGTAGCTGAAGTCTAGAAAAAAGGACTGAGGCACTGTGACAGAAGAATGTCCAAAAAGAAAAAAAACTTAAAATCATTTTTTTTTTTAATTCCAGACTTACAGACGGTCTCCATCACATTACGTATCCTGTACAGACCCAATGCAGGAAGTTTGCCAACTATTTTCACCAACCTCGGTTTAGATTACAATGACAGAGTTCTCCCATCCATCACAAATGAAGTTCTCAAGGCAGTTGTGGTAAGTTACAAATGTTGTTGTTGTATTGGGGTTTATTGTCACTGCGATAGTATTTCAATCATATAGCGACGTCCAGCTAATTACAGGTGGAGGAAGACCCCGAGTACATAGAGGTACCCGGGTAGAACCACCGACCTACCGCAAACCAGCTGGAAGGCTTCCTCACATGAAAAATCCGAAGTCTCTACCGGGATTCGAACCCACAGCGGTGAGGGGCTGAGAGATTTGTAGCCCACGACTGTAACCGCTCACAGCGGCCCCAAGTTACAAATGACATGGTATTATCTATTGCTTGGGCCGTCACATTTCGTCCTACACTCACAAGATGAGATGTGAGGGTATTAATCACCTTTAGTGATAGTTAGTGTTTAAATTTATTTTCGTTTTGGAATTTTAGTTGTCAGATGTATCTTTTACGCATTAACTTGAGTTAAAAAGATGGTAAAAAAGGGTATTGGAAGCTCTGTTGCTCGGCATATAATCAGGGTAGTTCCAGGACTGGTTGGCCCAGTGTCAGGATAATGTGACTGGGTGTGGTATCATACTATATGTCTACAGCGTGATACTGCAGTGTGGAAGCACAACAGACATTGTCTCCAAATGACTGAAATGCAGTTCATGGAGGACAAACAAATAAACATTTAACACTGAATGATTTAAAATTTTGTGGATTTTAGTTGTCATATATGAATTAGTTAAATGACTGACATCCTTAAAGCATTTAATTTTGTACAATGGTATCAAAGAGTAATGCTAAAACAAGATAGTTCATGATTGTATCCACGTTTTCGTGAAAATATACCTGAAATCGGGTACA